>CM067170.1:56599834-56647141 GCA_034093135.1 Erigeron breviscapus | reverse complement strand
TGCAAAGTAACCTCACCATCGACATAGAGGTGTCTTCAGGTAGTACCATCTATTGAGTTGGGACCTACAAAGGGAATGACTGATATTTGCCAAAGATTTTGATCAATACCTTGGAGGGTGATGAACGGATCGAATACGTGCACCAAATGATCACAAATCAACCCGAAATCGAATGGAATCGCACAAGGATTGCTAGGGCACAAGGGGGAACGGTTCTAGGGATAAAAGGAGGAGAATGAATATGATTTTGGGGCTAATGATCTGATTATTAAACCCTAATCACGTTTTAGAAGTTCCAGGAGTGGCAAGAATGGTCTCTAGACTTTTATACGACACATAGAGAGCTTAAATCATCCACCAGGAATACAGTTGACATATTAAACACATCTTTGGCATCTTAAACACATAAACATTTAATCACATAATCCCATATAGGGCACATAAACTTAACGAACCTAACGTTAACTAACGGAATAGTCAAATAGTCAAACTCGAAAAGTTTGGGATGTTACAAAAACTATCAAGATGCAATGGCCTTAGAGCATCCACAATGGCAATAAGTCATTAAAAGCTTTTTTATTTTGCCACTTCACAAATCCATTAACTTTAACCTATAAAAAAGTCTTCCCTCCAATGGCAAAGCTTTTTTAAAGCTTTTTTTTAATTAAATTAACATCTATTCCCATATAATTAGAAAAAAGCTTTTAGTCAATAGGTTGAGATTTCTCAACCTATTGATTAAATAACCTTTTGCACTCAATGGTATCAACCTTTTATAAAAGTTTTTTTTTTCAAAATAAGTCATTCATTTTTTACCATTGGAGATGCCCTTAGGTGCTTTTTGAATTCCATATCTATTCATTACTTTCACAACCAACCCAAAGTGGCCGGAAATCGATAAATGGGTTTCTTTAATCAGTGGTTAGAAGTCACATGATCAAGAGAAACTGTTCAAAGTTTCAAAATGAAATATATTAATGGAAGATATTTTGAAGAAAAAAATATTTGGTAAAAACAAAGCTGGTAGTAGATTATATAACATCTTCACTTCCTTATAACTATTAGTTAGACAATCACATCCAGCGTAGAAAAAAAATATTATTCGTACTTGCTTATAACCTTTTATCCATGATAAGTTACTAGGGTAAGTCATGCATTGTCTACAACATTTGTGTAGGTGTTTACACCATCGAATTCTAGACACGTGGATCTTTGCATGCACACACTTGGATATGACTTGAGGTAGCGTCAAGATGTAGTACTCCGACAGAGATAGATGACTGAATCTCAGCTGAGATATCCTTCGAGGGTGATGACCCAAGAGGATACAAAGTACTGTATACTTTGTATCCTCTTGGGTGATGACCCAAAAGGATACAAAGTTAGTTGTTACTTTGTATCCTCTTGGGTCATCACCCTCATAGGGTTTCTTAGCTGAGATTCAGTCATCTATCTCAGCCAGAGTACTACACCTTAACCCTACCTCAAGCCATATCAGAATGTGCATGCGAAGGCCCACGTTTTTGGAATTCAATGGTGTAAACACCTACACAAATATTATATACAATGTATAACTTACCATAGTAACTTATCATGAATTAAAGGTTATATATGAAGAATTATTTTTTTTCAACGCTTGATATGATTCTCTAACAAATAGTTATAAGAAAGTGACTATGTTTTATAATTTATTACTTGCTTTGCTTTTACCAAATGTTTTTTCTTCATAATATCCTCCATAAGTATATTCAATTTCATCTTGAAACTCTGAACAGCTTCTCCTGGTCATGCGACTTCTGACCACTGATTAAAGAAACCCATTTATCAATTTCCGGCCACTTTAGGTTGGTTGTGAAAGTATTGAATAGATCTGGAATGCCAAAAGCCCGGCCCAAGGCCATTGCATCTTGATAGTTTTGGACCATGTATTTTGCGCTCCATTAAAAGAAAGTTGTTGCAACATGATTCTTTAACTAATTGCTTCAGCATTTGTGTCTCCTCGTTTTACAACATCACATACATTATGATAAAGGTCAGTACGCAATTCATTTTGATTACATTTACCTGAGTCTTTGTTCCTCAATTGCGGTGTATACATGTAACAGGTACCGCTAATATAAACGACTACCTCTTAGTAATGTAATCCCTCATTTTGTGTGTAATGAATTCTATAACAATAGTATTTGTCTCCGGCCGTTGTTCACATGGTATGGTAAGTTTCCATGAAACCCAGTTTCTCCATAATGAAATAACGGAGGGTATTGTAACGTCATGTATAGTTTGTGTAATTCAGAAATTGTTTTCAAGCCACCGGTTTTTGTGCTAACAATGACATCTCTTGGTTCTGTATTGTGAGAAATCATTTGTGACCGACACGGCAACCTCTGAAACATTAGGCTTGTTATACTATCTTGCAGTTGTTCTCTGGCCTACTAATCGCAGTTCATAGTTGTTAATGTTATTTTCAGCACACCAATCTCGTGCCATTCAAAGATCGTATACTTGGATTCATTACTTGTTTAAATTTGGTACTGTATTAATTTGATGTAAATATTTGGCCTTAATATAGGCAAACTGTTATGTACATACAATGGTCCAATTAGGGAAGTAATATTGCAATATCAGCTTTTCATAAACAAATTACAGAAACATGAAGTGAACTTAAGATAGGTAATTAAAGAGTTAATTTGGAAACTATGGAAGATACAACGATATAATTTATTTTTTCCAAAGCAACAAATTAACTCAAAACATTATGATCTAAATAGTCTTAAATCTTATATTCTAAAAGTAGTCTATCCTCATTATATCACTAAATGCCATTCTTACTAGAAACCTTGTGAATGAACTCGCGAATTTGGCCAATAAGTTGTGCAGATTCAGGCAATTCCGGAAAGATGTAGAAAGCATGGCACATGTTTGGGTACTCAAACAAGTAAACTTCTTTCCCCGACTTCTTCAGCCACTCGTAGTACCGTTTTTGCCAATCACATAGAGCATCAAACCCAGCAATGACAACGACTGTTGGTGGAAAATCCATTTTTGATATGTCAGCCGCCTTGGGGCCGCTTACATTGATGACTGGATGGTCACGGTTGAAATCTTTGTCTTGTGGCATAAACGCATTCCACATCCAGTCTGTTCGCTTTTTTGAAACCAGTGGAGTTCCTTCAAGTTTTATTTCTGAATCGGTCAGCCCCTCTCCGCCGAAGAATGGTTGAATTACTACTGCCCCGATTACCTGAAAATATGATACGTGACTCTCTTTACAAGACTACAATTATATTTGTAATATGTAAAGTAATTTATGAAACAAAAGAATAACTTTTAAAAAGGTCATGATCGATCATCTATCCGGCATGTATTGATGTTCAATTTAAGTAAAGATGATGTGTGATAAAATATATCTAAACAAAATGTTGTTTATGCATCTTTTGATCGAATGACACATGCCTGAAAAATAGGTATTGCTATGTATTTTATTACTGTAGAAAAATTATCAGTTATAAAACCCATGAATTAAAAATGTATATATTAAATTTAAATTTGAGAATTGAGTTCTTTGATGCTATATCGTTGTTATGTTCATGTAATATATTTATTGAATGATTTATGTTATTTCAATGTATTCAAAGTTTAATTGCTATAATATGTACATTATACGCTTATATAAGGTCTTAGTGGCCCTTAGTGTAAATGTGTAATTACATCTTTATAAAATGGGTAAGATTGTACTCATGTTAGAGTGGCTAGGAATGATTAGACAATAGCCATTAGATTATCGAGTTACATTGATACCGAGTTACATCGTATATGTTGGAGTTAAAAAATCTCATTTTTCCAAATAAATTAAACAAAAGAAGCCACGTACTTTCACTTACATCAATCTACCCGATATAAAGTCTTGGATCATAATTCATCATTGTATTTAACTAGTAAAATTCGGCCCCGCGTTGCGGGGCTTCACCTTTCCCGTTGAAACATTGCATTATTCTAGTATAATTTCGTTAAATTTTCAATCGTCTAATTAAAAATAATTATGTCGTTGATAAGTTTGTTTCAAATATATATTTATTTAAGGGCAAAACAACGTTAGGTTACTTCTGTGCATCGCGGGGTTTCCATTATTTTGATTAGGTTTTGTTATTGATGATGTGTCGCTATATATGTTATTTAAAAACTTTGACATATGCCTAAAGTCAAAACCACAAACGTTTCTAAAAGTTTATAGTAATGAATACATATATTTTATATGCGCAATAAACCAAAAATCAAAAGTTTAAATGAAAGTTTTCAATATATTAGTTAAAAACACCAAATGAAAAAAGTGTGAGAAAAACTAAATGGTGATGCATTTTGGTATGTGGTACATAATGATACGGGGTATGACAACGAAAAAGTTGCAATATATTAGTTGGAAACTCAAAAGGAAAAAAGTATGTAAAAAACCAATAAGTAACCCGTGTTTGAAAACCCGAACAGAATACGATGTGGCAAAATCCGAGTAATGATTAGTGATGTGTGGTGGCCGAATAGTACCGAAATGGGTTCTTTAAGGGCAAAACAACGTTAGGTTACTTCTGTGCATCGCGGGGTTTCCATTATTTTGATTAGGTTTTGTTATTGATGATGTGTCGCTATATATGTTATTTAAAAACTTTGACATATGCCTAAAGTCAAAACCACAAACGTTAGGTATACATATATTTTAGATTATGTAAAATTCAGAGGGGTTATGTATGTTTATCAAATTCAAAGGTTTAATTTGTAATTTTTTAACATGGCAGTACCTAAGATAGGTAAAGTCATGCAGTACGGATCATTTTCCCAACTTATTATCATATACGTGTATATAAACGAGTTAGTGGAAGAGTTTTTTCATGTTCGGGTTACCAGGGATAGCGAGCGATACCATATATCCTCTCAGGAAATTATTTTTTTTTCTTTTTTGCCTTATGGCTAGTTCTAACTATTTTCCAAGTCACATGTGAGATATTTACTTAAGATGAGATTTGAATCTAAAATCTTCGTGAGGACACAAGCTTTTCTTATAATATCACTCGGTGATATATAATTCATCTCTTAAACATAAAATGAAAAAATTATGAATCAACGAAATATACATTTGTTAAAAATTGAGCCTTTACAATGCTGCATTGATCAGGTTAGATTAGTACTAGTAGTATAGTACTCGTACAAAACGAAGACCATAAATGGTTTATGATAAGCTAACTTTATTTCATTTATAGAGCGGATAATTTATGATAGTGGTTGGAGGTTGTTGTGATGATGTAAAAGATGAACAAAGTAATTAAATATATACTAAGGTTCTAGTTAAAATAAAACAAGAATTAAAGTAAAACAAATAAAACAATAGGTTTCTCTTCACTAAAAATCACCGTGCATCATGAAAATCATATTGCATCAATATATATACTTGTGCTTCGTGAATCTTTGTGCATCAGTTTTATCATAATCTAAGGGTCAAGATCTTGTCCTATTTATTTTACTTTAATGCTTATTTTACAATAACCAACCTCTATATACTAATACTAAATTACTAACACGATACCTATGGAATGTGGTGGTGGTAACGGTGACGACAGTATGGTGGTAGGGGCGACGGGTGTAGGTTGAACTATTTTAGAAGATATATAAACACTTAAAGTATAATTAGTAATATAAAGGTTTAAGATGTAAATCAGTTCAATAAAGACAAATTAGGTCATTCCTAACCATCTTTATCTTTATATATAACTCATCTAACATCAATTGACCAATCACAGCCTTCAATTTCTCTAAATTATCAAATTAAACATGTGACTTAATTCAATTTATTATTAAAATTAAGTTGTGTTATTTAAAACAAAAAATAAATGTCGATCAAAAAAACTCTAGATAACTACAACTATTAACTAAGTTATAACTTTAGATAAGTACAACTATTAATTAAATATAACTATTAAATAAGTTTTTGTTATTTAAAAAAAAATTGTCGACCTAATATTACAAAACCCTATTTATACAACTATTTATGTATATTAAAAAATTTAAGTAATCATAGATGGTTTACAACTACAAATTGTAGTTAGAGTAGGATAAAAGTTGTTACATTATCTATAATAGACAGGTATTTTTAATCATCCCAAAACCAAATAAAACTTGAGCAATAGAGAAGTATTAATGTATTATTCGATCAAATGACTTTATGTTTTCTTTTACTTTTTCGAAAGTTATGTGTCTCGCATCTTTTCATAGAGCGGTAAGAATTCTGTTCTTAGTTACTCTTTACGGATTGCAGAAGGTTTTATGAGGGTACGGTGATGACAAAAAACAAGGCCAATCTTTATCGACTGATTGGTTTGTATCTACAACATCCAGTTTTTACACACGGACAGTTGTATGTTGCGATCTCTCCGGTTAAGTCGAAAAAGAGTCTCAAGGTGCTGATATGCGACAAAGATGGGAAGACAAAAAACACTACAACAATGTCGGCTACAAAGAAGTATTGCAAAAGATGATGAACGATATATGATTTTTTTTAAACCATTTGATTTAACACTCGGTATTTACATTTGCATATCTCAGTTTTTTTAAAGTATAGTTTTACATTTTAACCTGTTAGTATATATTTTCGTCTTGCATATACTATTCCTTATAATGATAATGTTGTAAATCCCGTGTATTTGACGCGGGTCTAAAATCTAGTTTTTAATAAGAGGGAGTTAAGACAATTGAATTATTTAATTTTTTTTGTGAATACTTTTTAAAGGAGGGGGTTTATAACTTTTATAAAGAAATATGATAGTAACGTAAATCTTATCTAACAAAAATATGTACGGTATAGAAAAAGCAATATAAATTAAATAAATTTGTTAGGAGGTGTCGGAAATTACCTTAACATGGCGAAAATTGAATTCGCAGGCTCGTAATGCAACATGATGAGCAAGATTTCCACCAGCACTATCTCCAGCAACAAAACACTTTAACAAATTCGCATTATTAGGCAAAGAATTTTTCCTATTTTCATCATCATCTAAAAACTTCAACACATCAAAACAATCGTCATGTTGCGCCGGATACTTATTTTCCGGCGCAAGACGATAATTAACAGAAACAACAACGGCTTGCACTTTCCGTGCAAACCGTCTACAAACGGCGTCATAAGCCACGCAATCAGGCGCCAAAAAAACAAACCCTCCACCGTGATAAAAAAATATCACGGGGAGGTCAGATGTGATATTATTTTCATTAGTTGGGACAAATACACGAAACCATACATTACGTGATTTATCCACAATGACGTCATGTGTGGTGACGCCGTTTACGGGTTTTGAAGACGGTGGGGTACGGAAATCGAATAAATTAAGAAGTCGACGGTTGACGGATCCGTCTTTACGACACGATGCGTCGGTGAAAGTTGATATAATGGAAAGACCAACGCGTGTTTTCCATGGTAAGGAAAGTACGGGTTTTGGTGGTTTGGAGATGGTCTCCATTTACGTGAGATGATGATGAAAGTGAAAGTGAATGTGAATGAGTGACACAAATTTGTGATTTATTGATTTTTATATAAATCTGTATGTATATATTTTTGAGAGTTTAATTTTGTCTTTCTTTTTATAGCTTGCTGATTAATGGGTGTGGTATATATGGGGCCGGGTCCTGCCGATATTTTGGTTGGTTGGTTGGTTTGTTATTAATTTTGTTTGACACAATTTCTAATACGAGTAGTCTAGTACTCTAGTATGGACTCCGATGAACCACTGGGTTAAACCCCAGTGGTCAGGGGTGTTTCACTAAATCTGTTATGCGAGACCTCGGGGGAGTTTACTCCAAGGTCTCGAGTTCGAACCTTGGTAGGTTCTTCTCGACAGTATTTTCCAATTAAGGAGGTGGTATGGTAAGAAAGGCTATTTAAGATCCGCTTAGTGCGGGACCCTTTCGTTGTGCGATTAGCACACATCATACGCGTCTGAGGTAAAATTCACTTGTCAAAAAAAAAAAATATATGGACTCCGATAACATTATTTCTAGCACCATTATCACAATTTTTTTTATTAATCTATCACACTGTGCAATTGATATAATAGGTAATACAAGTATCTCTAAATATATACAAAAGAGAAACCTTAATTCATAATTAGAGAAGTATGGACCCTTAGATGAAGTTTAACTTTTAATTATAGCCATTAGATCAAATGATGATGTTATATACCTTATTTAACTTTTTTAGATTTAATTTTATTTTAATAAATTTAAATTATTATTATTTCCTTATTTAAGTTTGTAGACATTAATAATTAATGTTTTTAATGATATAATTATGGAAACTAATATTTTTATATTTTACATCATTTTTTATCTTTAAAATTAATTTTTAATTTTTTACAATAAAATTTCTTTTTTAATGTAATACGTTTTTATTAAATTATATTTTTGTATACGATTTTTATCATATAACGAATAAAATTTGGTTATAAGGATTTTTCTATAGGATTTTTATCATATAATGTTTTTATTAAATCAATGTTTTGAAAACCGAACCGGATGTCAAACTGGTCTTCTTAATAAAGAACTAAAAAATAAATATGGAGTCTATAGTAAGCTATCACAGTTATATGTCAGAAAAATAATTGTATGAAAATTGCAATGATATTATGCATAATTTTAACTTTAGATTAACACAACATGCGATATATAGATTGATAATTAAATTGCTTAGTAATTTTAGTATATAACTAAATTATTCGAGCAAAACGTTAAAACACAAGTACAATGACAATGCAGACATATCCGGATGAATGAAAGACATCCAAAGAAACGAAAACCTTACTTAACGAGAACTCTAATAGATGATGTATCCATTTTTCAACTGTTTGGTCACTGTTAACTGGAATCTAAACGACCACTAATGTAACTTCATGTTTTTTAATGGTTTAATTCTTACCTGGTTAAATATTTGTCAACTTATGATATTACGAGTATAAAAATTTAACATGTCATTAATTATATATATTTCCCGCGTATTACGCGGGTAATAATCTAGTATAATGCATAATAGTAATAGATTTATTAAAAGTTGTGGTACAATTATCAATTCTCTTTCGAGTTTGAAAGATATTATGTGCAATACGTGTATCAATAAAAGTATATTTTTAAAATATCTCTAATATTTAATTTATATCTTTTAAATAAATGCCTTAAGAGGAGAAGTTGGGAATATACATAAATCTCTTCCTTCCGGTCTCCAACTTCACCTCTAAATATAGAATTACTTGTTAACTTCGAAATAAATACAAATAAGGTATTTAATTGTTTAAATAAAATAAACACATATTATTTGAAGAAGCGTAATTGCAAAATTCCAATCCTATTCTAGTCCTTATATAATATAAAAGTTAAAGAATGTGTAACACCCCAAGCCAAGGCTCGAAATATTACGGAAATCATATAGCACAAGGTGGGATTAATGTAGAACATGAACTAAATGCAAACAAAGGATCCAGTGAATCCATAAACAAGATAATTCAAGTACAGAAAGTATGAGAAACAAATAGTCATCAAAGTTTACAAAAGAAACAACATCAAAGATGACTATTGGTCTAAACATAAAGCAAAAGTAGGCGATGAATCCTTGATTCATATAAGTCCAATGCCCGGGTTCACAAGCAAGCAAATCAATCATGTTTCATGCCTTGGAATAACTTGGTTACCTGAAAAGTGTACTAAGCATAGTCAACACGAGGTTGGTGAGTTCGTAGGAATGGTTCACAAGGAACCATTGTCATTAATCACAACAAGTATAAGTAAAGGCCAAAACATAACTTAAGAGTAGCCTTTAAGCGTCACAATCCCAATCACATCAAGATACAACATATAAGTAATGTGTGAAAATAAATAAGCACAAGTGATGTCTATATCAAGGTATGTGCAGTACGCATAATCGTGTCATGATGCATATGATATGTATGACTATCGAGTCATCTAAGCAACGATACTCACATGTCATCACAATGAGCAATGTGGCATCTCAAAATCATCAAGTATATACGTCTATATACTCGGATGTCTGTGTGCATCTCGCACAAAAAGTGTGTCTATGCGTGCTTCTCGCACCATAGACGTATAAGTATTAGTGCACACATGTCATCACAATGACCAATGTGGCGTTCAGAATCTCGATTTAGACTACCAACCGTATTCCATATATCCCCAATTCCAACCACAATCAATCAATCAACCAATAGCCTAACAATACGTACATACACTTCGGAGGATTCTACTTTCAACGAGTCCTAGATGCTTATGTATAGGGTCACCCGCAGCCTTCCCACCACATCTAAAACCCCTTGAAGGCATAACCAACTTCCATGTATGCACTACTATCCTAAATTAATCAACAATTATCACAATCATATACGAATCAATCTAGCGAGGCATTATATCTATCAATTTGTTAACAAACAAATCAAACAATAAGACGGATGGCAAATCAAGCAAATCAACCACTCAAACAATAAAGCACGTATGTTTACACTTTTCAGCCCGAATCTCAAATGCGTAGGGAGCTACGGAACTCACCTTGTTCGGCAAAAGAAGCTAGTATTGTTAATATAAGATTATAAGCGAGTATTGGGCTCCACGCATCCACAACCTATCAATGTACATCATAATACCATAAATGTCAACTCTACAATCTTAAACAAGTTGGTTCAGCAAGTTTAAGTCGAGTCACAAACTCATAAACGCTTCTACAACCTTACCGAGTAAGAAACAAGATACTTTGTCTCGACATTTTTAGAAATGGGGGAAGTTTCATACAAAATGAATGTTATTACAAGAAAATAGACTTTCTCACGATTCCAACGATAGGTCATATGACTCGATTGGGTTTACGGATCAAAAGTTATAAGCGTTTGAAAAACTGCCATTAAGTTACACAAAATTCGCGACGTGACTTCAATCATTCGCGGCGCGACCCAGCTATCCATTCGCGGCGCGAGCCCTAGGCTTCGCGGCGCGATTAAAAGCTCTGGATAAAAACATAATTTCGAAAACAATAGACTCGCGGCGCGAAGCTCCCATTCGCGGCGCGAAGTGCAGCAGCTCTGCACAATTTACAGCCCAAACACGATTCTATGTTCACCCAAAACCCATTTTGACATCCTAGATCGACCAAGGCACCATTCTAACCCATTTTCAAGCATAAATACACATATACAAACATGTTTGGACTTAACCCACTTCATAAATCCACTTCAAACATAGATTTCAAGATCAAAATTAGGTTTTAATTCATTAAAACCCTAATTAAACCCTATTTTCAGTTTTTATCCGACTTGTGACCCGAAATGACTTGGGTTCAACTAGAAATAGGTAAATAAACATAAGTTAGTGAATATGGGATGAGTTTAACTTACCAAAATCTTCTTCTTGTGTTCAAACCCGAATTTGAGCTAAATGGGTAGAAATCTTGCACTTAGAATCTAAGTCTTGATATGATGAAGATGATGATGATCTTGTATTGAATTTGATTCAATGACTCTAATTTCATCAAATCTTCATTAACTGGTTGATTAAGATAGTAACTTAATAAATCAATATTGGTTTCGTATGACAACTCAAAAGGCAACTGTTACAAATGATTTTATCTATATAATACCTCATTTGGAGAGCTCAAAACCAAAATCAGAAAGGCTAAAAAAATACAGATTACAAAATCGTAGAGATTCGAAAACCATCTAATAACAATCAAGATTTCAAAGATGAGACATCAATATCTCACATGAGATACCAAAAAAAACGTACATCTAATCGAAAAAGAAAAATAAAAGATAAAGAATAAAAAAAATGAAAAAATTGATAGATTCAATCTCGATAAAGAACGACAACCGATTTTATTAAACTAAAAGACTCTTACAAAGTCGACGTCCATGTCGTGATTCTTGAACTTCCCGCAAAGCTTTGTATATCACGATTTGTAAAGGCACAGGGTATCCCCATCTAGAACAGGGCAACCCCACCAGGGTATTAGCGGCGACGTCGCCGCTAATGGTGGGCCCCGACAATCTTTGGAACCATGACTGGCGACGCCCGTTCCCGAGGCGCCACGTGGCACGTATTAGCGGCGACGTCGCCGCTAATATTGCCACGTGGCCCCGGGAATCTTGGAACCATGACTGACGACGCCCGTTCCCGAGGTGCCACGTCACAAGTATTAGCGGCGACGTCGCCGCTAATACGTGCCACGTGGCACCTCGGGGATCGTTAATGGACATTATCCTGAGTATGGAGTATGGCACGAAAACATGGACGAATTTTGGAGGTTTACGTACGATCATATAATTTGGTATTATATATTCTCTATTTCGTTTTCAAACTGCATATAATTTCTTTCGCACTTTCGTTTTCAAACTGCATATAATTTTCTTTCGCACTATCGTTTTCAAAGCTGCTCGCACAGGTATATTTCGGACGTATACATATATAAATATATATTATGAATATAGATATATATATATATATATAGTATGGATATCATCAATAGTTAATGAACTAGATGTTTACTTGTTTACTTGAATTGTTTCAGATGGATAGTTTTGAGGATATTTGGGCAGACCCAGAAAACGTACGTATTGAAGTGCCCGATGATGAGTTTGAGTCACCTGATGCAGACCGGTCAATTTGACTGCGAACCTGGAGACTTAGAAACCGAGGAGGTGTTCGGTTCCGTCGAAGAATTGACGGAGTGGGCTAAAAGAAGAGCACTGGAGTTGGGTTATGTTCTAGTCACACGGCGGTCGAACAAAAACTCGTTAAAGGTGGTCAATAAGGTGACACTAATATGTCACCACGGTGGACCACGCGATAAAAGGTTAACTGGGCCACCCAAACGGTCCAACAAGATAGGGTGTCCCTTTACTTTGGAAGGCCGCCCCGGGTATGATGGTGGTTGGAGGGTAACTGTCAAGGACTGGAAACACAATCATGATCCAGCTACCGATCTGCAGGGGAATGCATACGCGAGACGGATGACGGAAGAAGAAAAGCAATATGTGGGAAACCTATCGGATCGCGGTATGTTCCCACGCCAGATCCTGGTTAACCTGAAAAATGAATTTCCAGGAAACCTGACTCGAAGAGGAGACATTACCAACTTTCTGAAATCGAGACGGAGGGCGGGCCAAGCAGGACATACTCCAATGCAGGTACAAACATCATATTAGTGATTACGTACTCCGTTGTTGGAAGTGACTTATTTACTATATCTTGTTCACCTGTCGCAGGTTATGTTCTCACTGCTGCAAGAGAAAAACTACTTTTACCAGTTTACTACAAATAGTAAAAATGGACGGTTGGAGAACCTCTTTTTCATGCATCCAACATCAATGACCCTATGGCGCGCATTTCCCTGGGTTATTGAAATAGACTCCACGTACAAAACCAACGTGTACAACATGCCGCTTGTTGAGATTGTCGGCGTCACTTCAACGGGCCGGACCTTCAGTTTAGCATATGCTTTTATCGTAAACGAGCAGGAGGCGAATTATAAATGGGTGTTACAATGTCTGAAGTCCACCCTTGTTGAAGGCTTAACTGTTCGTGTGGTTTTAACTGACAGGGAGCTGGCTCTGATGAGAGCATTGAAGGTTGTTATGCCGCAAGCGAAACACCTGTTGTGTAGGTACCACATATGGCAAAACATAACCAAACACTGCGAACCGGCATTGCGGGTGAAGAAAGATGTTAACATTGAAAGGCTTAACGTGTGGTGGAAAAAAGTCTATGAATCTCGGACTCTTGACGAGTTTAAATCATACGAGAAGGAGTTAAAGAAAAAACTGGGAGCTTATCCAGGTTTTTTGTATGTTTTTTGAATTTTTTGTTGCAAGGATATAAAAAAAAGAAATAAATTATAGCTACCAAGAATACAAACATAAATAAAGAGGTTCATAGAATACAAACATAATAACAGAGGTTCATAAATTATTAACTATGTAAGCCGCACCGTTGTTGAACGTTATTGATTGTTATGGAACGTTGTTGAACGTTATATGGAATCGTTGTTGTTGAACGTTGACTTGTATTGAATTGTGATAATGTGAAACCTTATAGGTTTTCTTTTGACTTGATTAGATATTCTAATCCTCGCTTATCGTTAACGGTTGTTATCCCGATACATACTTGTTTCCTATTACTTGTCCCTACGAACTCACCAACTTTATGTTGACGCTCTTTAATACACTTTTCAGGTAATCAAGTTAATCAGAGACAAAATGGATGATTGCATGCTTAATTGCTAGGATTGGACTAGCTTTGGACTTTCTGGATCCATGATCCTTACTTCCCTTTTATGGGTTACTTTTAGGATCAACTACTATTGATTGAATTGCCTTTTATTATTGATTGAACATGTATTTCGATGAATGTTGATGATTGTATACGTTTGTACAAGTTTAAGGATTGTTTCAATCCTATTTTTTCATATAGTTTGACTCTACATAATTTCCATGTCGTGCTGTGCTTTTCTAAGTGATACCCCATGATTCCATGTTGGGGTGTTACACAAGGTATCTCCCCAAGTTAGATTCAAACTACTAAGATTAATTAAGATAGAAGACAGTTTCTATTAGGACCTGTAATTCTTTTTTGATGTTTGTACATTGCATTTATTTGAATAACACACTTAAGATTACTGATCACAGATTGAAAATGGACTTGGAGCTAACTTTATTTCTTGACGGTGACATTGAGACAGCCATTCAGGTATCAATTAGAGGTGGCAGTTCTTACGAATGTGCCCATTCGGGTCAAATGTGTAAAATTTAAATGATCAGCTAATATGGAAATAGGTCAATTAAGTCGCAAGTTGCCCATGGCTAGAATTATTTGCATAAAACCTACTGAAATTTAAATATTATGATTACTACTGAAATGATATCGTGTTTGAATTCATATATAACAGCACTACCCATGTCACATATGTTTTTCAATTGTGTTTACTAGCTGCTGTTTGGAAAACTATTGGACTAAAAAATGTTGTTGTTGACAGGTTATTGGTAATAATAGTCTGTTATGTCCAGATTTACTGGCCTCGCTCCAGACTCGACTACTGGAGCCTTACTGAAGATCTGTCCAGAAACGTGTTCTACTGGACCTACTCCAGACTTGGAATCTGGAGTCCCCTAAAGATTTGTCCAGAAATAATGGAAGACCAGTGAGCAAATACTTGTATAGGAAATCTGGAGATTCTCCAGATTACTGGAAAAAAAAAAAAAAAAAAAAAAGATAAAAACGTATAGGAAATCTGGAGTATTCTCCAGATTAGCTCACTGGACTTCACCCCAGTCCAGATCTACTCTACTGACGACGTTCTCACTGAAGTCAAAGACTGAAGTCAGAATAAAGAAGACTGACAAATGGCGGAGTCCACTGGAAGTCTTACCAGATCTGTACACTGGAGGATTGTCAGTATTCTAGACCTTACAAGTCTGAACACTGATATCGAGGATTGACTTTTGCCTTTACACACTTTCCAAAGAACAATCCACTTGTTCTTTACCAAAGTATACGTGTGTTAAGGTGGTTGGATAAAAGGATACACTTTGATGTGACTTTATCCTTATTCTTATCCAATGCATTTAATGTTCTTGTCGGATCATTAAATGCAACCATATTTGTACGGCACAAAATTCACTGGTGAATTTTGTTGCCTATAAATACAAAGTCATTTCCTTGAGAAAATACTTTTAAGCATACATTTTGCATTAAAGTGAATTTGTCTAAATACTCTCGATCTTAAACTTGGATACTTCACAACTTTAAGTATCTCGATCCAAAAGAGTTATTTGACAAATATAGATCATTTGTAATTCATAGGTTGTTAGGATACATACTTATTTTGTATTATCTTGATTCCGCACAACCTTGTATTTTATTTAACATCATAAATAAAATACACCATTGAAAAATTACATAATGTTCCACTTTACTTGTTTATTGCTTTAAGTCTTGTATTACTTTATTTATATACTTGCATTTATATTTAAGTAATACTAGTCCAATCTAGTGATTATTAGACTTGTTGTATTTTACACTTTCTGGTTAACCATCGTATTTCAGGGACTCACATTTGGTACCAGAGCAGAAGGCTAAACATTGCCTAGATCTGTTTCTTTGATGGCTAACCAAGAAAATACACAAGGAAGTTTTAATCTTGGTCCCGATCCTAATGCTTATATTAATGATCAAAATGAACCACCTATTGTTAATAACACTAATCCACCTCCTCCTCCTACTCCTGCTTCTCCACACGTGCATGTGCACTACTCAAATAATCCTGTTCCTAAATTCAGTGGGAACAGTGAGGAATTTGGTACGTGGAAGGCTAGGATGGTTTTGCATGTCACTGGTATTGAGAGGAACATTATGAAAATTTTAAATGAAGGTCCTTATGTCCCTACATCACCGCTCAATCCCCTTCTTGATCCTTCTGGATCTAGAAGGAAGGGAAAAGAGGGAGGAACATTGGTCTGAAGAGGAGAGGAGATTGGTGAATCTAGACACCCTTCTTAAAAACATGATCCTCGGGGCCGTTCCAGAAACCCTAATTCCCACACTAGTTCTTTTTCCTAGTGCTAAAACCATGTGGGATGAACTTTTAAACCAGCATGAAGGAGGAGATGACACCATTGTCACCATAAAGGTCTCCTTAAACAAGAGGTATGAGTCATTTTTTGCTCAGCCTAATGAGTCTCTCACTGGTACTTACACCAGATTTATGAGTATTATAAACCAGTTGAGAGGTCTTGGGGTTGAGAAGGACAAGGATATACTTCTGGAGAAATTTTGTGATATTCTACCCACCAAATGGTCTCACATGATCCTGGTCTTACGACAAGGAAAAACTCTGCACACACACACTCTCTCAACTCTTATGGAGCTTTCAGGTACACTGAAGAAAATCAAGCTCAGAGAGTGGTGGCAGAACAAGATGCTTATAACCATGCCTCCAGTAGTCCTAATGTGGTTAGTCATACTGAACCACAAAGTACAGCCCTGATATCTTCTGAGAATGTATTTTCTATGAAGAAGATGGTGTCTGAACTCATGGATTCTGGAGAGTCCAGTCAAATCTCTCCAGACTGTTGTGATGAAACTGACGATGATGACCTTATTGCAATGATTGCTAAAACGTTAACCGTTTCAAAGCAAGAGCAAATAGGCCATCTGGACAATTTGCATCCAGTTCTTCAACTGATAAGACCAATTTGACATGCTTTAAGTGTGGCAAAAAGGTCATTTCATGAAAGAGTGCAGGTCCAACCAGTTTGTATCCAATCCTGGTCCATTCTCTTCAAATAATAAGCATGATGATAGCTATAAATTGAAATATAAAAAGCTTAAGGCCCAGATTGCTCTCATGGCACAACAAATTGAAAACAATAATAAGTGCATGATCGCAACAACTGAAGAGAATTGGGTTCCTTCTGATGAATCATCTGCTGATGAAGAAGAAGAAAGAGATTGCTGTTACATGGCTCTGGCAGACGAAGACCTGGTGAAGGAAGATGTCACATCTGGACGATGGGTGGACATTGTTATAAAAAAGGTTAGTGATTATGATACTGCAACTGACCAAGAATTAAAACTGGACATTGCTGAAGCTCTTAATTCTGATTTGATATTTGTAGAAACTGTTAGATCTGATTGTGTAAATGGTCTAGAAACAGATTCTTCTGAAATAACTGCTTTAAAATCAAAATTAAAAGAACTTCAAGACAAAACAAGATCTTGAAATCATTTTAGAGAAAGAAAAACTGGTGATTAAATCATGGCTAGAAACCAAAAAGCCATATGATGCTGGAGTAAATCAATTTCCTGCTCAAAAACGTGCATATGTAGATGGAAATACTCATGTAGCATCATTAATACCAGTAATCGATCGATTACCAGAGGGGTTCAGGCCCACCACTGTTTATGATGAGCCTGTAACTCCCAACCAATATTTACCCAGTTCAATCCCCAGAGGTCAAGACTGCATTCCAGATGACTGCTCCAGTTAAAGAGTTTGGGCGAAAGTTGTGGGTGATTTGGGGAATAAAAGAAGTAAGGGACAGAGAGGGATCCAGAGAGACGGGGTGTATACAATCTAAATAAGGGGTGTGGGGAGGGGTGAGGAAGTAAGGGGCGTGACTTGTGAAGGGCAAACGGGCGTGAAGGTGTTGGATGGTTAATGGGGGGGGGGCCAAAAGGAGCGGAGGAAAGGGAATCAAAGGCGTGGAGGTAAGCCAAGGAGTTGACTAGAGATACCGAGGGGAGAGGGCGGGGGAGGGCCGGTATGAGTTAAGGGAAAGGGATTGAAAGGTCAGTGTTGTGGGGTAACGAGAGACGGAGGGGAGGAAAATGAGTCAGTAGAGAAGGGAGGGCGAGAGAGGAGGGGATGGAGTAGACGGGGAGGGGATGGGCGGAGAGCAGGGTAACTCCCAAGGCCATATATTTCTCCAGTTCAATCCCTAGAGGTTAAGACTGGAGCATTCCAGATGACTGCTCCAGTTAAAGAGGTTTATCGGAATAAACCTTTGCCTCAGACCAATCCCCTACCAAAGCCTTGGACTGGAAAGGCTAAGGTGTCATCTGAAGAAAATATTTTGTCCAGGATAGAGAGCCAGATTCAAATTCTGACTCGTCAATCTCAAAGTTTTAATGCAAGATTAAACTTTATTGAGGGTACTTCATCTGGCCCTAGACAAAATACAAAACCTTTTGCAAAGAAAGTTAAATCTATTTCTCCAGTTGAAAAAGAAAAAGGTTTCAAAACTATCAACCCCAGTGGTCTTTTCAACTAAGACCACTGTTGAAGAAATTGAACTAAACCAGATTGCCCCAGGGACCTATAAGGGAGGGTCCAGTGAACCCATCAGTCGATGGGTTCCCAAATCTAACTGATAATATCTGGTGGGTGTGCAGGGCGATCGAAAGAAATATATCTGGTATCTTGACAGTGCAGCTGGCAGGACGATGACCGGATGTAAGACCCTGCTGGAGGAGTTCACCATTTCTGATGGACCCTCCATTACTTTTGGAAATGATGGTTGTGGAAAGACTGATGGATACGGTGTTCTGAACAATGGACAAGTCAAGTTCAGACATGTTGCATTTGTGAATGGTTTGAAATACAACCTGATCAGTGTAAGTCAACTGTGTGATGATGGCTATCAAGTTCTATTCAATATTGCTCAGGGTATCGTATTCAACAAGGACTGGAAGGTAGTGTTGATTGCTCCCAGAAAAGGGAATGTGTACGTGATGGATATGGAAAGCTCTTCTTCAGAGCAGTGTTTCTATACTCAAGCTGATGAAGACACAAACTGGTTATGGCACAAAAGGTTATCCCATTTAAATTTCAAGAATATTAATAAGTTGTCCAGAAAACAACTTGCAGATGGGATACCTTCAGTTTCCTTCAAAAAGGAAAGGCCATGTCCAGGATGTGAGATGGGTAAGCAAAAGCGTACCAGTTTCAAGACCAGACAGAATTTTAGCATATCTGAACCTCTTCATATGCTTCATATGGACCTTTTTGGTCCAGTGAACGTTCAGACTCGTGCTGGTAAAAGATACACCCTGGTGATCGTAGATGAATTCTCCAGATATTGTTGGGTGATCTTTTTCTGAGGTCTAAAAGTGAAGCTGCTGCTGAAATCATCAGTCTTATCAAGCAAATTGAGCTCAAGTACAGTCGAAAGGTGTGTCAGTTAAGAATTGACAATGGAACAGAATTCCAGAATGCAACTCTGGAGTCATTCTGTACTGACACTGGCATCTCCCAGAATTTCTCATCAGCCCGCTCTCCAGAACAGAATGGAGTGGTGGAAAGGAAGAATCGAACTGATAGAAGCTGCCAGGAGTATGCTTGCTGAATCTGGTCTGTCTACCAGTTTCTGGGCGGAAGCAATTGCAACTGCTTGCCACACCCAAAATCGATCATTGTACATCAAAAGACACAAAAAGACAGCCTATGAAGTCTTAAGAAATAGAAAACCAAATATTGGTTATTTTCACGTTTTTGGATGTCCAGTTTACATCCTGAACGACTCCAGTCAGCTAGGCAAATTTGATGCCAAAGCTGATGAAGGGGATTTCTTAGGCTATTCAGCCATTCGCAAGGCCTTCAGAGTCTACAACAAGAGACTGGAGAAGGTCCATGAGTCAATTCATGTAACATTTGATGAATCAAATGCTGCAATCAACAAGAAGCCAGCCCTTGACACTCCCCCAGTAACTCCAATTGTCTTTTGTGAATCTGATCCTATAAACGACAAAAGAAGATTCAAAGACACAGTTTCCAGTCATCCTGATCTGGAACCTGTTCAGAAAAAGAAACTCTCCAGTAGTACTCCATTCTATCCCTCTATTATTTTCAAACTACCCTCTGAAATTATTGGTTCAGATGTTCGTACTACTCCCCCAGTATCAGTGTCAGTTGAGAATGTACCAGAAATGTCTTCTTATGAAGAATTCCAACTGAACCAGTACTTCAGGAAATGCCTTCAAATGAAGAATTTCATGATGCAAATCGTGATTTAAATGACTCAGATGAAGATACTGAAGTAGTCTGGCAAGATCCTCCTCCAGAAGCAACTCCATAGGAGACTCAACTGAATTCTTGCACTGATATTGTTGTCAGTAACAATCCTGGTCAGTACTCCAGATGGACAAAAGCTCATCCTATGATCAGATCATAGGTGACTCCAATAGAGGAGTTCAGACCAGAAGAGCCTCCAGTAATCAATGCTTATACGTTAGTTTTCTATCTTTGATGGAACCAAAGAAGATTGACGAGGCTATGGAAGATCCAAGCTGGGTGACTGCTATACAAGAAGAGCTTCACCAGTTTGAAAGGAACAAGGTCTGGTATCTAGTTCCTTTCCCAGTTGGAAAGAAAGAACCAATTGGAACAAGATGGGTCTTCAGGAACAAAGTAGATGAAGATGGCCACATAATCAGAAACAAGGCCAGACTGGTAGCACAAGGCTACTGCCAGTCAGATGTCGACTTTGATGAATCATTTGCTCCAGTGGCTAGACCTGAAGCGATCAGAATATTCTTAGCATTCGCTGCTTATCATCAGTTCAAGGTCTACCAGATGGATGTAAAGAGTCTTTCTTGAATGGAAAGCTTGAAGAAGAAGTTTATGTCAGACAACCACCAGGTTTCGTTGATGAAAAGCATCCACATTGGGTATATCGTCTGGACAAAGCGCTATATGGCCTCAGACAAGCCCCACGTGCCTGGTATGACACTCTGACTAAACATTTGTTGAAAAATGGTTTCAAAAGATGTGCAATTGACAATACCTTATTTATTCTTCATGAAAAAGGTAATCTGTTAATGGTACAAATTTATGTTGATGATATTATTTTTGGGTCTACTGATAAAAACATGTGCAAGAAATTTTCGAAAATAATGTCAACTGAATATGAGATGAGTTTGATGGGTGAATTAACATATTTTCTTGGACTCCAGATTAAACAAAATAAAGATGGCATTTTTATTAATCAGGAAAAATATGTTAGAGATCTTTTAAAGAAATATGATATGAACTCTTCACCATCTAAACCCACTCAAATTTCTGCACCACTGACACTGGACTCAGATCCAGATGGTAAACCAGTGAACACCACTGTCTATAGAGGCATGGTTGGTTCACTGATGTATTTAACTGCCAGTAGACCATATTTTATGTTTTCAACATGTTTATGTGCCAGATATCAGTCTAATCCAAAGGAATCTCATATGCTTGCTGTAAAGCACATACTGAAGTACCTTAAAGGTGTCCCTAGTCTAGGTCTTTGGTACCCCAAAGGCTCAGGCATGGATCTAATGGGTTATTCAGATTCAGATCATGCAGGTTGTAAGATAGACAGGAAATCCACTACTGGTGTGATGTCATTTCCTTGGTGGCAAACTGGTCAGCTGGACCAGTAAAAAGCAACTTCAGTTTCATTGTCCACTGCTGAAGCTGAATACGTGTCTGCAGCCAGTTGTTGTGCTCAGAAACTCTGGATGAAGAACCAGTTGCTTGATTATGGTATTAAATATTCAAAGACCCTAATCTTTTGTGATAATACCAGTGCCATTGCTATCTCAAACAATCCAGTCATGCACTCCAGACGAAGCACATTGATCTCAGGTATCACTTCATTCGTGATCATATTATGAAAAACAACATTGAACTCCATTTTATTCCCACTGACAAAACAACTCGCTGACATTTTTACTAAACCTCTGGATGTCAAAACTTTTGAATATCTTGTTGGTGAGTTGGGAATGTTAACCCTTAAATCTGGTGACTGCTCAGATATTGAACGCCTTTGTGTACTATCTTTGCATTATTAGATTTCTGGAACAACATTCCAGGGAAAGACTTGAAAGATATTTTTGTTCTTAAAAATGTTTTAAGTTCATGGGGAATTTATTAATTTATTTTCTCACTGGACAAACTCTTCAGAAAATATTACTGGTGCTTTGTAAATGTGTCCCTCTCACTGGTAACTGGACAGGTTGAAGTGCGTGTTTGAGGTGACTAATGTCTCCTTGTAAATATGTCCCTCTCATTTGTCTGTATTAGTTGACGTGCACGTTTGAGGTTACCAGTCTTTCAAAAAAAAAAATGGTTTTCAAACGAGGTGCAATTGACAATACCTTATTTATTCTTCATGAAAAAGGTAACTGTTAATGGTACAAATTTATGTTGATGATATTATTTTTGGGTCTACTGATGAAAACATGTGCCAGAAATTTTCAAAAATAATGTCAACTGAATATGAGATGAGTTTGATGGGTGAATTAACATATTTTCTTGGACTCCAGATTAAACAAAACAAAGATGGCATTTTATTAATCAGGAGAAATATGTTAGAGATCTTTTAAAGAAATATGATATGAACTCTTCACCATCTAAACCAACTCCAATTTCTACACCACTGACACTGGACTCCGATCCAGATGGTAAACCAGTGAACACCACTGTCTATAGAGGCATGGTTGGTTCACTGATGTATTTAACTGCCAGTAGACCAGATATTATGTTTTCAAACATGTTTATGTGCCAGATATCAGTCTAATCCAAAGGAATCTCATATGCTTGCTGTAAAGCGCATACTGAAGTACCTTAAAGGTGTCCCTAGTCTAGGTCTTTGGTACCCCAAAGGCTCAGGCATGGATCTAATGGGTTATTCAGATTCAGATCATGCAGGTTGTAAGATAGACAGGAAATCCACTACTGGTGGATGTCATTTCCTTGGTGGCAAACTGGTCAGCTGGACCAGTAAAAGCAAACTTCAGTTTCATTGTCCACTGCTGAAGCTGAATACGTGTCTGCAGCAAGTTGTTGTGCTCATATACTCTGGATGAAGAACCAGTTGCTTGATTATGGTATTAAATATTCAAAGACCCTAATCTTTTGTGATAATACCAGTGCCATTGCTATCTCAAACAATCCAGTCATGCACTCCAGAACGAAGCACATTGATCTCAGGTATCACTTCATTCGTGATCATATTATGAAAAACAACATTGAACTCCATTTTATTCCCACTGACAAACAACTCGCTGACATTTTACTAACCTCTGGATGTCAAAACTTTTGAATATCTTGTTGGTGAGTTGGGAATGTTAAAACCCTTAAATCTGGTGACTGCTCAGATATTGAACGCCTTTGTGTACTATCTTTGCATTATTAGATTTCTGGAACAACATTCCAGGGAAAGACTTGAAAGATATTTTTGTTCTTAAAAATGTTTTAAGTTCATGGGGAATTTATTAATTTATTTTCTCACTGGACAAACTCTTCAGAAAATATTACTGGTGCTTTGTAAATGTGTCCCTCTCACTCGTAACTGGACAGGTTGAAGTGCGTGTTTGAGGTGACTAATGTCTCCTTGTAAATATGTCCCTCTCATTTGTCTGTATTAGTTGACGTGCACGTTTGAGGTTACCAGTCTTTCAAAAAAAAATGGTTTTCACTGGTACTTTACTGGAGTGTCCCTCCAGTGTACCATCAGTACATGTTCACTGGACTAATCCACCAGTGATACTGGAGTGTCCAGTCAACCTCCAGATGCACTGAAATATGTCATAATATTTTCTAAATACTTGGTCATTGTGTGTGCCACGTAAGCAAATCTTTTTTGAAGATATTTTAATCCTACGTGGCATGTAAATTTTTCAACGTAATGATGGTATTTTTACCTTGGGAAGTCAAAAAGAGCAACTTGTTAATGTTTGTGGGCTGTAAACCGTCACACATTTATGTGTGATGTGATGTAATTAATGCGGATCTCAGAACTCGATCAAAATTATATTTGATAATTTCAAATAAACCGTTTGAGTTCCACATTCTCTCTCCTATAAATACCCACTTTCAATTTCAATTGAATTTACTTCGAACATATTTACTCCCAAATCTCTCAAATTCCTTCATTTACTTCTTCATTCAATTTCCAATCATATTTATCTCTCTTATTTACTCCATTTTCATTCATTCTTTCATCAAATCTTCATCATAACCTATACATATTCAATTTCATCTTCATCTATTTTGTATAAAATGGCACCTAGACAATCAAAATCGCTCAAAAATCTCCTTGCCACTGAATATAATCCTTCTGAAAATGTTGACAGGGCACCTCATATCACTCTTGAGGCAAATGTCATAAGAATAAATATGAACAACTGGATGGCCAGACTTTCTCTGTCCAGTGTTCATGATGCCCAATCGATTATTGGGAGATTAAACACATTTTTTCTCTCTTGCCCATTATATGGTGCGTTAACACTAAATCCAGGAAGGATGTACCACGATTACCTGTGTGAATTCTGGTACACTGCAACATATGATGATGAAACTTCATCTATCAATTATACTCTCAAGGGAGGTACCAGATCCCTTGGTTTCACTGCAAGTCTACTCAGGTCTGTTCTATAGTTAAACTATTTTGAACAGAATGAGTTGCCTATTGAACTTCCCACTCGTATCAATACAAGGGAAGTATGCAGACTGATGGGGCACACAGATATTATGGATGAGCATGGCCAGCTATCCAGGAAAGGAACTATCTACATGAGCAAGCTGTCAGACTCGTGGAGATATTTCTTCACCCATATTGTTGAATGTCTGGGAGGCAGTTCTGGAGGGTTAGACCAGATAAATCAAACCCATCTCCAGATTGCCTACTGCTTATGGTTTGGGCTTAGAGTGGACTTCGCCCAGATTCTTTTTGATGACCTGGTAGAGCGTCTCAGAGTGAAGGGAAGAAAACCTTTTGTTCCATATATTCGTTTCCTTTCACTGCTGTTTAAAAATGGTCTTGGAGACCAGTATGATTTTGATACTACTCACTTTTCTGTGAGTGAGTATATGAGAGATTTGGTCAATCTCAGATCTCCACTGGACGAGGTAGATATTCCTCAGTCCATGCTTTCCTTTCAAGGGAAGAAGCTGAAATGGCTCCAGATAGAGGTCAAGCTGTTGAAGGACCATCTGGTGATCAGGATGTACAGATCATAGAAGCTGTACAACCCATTAGACAAGTTGCTCCAGAAGGTCAAGGTACAAAGTTGTTGAACCTTCCAGACGACCTAGAACTAATAGGCGTCTGATGAGAGCTGGACTTCAGGTGAATCCTGAAAGACATCCTGGTGATGTTATGAATCTGGATGGATCTCCAATTTTTGAACAAGAGAATGTACAAGAGAATGTTGGGCAGGTAACTGATGAACAAATTGAAAATGTTGCCCAGATTATAGAGCAGGTTGTTGAGGAAGTTGAACAAGATGTTCAGACTGATGAACATGCTTCTGGTGAGCAAGAAGCTCAAATAGACTTGAATGTAGATGCTGGTGAACGGGTCAATGTAGAGACTGGTGAACAGTCTGGTGAACAGACAGTTGGGATGGCTCTAGAATGGGATGATGTAGATTCCCCAATGTCTGAAGGCTTTGATGTAAATATGAATCTTCTGGGTGAAGATGTACAAGAAGAAGAAAGTCTACCAGAAATGCCACCACCTCCACCAGAAATGCCACCACCAGAATCAAACATACCACCACCACCACCACCTTCAATTCCTAGAGATACACAATACTTCACTCCAGCAACCACTCAACCTTCACAATCTCAACCTCCACCTCGTGCGCCGGAGTCACCAGTTGCAACATCTGAAGCTGCAACTGAAGAGGACTGGGCACAAGTTCCTCTTATGACCAGATTGCCTTCACATCTTGAACCTCCCAGTGGTCTCTCCACTTCATCTTCTGCCGAGGTCCAAGGCCTTTTAAGTAAGGTGGCGGACCTGGAGAGATCACTCCAGACTTCATCTCAGGTTATTTCAGACTTTAAATCTTTATTATCAAATAACCTTGCATCTGAGATGAATGTCTTTGCTGGGAATGAGAAGCTGGTTTATGAGAAGCTTGATGAACTGGTACTGGCCACAAACAACAATACTGAAAAGATCAAAATGGCAGTCCAGGGATTAGAGACTAGGCTGGTTAGTTCTGTTCAGACTGCAGTCACTGGTGAACTGGCAGGTCTGAAAGAAGAAGTTCAAAAGTTGGTTTCCAGGGTCACTTCTCTGGAGACTAGATCCACACTTGACCAAGATGCAGTGGTCAGTACGATAAGTGATGAATGTACAAAGAAGTTCAGAATCAGTATGCTGAAAGAATTATCTGAAGAGATTTCTGAAACTGTTCTTCGTACCATTCAAGATGGGGTGTTACCCAGGTGGAGAAGTTACTGGAAGAAAAGTTGCCAAAACACTTGCCTAAAGCAGTTGCAAATGTTCAAAAGGAAGTGCAGGCACTTAAGAAAGTTGTGTCTGAAACAACTCCAGTGGCAGGTATAACATTTGGTGCACTGGACAGACATATGCTGGAAGAGTTATGGAATGATCTCAAGTCAAGAACTGGTGATCATTCCAAGGGGGAAAAGTCGTCTGGTGACCAAAGAGAAGTGACACTGAAGCACTTAGCACAAAGAGCATATGGCACTGAAGCCGGGCTAACTGAAGAAGCTACTGGTACTGAAGCCAGTGAGCCCCAGTTTGAGTCCTTCCCAGATATACCAACAACTCTGAAGTCAGTTAAGGGAAAACAACAAATGGTATCTGGTGAAGAAGAGCAAACTGCTGAAGATGCTGATGATGAAACTTCCAAAAAGTTAGAACAAGAATGCATTATGATTGAAATTTTCAAAAGAAACCAAAAAGATGAACTGCTGGCCCATCAAAGGGAGATGGCATCAATGGGGACTCTGGACTCTTACAATGCTAGAAGGTTAGGCATAAATGTTGATGTATATAAAAAGATGAAGGATGACCCCAGAGTTCATCAATGTCTAAATGCATTAGATGATGTTCATGTACGCTCATTTTACGCCGAAGAAGAACAGGTCTATGATTCTATAATTTATGGCGTGAGTGTACCAGAACTCATCAGACAAAGGAAGGATGAACTGGTAAGCCTCCAGAAAAAGATCAGAAAGAACGCTGGTGCTCTGGAGATAGAGTACAGGAAGAAACTTACTGGCTTACCAAAACTGACTGCCAAGCAAATCAAAGCGCTCAAAGATGCTGATGTAAGCAAATTCATTCCCCTGGACACTTCTCGAAAAATAAATCGTGAACAACTCCAGTCTGTTGGAGAACAAAAGAGAGTGTCAAAGGAAACTGAAGCATTGATCCAGACAGCCAAGCTGAAAGAAAAGTACAATGAAATGTTAAACTTCAGGGCTGATGCCAGAAGGATCACTGGTGCTGAGATCAAATTGGCTGAAAATAATGAAGGCATGTCCAGGTTTGAAGTAAAGTTGACCAGGGAGGGTAACTTTACTGATGAAAGGAAAAGTACTTCAGTCCAAGCATTTGGATGGAGTGAACTGAAAGAAATCGCTTTAACGTTCAGGGGGAAGACAAATGTGTCGACTGATGTTAAAGCATTTCTGAAAAGGGTTGAAAAGGTATGGAGAAGAAAGCAACAGATGGAAGTTGCAATGGGCATAAGATCGCCAGAATCAATACCATCTTTCCATCACCAAAGAGAAAGGCTACTGAAGATGCTCCAGGACAGACATCAAAAAGAAGGGCCTGACTCTTATCATTTACTTGTTGTAAATTATTGTTTTATGAAAATTGTATACTATTTATCAGTTGATGTATGTAATAATAGTTGCAATTTTTGATTCATATAAGTAAATGATCAGATTTAGTCTAAGTTAGAACTTAAATGATGAAACTGAAAACACTCATGATCTATAAAGTGTTTTCCAGTAACTTAGATTTTTTAGACAAATCACACTTGTGTTTTTCAAGCATACAAAATTGTATAGATTCAAGCTTGAAAACACTTGCATTATTTCTAAACAAATAGGGGGAATTTGTTAGGTCCAGATTTACTGGACTCGCTCCAGACTCGACTACTGGAGCCTTACTGAAGATCTGTCCAGAAACGTGTTCTACTGGACCTACTCCAGACTTGGAATCTGGAGTCCCTCTGAAGATTTGTCCTGAAATAATGGAAGACCAGTGAGCAAATACTTGTATAGGAAATCTGGAGTATTCTCCAGATTAGCTCACTGGACTTCACCCCAGTCCAGATCAACTCTACTGAAGACGTTCTCACTAAAGTCAAAGACTGAAAAATGGCGGAGTCCACTGGAAGTCTTAGCAGATCTGTACACTGGAGGATTGTCAGTGTTCTAGACCTTACAAGTCTGAACACTGATATCGAGTAATTGACTTTTGCCTTTACACACTTTCCAAAGAACATTCCACTTGTTCTTTACCAAAGTATACGTGTGTAAAGGTGGTTGGATAAAAGGATACAAAGTCATTTGATGTGACTTTATCCTTATTTCTTATCCAATGCATTTAATGTTCTTGTCGGATCATTAAGTGCATGCAACCATATTTGTACGGCACAAAATTCACTGGTGAATTTTGTTGCCTATAAATACAAAGTCATTTCCTTGAGAAAAATACTTTTTAGCATACATTTTGCATTAAAGTGAATTTGTCTAAATACTCTCGATCTTAAACTGGGATACTTCACAACTTTAAGTATCTCGATCCAAAAGAGTTATTTGACAAATATAGATCATTTGTAATTCATAGGTTGTTAGGATACATACTTATTTGTATTATCTTGATTCCGCACAACCTTGTATTTTATTTAACATCATAAATAAAATACACCATTGAAAAATACATAATGTTCCACTTTACTTGTTTATTGCTTTAAGTCTTGTATTACTTTATTTATATACTTGCATTTATATTTAAGTAATACTAGTCCAATCTAGTGATTATTAGACTTGTCGTATTTTATACTTTCTTGGTTAACCATCGTATTTCAGGGACTCACATAGTCTATCATGGATTATATGCAGAGAGTGAGAGTAAGGATGGACAGAAATGAAAGGTGCACATGGAAGTTCTATGAAGATCAAGTTATATAGTAGTACTAGAAAGAACATTAGGTACTAGAAGTTTAAACTACAATTACTGGGTTTTTAAGCTTTGTTTGTCATGTTTTTTACGCTTGGATAAATTATAGTTATATGATTATTGTGATCGAAATGTTTAGATTAGCTAGTTTTGATGTTATATTATATCTTAATTTTCTACGAATTCTTTTTCGGTAAAAGGCCGTCACCCCTGTTTAGAATTTTATAAATCGAAAAAACAGGCGATCTAGCAGAGTGCTAAATCGACTAATACAACCACGCACCTAGTGCATAATCCAAGTAAACAGGGGTACAAACCACCCCTTCGACAACAAAAACTTGTAAAGAAATTACAAGCTAATTAATTAAAGAAAAAGGGAGATCCCAAGCTGTAAGGAACCGCTCCACTCTTCTTGTCTTTTTGAACCGACAAGTCAATAGCTTCATCCTAACCATGTTGATGATACTTCCAATAATTTCCTGCTTGCGCCTCTTCTTCTTGGAAAACAACCTCCGATTACGCTCTTGCCAAATATAATAAATACTAGCTGATAGAAAAAGCTTAGCTGTAACACTCTTTACTGATTTCGACTTAGTTATTGGCAGCAGAGTACTAATAATCACGTCCAAATCAGTCGAACTGTCTTGTATTTCAGCTTTCATTCGAACTCCATTCCAGACCTGTGTAGAGAAATCACATTAAAAAAAAGATGTTTATGGGAATCTTGTTGACGCTCACATAAAGGACACGCCAGCACTACAGGAATTGAAGGATCATGAAAATCCCAAGGTTGAAGAAGATCTTGAGTCTTAAGCTTCCTTTTCATAACCAACCACATAATAAACTCACATTTGGGTATACCTTGACTAAACCACACCAAATAGTACCAAGGCACTTCTTCATCTCTAGGTCTTAAGTCTTCCCATGCCATGCTTACAGAGAATTCTTTATAGACTTCGTTCCTATCTCGCCATAATAAAGTGTCATTCCTTTGTTCTACTAGTTGAGGAGGAGCTAGATTCGACAACACCACAGTCCATTCATTCGGCCAACTCCACTCATCTTGAAAAACAATATCTTTCACCGTTGCATTCATTTGAAAGCCCGCAGTTGCAATATTCCTTGGAGAAAAACGATCAACCAAGGGACTATAATCACACCAATTATCGAACCAAGCAGATATTCCCGAACCATTTCCAACTTTAAACCACATAAACTGTCTAACTTTTGAACGGGTCTGAAGTAGTTTTCGCCATCCCCATGAAACACAGCCCTTCAATGGAACCTCCCAGAATGATTTACCACAAAGCTTGTAAGCATGAATCCATCTAACCCATAATGACTCCTTTCGAGAGACGATGTTCCAAATATGGGCAGCCATGAGGGCAGCCAAATATGGGCAGCCATGTGTGTCTTAGGAAGACACACATCTTCCCAAGCCACCTTAGCCTTACCCCGCTTCAATTCTCCTTGACACCAAAGAAAACCCCTCATAAGTTTTTCGATTTCTTGGATAACTCTATTCGGAAGAATGAATACGGAAGACCAATATACAAGCAAAGAAGAGATAACCGAGTTAATCAATTGTAGTCGCCCCGCAAATGAGAGAAACTTAGTCTTCCAATCTCGCAGCCTCTTATGAACTCGTTCAATTAATTCTTTACAATCTCTATACATCAATCTTGAAGAAACTAATGGAACCCCCAAATATTTAACCGGAAGCCGTCCCTCCTCAAATGGCAGAACATTTAAAATGGCTAGTTTAACATGGTTTAAAACATTACATAAGTATGTCGTGCTCTTAGGTAAGCTAGGTGCAAGCCCCGAAACTTGTTGAAATTCGTTCAGCCCATTCATAATCACACGAGCAGAATCAATATCCCCATGTAAGAATATAAACAAATCATCCGCAAAGCACAAGTTTATAACATTATGCACATCGCACTGCTTATGGAACTTGAAGGTCGAATTCAACACTTTACGCTTGAGTATTAAGGTTAGAATTTCCATGACAAGAGTAAAAAGATATGGTGATAGAGGATCACCTTGTCGTAAGCCTCTCTTGCCCTTAAAGTACCCATGAATCGATCCATTGATGCATAAAGAAAATGTTGTTGAAGAAACACACTCCATAATCCACAAAATCATCTTCTGATGGAAGCTAAAACCAGACAATATCGATCTCAAAAAACACCAATCAACAGTGTCGTAAGCTTTTTGTATATCTACTTTGAAAGCACATCTTGGCGGTCCTCTATCCAAGTGATAATTATGCATTAATTCTTGAGTAAGTAAGATGTTATCAGAAATCCTCCTACCCGGAACAAATGCAGATTGATTTTCACTAATTAGGTCCCCCAAACAACCCTTCATCCTATTAGCAATTATCTTCGTAATACATTTGAACAAAACATTACAAAGACAGATAGGTCGATAATCATTAACCTTAGAAGGGGCAGCAACTTTTGGAATTAAAGCAAAAACAGTGTGATTTAATTCCTTAAGCAACTTACCACTCTGAAAAAAATCTTTCACCGCTGCTATAATCTCAAGGCCAATAATTTCCCACGAAGCCTTAAAGAACCCAGCAGAAAATCCATCAGGCCCGGGGGATTTATCTTCATTCATAGAAAAAATAGCTTCCTTTATTTCAGCATCAGTAACCTCCTCAACCATTGATTCAGCCGTAGATTGAGATAATCTTTTAGAGTTATACCTTGAGTGTTCAAAGGCTGCACCAAATCTGCTTGACCAAGAAAATGTGAATAATGTGAAACAAGAGTAGAGTAAACCTGTTCGCCATCCACCAGATTTCCATTCTGATCCATAATGCTATCAATTCGATTCCTAGCAACTCGACTTTTAACAGTTTTATGGAAAAACGCAGAGTTAGAATCACCTTCCTTCAGCCACATGACCTTCGCTTTTTGTTCATCATAAATGTCTTCAACCTCTTCATCATCACTGTCAAGCACATCACTTGTTGAAGTTGCTGTTTGGCAGACTTGTTTTTTTAAATTATCTTGCACATTAAACCTCTCATCAACCTCATCATTCAAAACTGAATAAGGATTACTCGTTTCAACCCCATTACTTGAACTAGGGCCTGCTTGATTGTCTTGTTTTATTTCAGAATTATTCTCTTCCTTATTTGATGTAGCTTGCTTTGATCCAGAATTCCTTTCATCCTTATTTGAGGGGACTTGCTTTGCACGATACACAAAATGTGGCTTAGGCTTCGTTAACTTTATCCCTTCAACTTCTTTTCCTTTATTCTTCCTCTTCTTACGACCAACAGTAGTAAACCCATCATCCTTTCTCGATGCATCCATCACTTTAGGTTGCAAAGGACAAAAAGCATCCTCGTGACCAAAAATCATACAATGATTGCAATGTGGAGGTCTCCACTCATATTCAATAGTTACTTCTTCTTTAGAAAAGCCCTCCCCGTTAACATTCGGAATCCCAATAATTAAACTATCTTTAAACCCATGAGTCGCATCCACCTCAATCAACGCCCTCGCAAAAGAATGGCGACCCCAAGAATGAAGACACATCTGGCTAGTATACGAGTCTAGCAAAACCGGTTTCCCAAGTTTGGAAGCCAACATGCTCAAACCATCTTCCGTATAAGCTGCTAATGGAACATCATATAATTTAACCCATACCGGAACATTTTTCATCTCCTGTTTTGATAAAGAGACATTCGGAGTCCATTCACTAAGAAAAATGGGTGTTGACCTAATCATCCAAGGTCTTTTTTCCAAAACCTCAATCATTCCCTTCTTTGTATCAAATTGAAAAAAGAAGAAACCCGCTGCATTCATCATCACTGTCAAGCACATCACTTGTTGAAGTTGCTGTTTGGCGGACTTGTTTTTTTAAATTATCTTGCACATTAAACCTCTCATCAACCTCATCATTCAAAACTGAATAAGGATTACTCGTTTCAACCCCATTACTTGAACTAGGGCCTGCTTGATTGTCTTGTTTTATTTCAGAATTATTCTCTTCCTTATTTGATGTAGCTTGCTTTGATCCAGAATTCCTTTCATCCTTATTTGAGGGGACTTGCTTTGCACGATACACAAAATGTGGCTTAGGCTTCGTTAACTTTATCCCTTCAACTTCTTTTCCTTTATTCTTCCTCTTCTTACGACCAACAGTAGTAAACCCATCATCCTTTCTCGATGCATCCATCACTTTAGGTTGCAAAGGACAAAAAGCATCCTCGTGACCAAAAATCATACAATGATTGCAATGTGGAGGTCTCCACTCATATTCAATAGTTACTTCTTCTTTAGAAAAGCCCTCCCCGTTAACATTCGGAATCCCAATAATTAAACTATCTTTAAACCCATGAGTCGCATCCACCTCAATCAACGCCCTCGCAAAAGAATGGCGACCCCAAGAATGAAGACACATCTGGCTAGTATACGAGTCTAGCAAAACCGGTTTCCCAAGTTTGGAAGCCAACATGCTCAAACCATCTTCCGTATAAGCTGCTAATGGAACATCATATAATTTAACCCATACCGGAACATTTTTCATCTCCTGTTTTGATAAAGAGACATTCGGAGTCCATTCACTAAGAAAAATGGGTGTTGACCTAATCATCCAAGGTCTTTTTTCCAAAACCTCAATCATTCCCTTCTTTGTATCAAATTGAAAAAAGAAGAAACCCGCTGCATTCATCATCACCTTTTTCAAACCAAATTTCGCCCAGGTATTCTTAACATAGTTCTCAACTACTGGGTAAGCAAGTCTATCCCCCAAAAAATATCCATATAAAGAATTTGAGAATCTGTTGTTTACCTCAAGAACTGATGTAAGAGGAATCACAAGGTCTACCCCTCAACTTCAGAAGTAGCATTCAGCAGTCTAAAATTAAATTTTCGGGGGGCATAAGCATTATTACTCACCCCACCATGCTTCAGTTTCGCTGCATACGAGTCATTCTTAACATTCTCTGAGTCAGCACTCTCTTGAGCTATTCCTTTCAATGGATCTACAAACGATGGCATGTCTGGCATCTCATTGTCCACCTGTTTCCCCAAATCAGTGACGACCACATCGTCTGTTTTATCACTCGATTGACCAGTAGCAGCAGCAGAGTGCAAGCCCTCGGGACTATCTTGTTTACCAGCATCCTTGTTCACATCTTCCCCATTAGGATTTTGAGTTGGACCACTAGGAGTTTTGATGGAGGTGTCGACACCACCACCTAGCATATCACTATTATTATCAACCTTCTGGTCCCCCATGTTTACAGAGTCTTCTTCTTCAATTAGGTTATGAACAGTGTCTTTAAACTTTGCAGGAACCTTCATCTTACGTTTTAATGATTTACGATAAGGAGACATTACTGGATTGTAATGTGTTAAATTGCAACGAAATGAGAAAAAATCATGAAGATCGAGCACTCTATAGGTGGATCTAGGGAGAATTTGGATGAATTTTGGTGAAATTGGGTTATCCACTGTTTCCCCCAAATCGCCAGCCAAAGAGAGAAAAAGTCAAACGAGTCAACATCCGATATGAAATATATATATATACAAAGAAACTTAATGGGGTGTTCATTTAGCTTATTTTTCGATTAGACTATATATATATATATATATATATATATATATATATATATATATATATATATATATATATATATATATATATATATATATATATATATATATATATATATATATATATATATATATATATATATATATATATATATATATATATATATATATATATATATATATATATATATATATATATATATATATATATATATATATATATATATATATATATATATATATATATATATATATATATATATATATATATATATATATATATATATATATATATATATATATATATATATATATATATATATATATATATATATATATATATATATATATATATATATATATATATATATATATATATATATATATATATATATATATATATATATATATATATATATATATATATATATATATATATATATATATATATATATATATATATATATATATATATATATATATATATATATATATATATATATATATATATATATATATATATATATATATATATATATATATATATATATATATATATATATATATATATATATATATATATATATATATATATATATATATATATATATATATATATATATATATATATATATATATATATATATATATATATATATATATATATATATATATATATATATATATATATATATATATATATATATATATATATATATATATATATATATATATATATATATATATATATATATATATATATATATATATATATATATATATATATATATATATATATATATATATATATATATATATATATATATATATATATATATATATATATATATATATATATATATATATATATATATATATATATATATATATATATATATATATATATATATATATTTGTTTTATTTTAATACTTGTTTTATTTTACCTAATACATATATATATATATATATATATTATATATATAATTTTTGGATGAATGTGTTTTGATGTTATACATAGATAAATTACTAGTGGTATATATATGTTTTCGTATATATAAAACTGGTCTTTAAGCATGATAAAGAAACCAGTTTTATGCTGCAAATTGGTCTCTAAAGATGATAAAGAAACCGGTTTTATACTACAATTTGCTTGTTTAGGACTTAGAAACCTATTAAAGTAACCGGTTACGTGATTCAAAACAGGTTTATATATCAGCTAAGGTGGTTCTTTAGTGAAAACAGGTCTCTATAGGTAACATAGAAATCGGTTAGGTGATTAAAAAAGGGTTTCTATATCTATGCAAGGAAACCAGTTTTTACTTTCTAATAGAAACCCCTTTAATAAAAACCGGTTGTAAAAGGGCTCTCTAAAGCCCCTTAAAACAGATCTCCTTTACTTATTTTTGTAGTAGTGATGCTCGTATAAAACTAATGTATCAGCAGTAAAAATGTCAGAGTAATATGATGAATTTCATAAGGTATTATATTGATACCAAAACATGATATATTTCAATCGAACCAATACCTATATATATTTATAATAAAATTGAAGCTTATGCGAATTTCAAAAGCCAACAGGAATCACACTAGATCTCTATACTTTATGTATACGTATGTATAAAAAGGTGAAAATGGTGATCAAAAGAGAGAGAAAATGATAGATTGTCCATAATAAATATTCATTTAAGTTGATATCTACATAATAAGTCATATTGATCGATTACAAAGTGTTAAACAAAAATTTGGACGTACAACTGGCTAAAATTAGGAACCCACTATTTTCTTTGTCACGCACTCTGCCTTTTAACATGACTCATCAAGTTGATATCAACCTTAAAGGATCTTAATCTCTATATTAATATATGTAACACCCGTCGGTTAAAAACATGATTTTCTAAAAAATTTCGCTTAACAGTGTCATAATATAACGGACGCATTAAATGAAAATGTTTACAATTCCTACCGGAATTGTCTTTTATTAATACATGGTGTTACTAATCATATCATAACAATAATTAAAAGGAAACCCAAAAGGTTGTCCCAACATCAAACAACCAAGTCAACATCATAAATAAGTCATAAAACATATGGACTCTATAAATGTCTAATAATGAGGGTGTTATCGGGTAACTAAGCATCTCCATAAAACATCTATCCAAGTCTTACATATCATCCCTACCTGCTCATCGTTGCTTAACTTGAGGGAACAACACATTTAAAAGAGCAAGTGTTAACTAATAATAGCTAAGTAAGATAACACATAGTTGACAAAACATTTGTCCATATTAATCTTTGAAAGAATACATTATAATCATTAAGACACAAGTCATGACATAACATCAAATCACATCACATTAAACATCATAAGATATTCAATTCTAATTGTGTCTATCCACATTACACATCACATCTCACATCCACATTACATATCATGTCTCACGTTCACATTACATTAAGTGTGACTAAAGCCACACATCTCACGTTAGGTGAAAGTTTGTGTGTAGGCGGTCATATATAAGACCATACAGGGAATGTCACACCCGACTGGATGGATAGGTCTTACGGCGGTCCATCAATGTCGTTAAGGAATGAAAAAGTCAATCTCGGCCCAGAGTACTCCGTATGTACAAGACAATGGGGTTAGTCAGACCTCCTGGAATTACTCTTCGCGTATGTACAAGACAATGGTGTTGGTCAAGACAATAAAGTTTTGTTGTCTTTTTTTTATACAAATTTAGATATTTGACATAATGTATTTGTATTAACATTAATACGATTACTAGATTTTAGACCTGAAATACACGGATTTTACAACATTATCAATATATGGAACAAAAAAAATACATATACGTTAATGTAAAAATATACTTAAAAAAATGAGATATTCAAATGTAAATACTGAATGCTAAATCATATCAAGGTTGGATGGTGTAGCAAGGTTTCCTTTATACAAACTCTTCCAGAGAAGCAATTTACACAATTGACCGAGTTGTCATAAATGTCTTGCAAAAAAGTAATTTTATTTTCGTTAGTCATGTTTGTAAGAACAATAAAAGTAGCATCTCTAACTTTTAGCAATATTTTGTTAAATTATAATAATAATACATACACTGATATATTCAACTTGATAATGTCGTTAGTTTTGTTATATATTTTATTTATATTATTTATATTTTTAATAAGCTATTGTCGATAAGTCTTACAATAAAAATAATTTAAAATAAAAAATTGATATAAATATTAATTCGTATTAATCTAAATGTTGTAACCTCTCTAACTTTTAGCTATATTTTGTTACTAGTTGTAAGTGCACGTTTTGGTGTACAATTTATGGTCGTTGCTATATGAATTCTGTAAGGGCTGAAATACGACCCCAATGGATTTGAGAGGTCGTAATTTAGGTGCAAAATACGACCTGCACAGAGATGCGAGGTCGTAAGTGCATGGAAGCCCACGAATGAAGAAGCCCAGCCCGTGTAGACTAGGGTTTTTGTGTCATATCATTATAAATACATGTAAAGGTCCTAGGTTTAGAGATGTCGACGAACAAACACTAGCTTTGTAGGTCCTCCACAGGATCATGAGGTGTTGCCTCATGATTCTGCTTATCATGTTGTAACATATTGTATAATCTCTATTTTGTAACATCATGTGTGTATTTTACTGCCTCATTATCAATGAATATTTGTGGATTCCGCACACATGTATTCATATATATCTCACAATTATGATCCTGCTAGGTTCTTATACTAGTCTTCAGACCCGTCCATTGGACGGGTAGTCTCAAAATATATATATCAAAGGTTTTAAAAAAAAAATTGAAGTATGTTAAATAAAAACTAATTAAAATTCAAATAGATAAAGTAAAACTTTAAACGATCCAAATAAGGCAAAAAGTTGAAGAAATAATGCGTAATAAACTAATTTGGGGAAGACCTATCATACATATCGGAATCATATTCATTATCAGAATAATTGCCATCAAACATAGTATCGTCTTCTGATTCATCTGAATAGTTTCATCCACCTTCATCATTGGATTCATCGCTATGAAGCAGCAAGCATTAAGGTAATTAATATATGTCAATGAGTATATAAAGTAAATAAAATAAGATGTAATTTATATTAATGGCATACAACACAAAAAATTATAATTCCAAAAAGTGAAAGCTATTTAATTTGATCTTACTGGGTATCGAAGGAGGGGTAGATTGCGGGAGTGGTTTAAGACCATGAGGAGGAGCAAATACTTCTGAAGATGATAAGTTGATTTTTTGACAGGTTTAGTGGGAATGCCAACATTGTTATTGTTGTCGATCCCTTTATGAGGCATGTCGTTTGTGTTACTCTTGTCGACATCTATGATGATACTAAAAAAGCAACCACAAAAATTTAAAGTAATACATAATATGATAATAATATGAATTATAATAATAATAACAATACTAATAATAACAATATTAATAATGATAATAATAATATAAGTTCATAATACATTGAATTTCATAAAAGTAATGATCCTAATAAATAAAAAACATGTTACCTGGTAGAGGAGGAGGTCGGATGGTTTGATTGTGAATGAGTTTTAGTTTGTAGGTTTTAAAGAGATTTTTGAATTCGTGAGGGTTTTTTATATATATAACTAGTCCTAATACCCGTACGATATACGGTAGCTATATACATTGTATCATAAAGAAATTCAAATATGCTTTATACATGATTCGTGAGTATGAAATAAATTGCGGTTAAAATAAAGCTAAGTTATACTCAGTAATATAATGATAAATATAATATATGTTTAGTTAAAGTTTTGGATTTACCTTAAATTTTTACAATCACATCAAAATCGGAACTTGTAAGCATAGTGGATGACGGCAAATAGCCTTGCGATTTCGGATCGTAAACTCAAATTTTTGGAGTCTTTATGTTAATAACTTATTGTTATAAGTGATATAAGTAATAGAAGCTGAAGAATTGAAAGAAAAAGAGACAATTTTATTATTGAGAAAACGATCAATCAAATAAGGTTATAATGTGTTTTGTATATAAGCCAAAAGTTAGAGTTTAATTCTAAGTCTAATAAGGAAATTGAATCTATATACAATTAAAAAAGCTAATTTAATAAATAAATAAATTAAAAGGACACATGTCGATCAAGGATTACGCCACGTGTCGTTTCAAGAACATCTCAATACTGTTTTATTTTATTGGTAGATAATTTTTGGGAGAGTTTTAAGGATAAAAAGATTTGTTTTTTATTTTTTAATAGAATATAGGTCGGCCTAGAAAATTTAAAAAATATAGAAAAATAGAGGATTAATTAGGAGGGAGAATTAGGCTCAAGGAGGGGGATTAGGGGTGCCAAGTGTACCCCCAACCTCCTCTTTTAGTTATAATATAGATATAGATTAGATAGACATTATGCAATAAAGTATTAATTATTTTTAAATTGAGTTAAAGTGTAAATTGGTGATGGAAAACTAAAAAGTGTAAATTAATTATTTTTAAATTGAGTTAAAGTGTAAATTGGTGATGGAAAACTAAAAAGTGTAAATTAATTATTTTTAAATTGGGTTAAAGTGTAAATTGGTGATGGAAAACTAAAAAGTGTAAATTAATTTAGACATGTGTTGATTTAATTAATTTTGAGAAATTAAAGATTGTGATTGGTTAGGTCAGTTGCCTTTTAGTATATATAAAGATAAAGATAAAGATAAAGATAAATATAAAGATAAAGATAAAGATAAAAATAAATAAAGTTTAAGATTAACATGGAAAAGATAAAGATAAAGATAAAGATAAAGATAAAGATAAAGATAAAGATAGAAGACTCAAAATGCGTTATGATATAGTAAAGATAAAGATAAAGATAAAGATAAAGATGAAGATAAAGATAAAGATAAAGATAAAGATAAAGATAAAGATAAAGATATAGATAAAGATAAAGATAAAGATAAAGATAAAGATTGAAGTATAGATATAGATAATAGATATAGGAGTAAAGATAAAGAAGTAAAGATAAAGATAAAGATAAAGATAAAGATAATATGAATTTATAAGGGATTATAGATAAAGATAAAGATAAAGATAAAAGATAAAGAAGTAAAGATAAAGAAGTAAAAATAAGATATAGATAAAGATAAAGATAAAGATAAAAGATAAAGAAGTAAAGATAAAGAAGTAAAAATAAGATATAGATAAAGATAAAGATAAAGATAAAAGATAAAGAAGTAAAGATAAAGAAGTAAAAATAAGATATAGATAAAGATAAAGATAAAGATAAAAGATAAAGAAGTAAAGATAAAGAAGTAAAAATAAGATATAGATAAAGATAAAGATAAAGATAAAAGATAAAGAAGTAAAGATAAAGAAGTAAAAATAAGATATAGATAAAGATAAAGATAAAGATAAAAGATAAAGAAGTAAAGATAAAGAAGTAAAAATAAGATATAGATAAAGATAAAGATAAAGATAAAAGATAAAGAAGTAAAGATAAAGAAGTAAAAATATATTAATAAAATAAAGAATATGCTTTATAAGGGATTATAGATAAAGATAAAGATAAAGATAAAAGATAAAGAAGTAAAGATAAAGAAGTAAAAATATATAGATAAAGATAAAGATAAAGATAAAAGATAAAGAAGTAAAGATAAAGAAGTAAAAATAAGATATAGATAAAGATAAAGATAAAGATAAAAGATAAAGAAGTAAAGATAAAGAAGTAAAAATATATTAATAGGAGTAAAGATAAAGAAAGTAAAGATAAAGATAAAGATAAAGATAAAGATAATATGAATTTATAAGGGATTATAGATAAAGATAAAGATAAAGATAAAAGATAAAGAAGTAAAGATAAAGAAGTAAAAATATATTAATAATATGCTTTATAAGGGATTATAGATAAAGATAAAGATAAAGATAAAGATAAAGATAAAGATAAAGATAAAGATATAAGATAAAGATAAAGATAAAGATAAAGATAAAGATAAAGATAAAGATAAAGATAAAGATAAAGATAAAGATAAAGATAAAGATAAAGATAAAGATAAAGATAAAGATAAAGATAAAGATAAAGATAAAGATAAAGATAAAGATAAAGATAAAGATAAAGATAAAGATAAAGATAAAGATAAAGATAAAGAAGTAAAGATAAAGATTAAAGATAAAGATAAAGATAAAGATAAAAGATAAAGAAGTAAAATAATTAGAAGTAACTCAAGCACTTCATTTAATTTAGTGGCAGATTAGTTAATTTCTCATTATTGGTTTTTATTTTTCTTGACTTTTTAGAGCCAAATTCTGTAAACATATGCATCTATGTACATGTATGTATGTGTGTATGAATCTCTGGAATCCGAAGCTTAATAAAGCTTTAACACAAAACTTACCTGTCACGGACTATGATTCATCAATTGCCGAGGCAAACTGAATCTGCAATGACAATTGAAAAAGATTTAGGATTAATATTAGAAGAATTTCTTAAGAAGGTTTAGGAGGAAGAAAAAGAAGAAGCATGTAGATTCATGATGGTCTCTGGACCGGCTGTATGTTGATTTTCCATAGGGAGAAGGCAATTAAGTCGAAAACCAATTAGCCCAAACTATTACCTGTTAATCTGTTAAACACAACAAGAGCAAAACATCAATATGAAATCATTATGACTCACATACCTTTGATTAACTTCGTTATTAACCTTCATCGCCAAAACAGCCACATAACCTTATATGCATAGCCGTGCATCGCACGGACAACTTGATCGATTCACAAAATAAGTGTCGCAAAAACTTTAGATCCTCAACTTTATACGGCATCAAACAAATAAACTTACCCAAACGTACATTCGAAGTCCACTTTACCTAGCCGTGCAACGCACGGGCATGCACTCTAGTATGTATCTAAAGTTGAATAAGTATGCACATAAGACATAATGCAACTTTGACCTCCAATAATGATGACCTCTCTCGCAACAATACGTAGCATGCGACCAACAATATTACGAGAGTTGTAATTTATTAAATATTGAATCTTTCACCATGAATCTGATGTGCTCGATAGATATTCGAAACAACTTGAAGAAGCTTGTAATCATCATTAGATGAATCCTTATAGAAACCAATAACATGTTTGAAAAAAAGGAAAAGAAGTATAGAACCCTGAGGTGAATTGGTGTTAGACAACTTGTAAACCATTCTCAATTAATTATATTGGTTACTTTTTTTCTTTATGCCAATACATACCAATCCGTTCAAACTCGCTATGGCATGGAATGTTGCATCGAGTATATATAAGGGGGTGTTTGGTAAGATGGAATATAGAGAATGAAAATAATGGGAAAGAGAATGAGTATATGGAAAGAGAATATATTCAGTTGTTTGGTAGTAACAGAGAATGAACATAAGAGAAATACAAAAAAATAAACAAAATTAATTAAAAAAAATATCAAAAAAATATACATAACTTAATAATTTTATACTTTAAGAAATATATAAAAAAAAAAAAAAAAAAAAAAAAATATATATAAATAAGACATAAAAAAAAAAAAAAAAAAAAAAAAAACCATTTTCATTCTCACCATTCTCTCCAATTTATAGAGAATGGAGAGAATAGAAATCATTCACACTTCTCTCTTTCCCTTTCCATTCTCTATTGCAACCAAACTAGAGAAGTAATTCTCATTCCCTTTCTCCACTTTCCATTCCACTCTACCAAACACCCCCTTAGAATTTAGAATTTAATGAACTTAATAAAAAAAAGTACTTAACCTATTAAATCTTTATTTGACTTGATAAATAAAAAATAATAATTGTATTGAATTAATTTAATACGTACAAACATTATTTAATCATTTAGGGTCGTTCCTTTTTTTAGTTATTAAGTACTGAATGTATTAAGTGGCTTGTATTAAGTGAAAAATAAGTAATTGACGGTTATTTTTGTTTATTAAGTTAAAAGAAAAGAAAAAAAAACAAGAAATTTGACTGAATGCATTAAGCTTGTGTTTGGTAATATGGAATGAAAAGAGGGAAAGGGAATGAGAAATACTTACCTTGTCTGGTTATACCGGTATATACCGGTATGAGATCGAGATTTGGAATTTATTTTTTTTCCTCCTTTTCTAATTTGAACGCCCAAATCACATGTTGTATTCCATAGTTTATTGGTACCCTATACCATACGTCTCTCCATCTCCCAATTTCTTGCTGTGTTTTGTCTTCATCTCCAACTGCAACGCAACGGAACCTCCCATTCATTACTTCATCCCCAATCATCCATTTTCTCTCATCTCAAATTACATTATCATGGAGGATCAGACTGCCGCTAACAACAGTAAGTCACTCACTACTCTCTTTTTCCATCTTAATACTAAGTTCCGATCTTCGATTCACATCTACTTGTATTCACTACTATTTATTCAATTCTGGACTGCTTTTAGGCAAATCTTATCTGATTTCGATGTTGACTTTACTTTTTATGACATGACATGAGATCCATTTTTCATATATCATATTATATATAGATATAGATATTGCTATAATGCTATATATTAGATATATATATATATATTTGTTGACCTTTTATTATCCGATCGGATATGCTTTAAAAAATAATAACCGTACCCAATTCAGTCTTGCACAAGGTATGGGGGGAGGTGAGATGTAGACGGCCTTAACCTAGGTAAAGAGGTTGCTTCTAGAAGAAGAACCGGCCATTTCGTAGGGAGTGAGGATCGAACCTTTGACCTGTCTCCAAATGCGAGGGATTTTCCACTTGATCTCTCCCTCTTTTCGTACCATATATAGCAAAAACACAAATTTTGTTGAATTATAGAATTGTGTGGCAACAATATTGTCCTTGCTCTTTACATAGAATCAGTAATATGGTAAAGTTAATATGTTACTTATATGTTTGGACGGAGGTTTATGTAAACTAAATTAGTGAAAAATTGCCAAACAGTCGAATCGATGATAGTACTTAAAGCTAGCAAATACTTTTATGTAGAAAAATAAACCATTAGGACATTATGTAATGGAGGAGCTCAGCTGATTTGGGAATTGGGTTTGATATCAGTTTCGTATGAAAACGGGCTGGGTTATTCTTTAATACTAAGTATTAGATGAATATTTGTTTAGACGTTTTTATTCTGTTAATTAGAAGCATGAAAGGTTGGTGTTGAGATTTATTGGAGTTGCCCGTAAGGGGACCCATGGTTGTACGGATATAGATCTTAGGCAGTGAGGTATAGTTTTAGGCTAGTGGTTTGGTTGTGTACAGGTTTGTTGGTCATTCCATTTTGAACTGCGTGGGTACTTGTTCTAGGGTCGTTTGTAATTTTCATTGGAACTTCTTAAGGCTAGGCCTCTACGGCTCTACGGGACTGTTATTCCGATACATATTCACCCGTTTCATAAGTTTTTACCTTTTCTTTTGCTTTTGTTTTCGGTGTTGCTGTTCTGAATTTAACTATACTTTTACGTGATCTGTTCCTTTTTTGTTCATTAAGCTTTTTAGCAATAAGTACATCTATTATTATGCAGAAACAAATTAGTAACTAGTTGGTGAAATTAAATTGTGTAGATTAATGGTTGGGCATACCTAAAGATGTCTATACTAACTTTTCTTGTTTTATATTCAAATAGTTGTTGAAACTAAAGATGGAACTGTCTCAGTTGCTTCAGCTTTCGCTGCCCACCAGCAAGGTTAGATAAGATCCACTGCTACGTATATTTCTTTTCGGTTCAGTTGCTTATAATTAAGTTCACATGTATGCTGTTACATTTCTGCATTTTATCAACAAAAATTGAACGATCGACTGCATACTCATATTAATAGAAGAATTCTTGAACTACATGTTGAAAATTGGAATGGTCGACTTCTTTGAAATATATATTCAAATCCCTGAGTTTCCCCTTAGGGTGTGTTTGGTTGGGGGAAATGAATTGGGAGAAATGGAAATGCTTTCATTTCCTACGTTTGGTTAGGCCGAGAAAATGGGACACGGAGAAATACAACTCCCTCAGAAATAGCTCTCTTCATATTTTCATTTCCCTTCATTTTGTGTGGAAATCAAATTTGTGAAGGCAATTTCTCCGTGTGTTTTTCAAGGAGAAATGGTTTTGTAAGGGGTATAAATCAAAAGGCACGTGATGTGCACATTTTCCCCAAAACAAAAAACTCTTCCAAGTCCTAACCTCTAGACGATTTTTTCGATTGCCACTTCCAATACTCCTCCATTGTACTTGGCTATCTTTTATGCCCTTGTCAACCTCCTCGACTAAGGTTTTTCGTATTTTGCGTTTAGTTGTATTTAATTTTTACTTAGAATAACTAATGATACGGGTAGCTAATGATGAAGAACGAGAAGATAGAAAAGATATAAGATGAGGCGGTGATACGGTGGTGGTGTTGATGGGGGTGATGCAACTTGACTTTCTGTTTTACAGTTACGCCGCAATTCAAACCCCCCAGTTGCGCCGCAACACACTATGTTGCGCCGCAACTTATCTTTCTGGAAACCAGTTGCGCCGCAACTCGTCACGATCCTGCACAACTTCGATCAATTTGACCCCAAACCAACACCAAACAATCCCAAATCAAATAGCAGACCTTTATACATCAAAATCCTTCATTTTATGACCAATCAAATGCAATAAACTTCCCCATTAAACAACATATGATTTACATCATAAAAACAAACGTTGTTACGACATCGATTGATCCTCCAATGACCTAAAACCACTTCTTAATAATCCATACAATTGAAAAGATAATAAATCTACATTACAATACCTTTTCTACCTGTAGATCACAATAAGGATGCAAAACACTTGACTAAACACCCGAATCACACGTTGGAAGACTTTTCGGCTTGAAATTGATGAAGGAATGCTATGGGGATGCTAGGGTTTGTTTAGGGAATGAATTTTCTGCAAATGACAACCTAATGACACCCCGTAACTCCCTAAACCCGTTTTTGACTTTGCCCCTATGTCAAAACTAGTCCCTAAGCTTCCTAATCCTTCATTACTAGTCACAAACTACCATATGGACCATATATAACATAAATACTTCTTTAAATACCACTACATAGGCATTTAACTACATTTTACACACATATACACTTCATTATACATTTAGGCTTTCAAGTCTCACACACATCACACAATAACTACATATACGCATTAAATCGAGAATAGACTTAACGAACACTAT
>CM067170.1:56444532-56598834 GCA_034093135.1 Erigeron breviscapus | reverse complement strand
ATCAGTGTTCAGACTTGTAAGGTCTAGAACACTGACAATCCTCCATTGTACAGATCTGGTAAGACTTCCAGTGGACTCCGCCATTTGTCAGTCTTCTTTATTCTGACTTCAGTCTTTGACTTCAGTTTCCTTAAGTATTGCACATGGCAGGTTGTGCCGATTTCCCTTGTGTGCCCCTTTTTCATGATACTATTACAAATCTATGGCATGTATCCTCTTTGGCTCCTCCAGTGTACAGATCTGGTAAGACTTCCAGTGGACTCCGCCATTTGTCAGTCTTCTTTATTCTGACTTCAGTCTTTGACTTCAGTTTCCTTAAGTATTGCACATGGCAGGTTGTGCCGATTTCCCTTGTGTATCCCCTTTTTCATGATACTCCAGACTTGGAATCTGGAGTCCCTCTGAAGATTTGTCCAGAAATAATGGAAGACCAGTGAGCAAATACTTGTATAGGAAATCTGTAGTATTCTCCAGATTAGCTCACTGGACTTCACCCCAGTCCAGATCTACTCTACTGAAGACGTTCTCACTGAAGACAAAGACTGAAGTCAGAATAAAGAAGACTGACAAATGGCGGAGTCCACTGGAAGTCTTACCAGATCTGTACACTGGAGGATTGTCAGTGTTCTAGACCTTACAAGTCTGAACACTGATATTGAGGAATTGACTTTTGCCTTTACACACTATCCAAAGAACAATCCACTTGTTCTTTACCAAAGTTTATGCGTGTAAAGGTGGTTGGTTAAAAGAATAAAATCATATCGATATGACTTTATCCTTGTACCATTAACCAATGCATTTAATGTTCTTGTTGGATCATTAAATGCATGCAACCATATTTTGCCTATAAATACAAAGTCATTTCTTTGAGAAAATACTTTTAAGCATACATTTTGCATTAGAGTGAATTTGTTTAAATACTCTCTATCTTAAACTGGGATACTTCACAACTTTAAGTATCTCGATCCAAAAGAGTTATTTGACAAATATAGATCATTTGTAATTCATAGGTTGTTAGGATACATACTTATTTGTATTATCTTGATTCCGCACAACCTTGTATTTTATTTAACATCATAAATAAAATACACCATTGAAAAATACATAATGTTCCACTTTACTTGTTTATTGCTTTAAGTCTTGGATTACTTTGTTTATATATTCTTGCATTTATTTACAAGTAATACTAGTCCATTCTAGTGATTATTAGACTTGTTGTATTTTACACTTCTAGGTTAACCATCGTATTTCAGGGACTCACAACGCAGAACCAACATTAACTCAGCTAATGTTTATACTGCTGTAAATATACGCAGAACCAACATCAGCTACGACAATGTTTCTACTGCTGTGAATACGCAGAAACAACATTGTCTATATTTCCTATTGGAAGTATTGATTAAGTTAATGTTTCTCCTCCTGTTAATACGCATAAACACAATTAACTTAACTTCCATCTGGAAGTACATTAAGTTAATATTTCAACTGTTGTTAAACGCAGAAACAATATTAACTTAATGACTCTTTACATGTAATGTCTAGAACCTGTAAAACACAAATAATACACAAACATATAAACATAAATGGATCCCAATATGATCAACAATATATGCCAAGGTAATATTATTGACAAACGATAATTACAAGATAAATTACAAGACTTGAATATATGTAAATATACGTCACACATCTAGAATGCTTTTGTCACCGAGAAACATGCACCAACACACACTCCAACAGATCTAACAAATAAAGTAAAATAAATAAACGTCTACATGATTACATCGATCCAAACAAGTATTCAGCCTACTAGCCTACCATTATTAAAGGAATAACAAAGTCTGAAAAGATGAAAGACATTGTTTACCAACTAAAAGTAAAATAAAAGAGTAGATCTAGGTAGAAGATGAAGATCGGAAGGTGTTAGAAGCTCCAAAACCTCCTTGGAATCTGCAAAGTCGACCTAGGGTTTGATGTGGGCGGCTAGGGCTGCTAAATCGGCTCTCCCTTAGGGTTTTAAGGGCTGTTTCGGCTTAAATAGTGTTTTAAGTCGGTTTGCTGAACTGGGCCGCCCAGCGGCGCTGGATGGGCTCCAGCGGCGCTGGGCATGGGCCAGCGGCGCTGGCAGCTCCTGTTGCTTCTCGTTTCGCTTCGTTCGGCTCCCGAATCACCTCCTTGTGTCTTGTAACTTCATAGGCCTTCGTTTTGAGTCACTTGATGCCATTTACCCTCACTCGCATCTTCCGTGAACCTGCGTAAACATAGAATCCATTAAGTATCGATAGTTCTGGAATATTAACTCATTTAAGACATTGAAATGAGGCCTTTCGATAGGGGTTTTTATCACAAAATGAACGCTCATCATATACCCCCACACTTAAGTCTTTGCTTGTCCTCAAGCATATGGTCCAAGAAAATAAATCAATGATGAGCGGACAACTTAAGTTTTCAAGTTATTCTACTTTATTAAACATTTGAAAGATTAGTCATGCAAAATGATTTGAGAAAGCTTTAGACAAAATCAGTAAGCTATAGCTAGAGGTAAAGATAATTAGTCAATCAAAACTAAAAGTTAACCCTATATTCGTGTTAATACCTCTAAAACCGTTCTATAATTCCACATGTCCTACAACTCAATCTTACTTCCTTCTGCTGACTAGTTAAGCACTTAATTAAAGTTTGTATAGCAATCAGATCTACTAGCTACTAGCAAGGCATTTATATTTCATCGTTTGTGTATTTGTGAGTGACTACTTAGACATACTCTCACACTATAGTCATGCTTGCTAGCTAAACACTAAAGCAGTTATACGATATTATCATCTTTAATAGTTGAGACAGCGGTGACAGGTCGGTGGTTCCCCACTCACATAGCGACATAACTCAACTAATGGTTAGAGTTTATACCTTACATCAAGACAGCGGTGACAGGTCGGTGGTTCCCCACGCGCAAAGCGACATAACTTGATGCGTATAGATTTTACTCGTGATTAGTTCTTTGAACTCTTTTTATTAATCTACTGATTGCCTTTCTTAAGATTACTACATTATTCATGCAATAGACATTATCAGAGACCCCAGATGACTCACACACTTACTCCGCATGCAACTAGTTTACAATTAATAGTGTAAGAATTAAGGCGAACCATACGTCTAAACTAGTTCCTACACAAGCACGTATATAATTAAGTCCAATTAATACACCTATACTAATAACTAGATAGCTCTAATTGCTAGGCATATTAAAGTCCAGTTAAATGTGCTATGGCAAATATAATCGCATACAGTTTCAGTCTAAGCTCTAATCCATTTGGAAAAATGAACAGCCACAAATCTATAGTTAAACTAACAGTCCTAACTAACCGTTCATCTACCAAAGCTAATGTTGCTTAGTTATCGTCATCTTTTGTCTACTTGCAAAACTTATTTCTCAAAATGTTTTTCAGACACAAGAAAAATTTTAATTTTGCATGAATTAAGTAGTAGAAAACTTATGATTTATCAAGCAATTAAACCACGGGTTTTTCCTATTCCATCCCCCCACATTTAAATTGTACAACGTCCTCGTTGTACTAAACATGACATAACAGAAAGGGTAATAGGAAAAATACGATAAGATAAAGGATTAACGAAACTTCCCGGGCTTAAATTGCATGAATTGTTGTTGAAGATGGCATATGTGGAGCGACTTGAATGATGTTGAACTTCAAAGACTTGAGTCGTCTCCGTTTGATGGCGATCCATTGATGCTTCTCCATCTCCTTTTCTTTTTTGGTATTTTCTGATTTTTTAATTTTTTTTGGATTTTTGGGTTTTTCTGATTTTTTATTTTTTTTGGATTTTTGGGTATTTTCTGATTTTTTAATTTTTTTTGGATTTTTGGGTTTTTCTGATTTTTTATTTTTTTTGATTTTTGGGTATTTTCTGATTTTTTATTTTTTTTGGATTTTTGGGTTTTTCTGATTTTTCACTTTTTTTGGATTTCTAACATTCTCCCCCTTAGTGATTTATTGTAATGAATGAAGTACGTGTTATCTTGTCTTGTAGGAATGAAATTGATGAGCCCGGTGGTGAAGACAATTGGTGTGTTGAACCAAGTCTTCAAAGCTTTTTCTTTTGTCTTTAAAAAACTTGATTCAGTCTTGATCTTGGACTTCTTGAAGTTAAATCATATGAAGATTCTCAATGTTCTTTTTGAACAGAGAATAATGAAAGCATGTTTGGCTTGAATCTTCGAGAATTGATGAATCATGAATCAGAGTTGTCTTTTGAAATGCAGAAGAGATGAATCTTGGTTTTGATTCTTCAATCTTCGATTCTTGAGTGAAATTCAACTTCTTGAAACAAACTTTCATGAATATGTACTCTCCCCCTTGATTTATGCATAGAAGTTTCTTGATGAAATGTTCTTGTATGAATTGAAGATCTTGAATGACGTGTGTTTGATGAAGACTCTTTTGACTTGAATCTTCGAGAATTGATGAATCATGAATCAGAGTTGTCTTTTGAAATGCAGAAGAGATGAATCTTGGTTTTGATTCTTCAATCTTCGATTCTTGAGTGAAATTCAACTTCTTGAAACAAACTTTCATGAATATGTACTCTCCCCCTTGATTTATGCATAGAAGTTTCTTGATGAAATGTTCTTGTATGAATTGAAGATCTTGAATGATGTTGAACTTCAAAGACTTGAGTCGTCTCCGTTTGATGGCGATCCATTGATGCTTCTCCATCTCCTTTTCTTTTTGGTATTTTTTTTTTTTTTTTTTTTATTTTTGGGTTTTTTGATTTTTTTTGGATTTTTTTTTTTTTTTTTTTTTTTTTTTTTTTTTTTTTTTTTTTTTTTTTTTTTTTTTTTTTTTTTTTTTTTTTTTTTTTTTTTTTTTTTTTTTTTTTTTTTTTTTTTTTTTTTTTTTTTTTTTTTTTTTTTTTTTTTTTTTTTTTTTTTTTTTTTTTTTTTTTTTTTTTTTTTTTTTTTTTTTTTTTTTTTTTTTTTTTTTTTTTTTTTTTTTTTTTTTTTTTTTTTTTTTTTTTTTTTTTTTTTTTTTTTTTTTTTTTTTTTTTTTTTTTTTTTTTTTTTTTTTTTTTTTTTTTTTTTTTTTTTTTTTTTTTTTTTTTTTTTTTTTTTTTTTTTTTTTTTTTTTTTTTTTTTTTTTTTTTTTTTTTTTTTTTTTTTTTTTTTTTTTTTTTTTTTTTTTTTTTTTTTTTTTTTTTTTTTTTTTTTTTTTTTTTTTTTTTTTTTTTTTTTTTTTTTTTTTTTTTTTTTTTTTTTTTTTTTTTTTTTTTTTTTTTTTTTTTTTTTTTTTTTTTTTTTTTTTTTTTTTTTTTTTTTTTTTTTTTTTTTTTTTTTTTTTTTTTTTTTTTTTTTTTTTTTTTTTTTTTTTTTTTTTTTTTTTTTTTTTTTTTTTTTTTTTTTTTTTTTTTTTTTTTTTTTTTTTTTTTTTTTTTTTTTTTTTTTTTTTTTTTTTTTTTTTTTTTTTTTTTTTTTTTTTTTTTTTTTTTTTTTTTTTTTTTTTTTTTTTTTTTTTTTTTTTTTTTTTTTTTTTTTTTTTTTTTTTTTTTTTTTTTTTTTTTTTTTTTTTTTTTTTTTTTTTTTTTTTTTTTTTTTTTTTTTTTTTTTTTTTTTTTTTTTTTTTTTTTTTTTTTTTTTTTTTTTTTTTTTTTTTTTTTTTTTTTTTTTTTTTTTTTTTTTTTTTTTTTTTTTTTTTTTTTTTTTTTTTTTTTTTTTTTTTTTTTTTTTTTTTTTTTTTTTTTTTTTTTTTTTTTTTTTTTTTTTTTTTTTTTTTTTTTTTTTTTTTTTTTTTTTTTTTTTTTTTTTTTTTTTTTTTTTTTTTTTTTTTTTTTTTTTTTTTTTTTTTTTTTTTTTTTTTTTTTTTTTTTTTTTTTTTTTTTTTTTTTTTTTTTTTTTTTTTTTTTTTTTTTTTTTTTTTTTTTTTTTTTTTTTTTTTTTTTTTTTTTTTTTTTTTTTTTTTTTTTTTTTTTTTTTTTTTTTTTTTTTTTTTTTTTTTTTTTTTTTTTTTTTTTTTTTTTTTTTTTTTTTTTTTTTTTTTTTTTTTTTTTTTTTTTTTTTTTTTTTTTTTTTTTTTTTTTTTTTTTTTTTTTTTTTTTTTTTTTTTTTTTTTTTTTTTTTTTTTTTTTTTTTTTTTTTTTTTTTTTTTTTTTTTTTTTTTTTTTTTTTTTTTTTTTTTTTTTTTTTTTTTTTTTTTTTTTTTTTTTTTTTTTTTTTTTTTTTTTTTTTTTTTTTTTTTTTTTTTTTTTTTTTTTTTTTTTTTTTTTTTTTTTTTTTTTTTTTTTTTTTTTTTTTTTTTTTTTTTTTTTTTTTTTTTTTTTTTTTTTTTTTTTTTTTTTTTTTTTTTTTTTTTTTTTTTTTTTTTTTTTTTTTTTTTTTTTTTTTTTTTTTTTTTTTTTTTTTTTTTTTTTTTTTTTTTTTTTTTTTTTTTTTTTTTTTTTTTTTTTTTTTTTTTTTTTTTTTTTTTTTTTTTTTTTTTTTTTTTTTTTTTTTTTTTTTTTTTTTTTTTTTTTTTTTTTTTTTTTTTTTTTTTTTTTTTTTTTTTTTTTTTTTTTTTTTTTTTTTTTTTTTTTTTTTTTTTTTTTTTTTTTTTTTTTTTTTTTTTTTTTTTTTTTTTTTTTTTTTTTTTTTTTTTTTTTTTTTTTTTTTTTTTTTTTTTTTTTTTTTTTTTTTTTTTTTTTTTTTTTTTTTTTTTTTTTTTTTTTTTTTTTTTTTTTTTTTTTTTTTTTTTTTTTTTTTTTTTTTTTTTTTTTTTTTTTTTTTTTTTTTTTTTTTTTTTTTTTTTTTTTTTTTTTTTTTTTTTTTTTTTTTTTTTTTTTTTTTTTTTTTTTTTTTTTTTTTTTTTTTTTTTTTTTTTTTTTTTTTTTTTTTTTTTTTTTTTTTTTTTTTTTTTTTTTTTTTTTTTTTTTTTTTTTTTTTTTTTTTTTTTTTTTTTTTTTTTTTTTTTTTTTTTTTTTTTTTTTTTTTTTTTTTTTTTTTTTTTTTTTTTTTTTTTTTTTTTTTTTTTTTTTTTTTTTTTTTTTTTTTTTTTTTTTTTTTTTTTTTTTTTTTTTTTTTTTTTTTTTTTTTTTTTTTTTTTTTTTTTTTTTTTTTTTTTTTTTTTTTTTTTTTTTTTTTTTTTCTTTTTTTTTTTTTTTTTTTTTTTTTTTTTTTGGATTTCTAACATTCTCCCCCTTAGTGATTTATTGTAATGAATGAAGTACGTGTTATCTTGTCTTGTAGGAATGAAATTGATGAGCCCGGTGGTGAAGACAATTGGTGTGTTGAACCAAGTCTTCAAAGCTTTTTCTTTTGTCTTTAAAAAACTTGATTCAGTCTTGATCTTGGACTTCTTGAAGTTAAATCATATGAAGATTCTCAATGTTCTTTTTGAACAGAGAATAATGAAAGCATGTTTGGCTTGAATCTTCGAGAATTGATGAATCATGAATCAGAGTTGTCTTTTGAAATGCAGAAGAGATGAATCTTGGTTTTGATTCTTCAATCTTCGATTCTTGAGTGAAATTCAACTTCTTGAAACAAACTTTCATGAATATGTACTCTCCCCCTTGATTTATGCATAGTAGTTTCTTGATGAAATGTTCTTGTATGAATTGAAGATCTTGAATGACGTGTGTTTGATGAAGACTCTTTTGACTTGAATCTTCTAAACAATCTTTCAACCTTTATGAAACTTTGATCTTTTTCACATCAACTTGAACACTTCGGAGAGTAAAAATTTGAATGCAGTTTGAATGAAATTCTTATGAAGTAGTCATGCTCCCCCTCAATCCATGAGTGTAAACACTTTTTGAAGCATCTTTGAACTTTTGAAGCATCTTGAAGCATCTTTGAACTTTTGAAGCATCTTTGAACTTTTGAAGCATCTTTGAACTTTTGAAGCATCTTTGAATTTTTGAAGCATCTTTGAACTTTTGAAGCATCTTTGAAGCATCTTTGAACTTTTGAAGCATCTTGAGTGCAAATTCTTCTGAATACTAGGAACCTATTGATACATCATAATGAATTTTCTTTCCCTATACAAACTTTGATAAACCTTGAAACAACAACCAAACACAAACTTTTCTCCTTGTTTTCTTTAACAATCACTAAATCAATCACTATATTCTCTCCCCCTCATAATGACAAACTTGGGAACCAATGTCATTATGTTCACTTTGATTGATTAAATGACAAAAAGAATAACATGAACTAAAGCTTAGAAATGTGTATCCTGAGGAAATATTGTATTATGGTGTTGGTGTATTCTGAATTTGTATGATAAGGAATGAAACCGGATAAGAATGATCCGTTAGCATATTCAAAAATCTCAAGGATTAATGAAATGACCGAAAGAAATGTATAACATTTTCCGGATTTCCTATGTATCTTTGAGATATGCATAAAACAAATCTCTAACATAGTTAGGTCTGCGGCTTTGCAACCACGAGATTGCTTCAAAGAATATAAATTATGGTTAACACTACCGAAGCATTTGATAACCACAATTTTATCCTTAAAGACTTTAAAGGGAAAACCGAGGTCACTTAGACTTTTCGTTAACTCAATAATCACATAAATGTAATCATGAGACCTACGTTCAACGTTGGAAAAGATGTTAGCATTGGTAGGATTTCCATTCAATCATTGTGGAATATCAATTAAGATATCACTACGAATGTTCCGGCTATATCACAAAGATAAGCTTTAATATCACAAAGATATGACTCGAATGTGTTCTAAGAAGAATAAACAATGATCAATTTAATGATCAATCAAATTAGCTCTAGACACAACGTGATTAAATGAAGTCGGGGACTGGAGCAGAATGTCGCCCTTTTTCAATATCAACATCTTCCAAATGAAGAGTCAATAGAAATGTGAAAATCTCCGTGAGGAATGAAACAAGCATTTGTTAAGAAATACTTGAGTGGTTAGGAATGATGTGCATTGCTTCACTGGGTCCATGAAGACTTCTTCAATATCGAGATATCAACAAATGACATCCGATAGAAACGTGTTTTACCCAGCTTTTGAGAATTTTGGGGAGGACTTTTGTTTCTTTTAGCCCTTTCTCACATCATTATATCACCGTAACCTCTCACTTTTCAACTTTACTCCCTCCATTCTAGTTGCACGAAATCAACATCACTCAAAATACCCTCACTATCTAATGAAAGAAGTGAATACTCCGGGGTTAGAATTCATCGGCGATGATGAAATTCATGGAGTCAATTTTGAGAAAAACTTATCGCTCATGTGCACACTAATCACCGAACTTCTTTGTAATGAAAAGTATTTGAAAAACAACAAATGTGTGAATGAAAAGGTTTGAAACACATTTGAAGTTTGAGGATTTTTGAAATCACAAACTCCTCCTTAATCTATGCAAGAATAGATCAAAAATGGTTTTCATAGAAAGGTGGAGCAAAAATTGTTTTTGTGAGATCAAAAAGAACAAAATTTTGCATCAACAACAATGTTCATAGTAAGACAGCTAAGGAGTACACAAAGGCGTTCGATTCCTTGTACTCTTATATCAATCTATATGTATAACAAGATCTTAGAATGTATAAACACTCTAATTAAATAAAACATTGAAGAACGGGTTGCATACATAGTATATGCAAGCCATTAAAAATCTTTTTGTTTATTTTTGTAATTTTTCAATTTTGTATTTTGTTTTCTGAAATGTGTCAAGAATTCCTTCAAATGAAAAAGATTAAGGTTTAAGATTTAACATACCAAGCTTGGAGATCAGAAAATTAAACCTCTTTTCGTCCAATGGTTTTGTGAACAAATCTGCAAGTTGAAATTCAGTTCCCACAAAGTATAGTTCGATGTCACCTTTCTCAATATGATCTTTGAGAAAATGATATCTAACATCAATATGCTTTGATCGAGAGTGGTTTACTGAGTTGACTGCAATGGCAATGGCACTCTGAGAATCACAATAGATAGGAATATGATCATACGTCAGACCATAATCAGTCAGTTGTGTCTTCATCCATAAAACTTGAGCACAACAACTAGCCGCAGCCACATATTCTGCTTCAGCCGTTGATAGTGAAACACAGTTCTGTTTCTTGGAAGACCAACTCACAATTTTATCTCCTAAAAATTGTAAAGTACCGGAAGTGCTCTTGCGATCTAGTTTACAACCTGCATGATCTGCATCTGAATAAGCAATTAGATTGAATCCAGTATCCCTTGGATACCAGAGACCTAAATCGGGTGTACCCTTCAGATAACGAAAGATTCGTTTCACAGCTTGATAATGTAAATCAGTTGGAGCAGCTTGATATCTAGCACACATACATGTTGCAAACATTATATCTGGGCGAGATGCTGTTAGGTACAACAATGAACCAATCATACTTCTATATCTCTTTTGGTCAAATGGTTTTCATAGAAAGGTGGAGCAAAAATTGTTTTTGTGAGATCAAAAAGAACAAAATTTTGCATCAACAACAATGTTCATAGTAAGACAGCTAAGGAGTACACAAAGGCGTTCGATTCCTTGTACTCTTATATCAATCTATATGTATAACAAGATCTTAGAATGTATAAACACTCTAATTAAATAAAACATTGAAGAACGGGTTGCATACATAGTATATGCAAGCCATTAAAAATCTTTTTGTTTATTTTTGTAATTTTTCAATTTTGTATTTTGTTTTCTGAAATGTGTCAAGAATTCCTTCAAATGAAAAAGATTAAGGTTTAAGATTTAACATACCAAGCTTGGAGATCAGAAAATTAAACCTCTTTTCGTCCAATGGTTTTGTGAACAAATCTGCAAGTTGAAATTCAGTTCCCACAAAGTATAGTTCGATGTCACCTTTCTCAATATGATCTTTGAGAAAATGATATCTAACATCAATATGCTTTGATCGAGAGTGGTTTACTGAGTTGACTGCAATGGCAATGGCACTCTGAGAATCACAATAGATAGGAATATGATCATACGTCAGACCATAATCAGTCAGTTGTGTCTTCATCCATAAAACTTGAGCACAACAACTAGCCGCAGCCACATATTCTGCTTCAGCCGTTGATAGTGAAACACAGTTCTGTTTCTTGGAAGACCAACTCACAATTTTATCTCCTAAAAATTGTAAAGTACCGGAAGTGCTCTTGCGATCTAGTTTACAACCTGCATGATCTGCATCTGAATAAGCAATTAGATTGAATCCAGTATCCCTTGGATACCAGAGACCTAAATCGGGTGTACCCTTCAGATAACGAAAGATTCGTTTCACAGCTTGATAATGTAAATCAGTTGGAGCAGCTTGATATCTAGCACACATACATGTTGCAAACATTATATCTGGGCGAGATGCTGTTAGGTACAACAATGAACCAATCATACTTCTATATCTCTTTTGGTCAAATGGTTTCCCATTTGTATCAGTATTAATGGTTGTTCGAGCAGCCATTGGGGTAGAAATTGAAGAACATGAAGTCATATCAAACTTTTTCAACATGTCATTTATGTATTTACCTTGTGATATAAAAATACCAGTTGGTAATTGTTTGATTTGAAGACCCAAAAAGTAATTCATTTCCCCAATCATGCTCATTTCAAAATGATTGACCATTAGAGATGAAAAGTTTCGGCAAAATGTTTGACTGGTCGACCCAAATATAATGTCATCAACATATATTTGAACTAGTAGAACATGCTTACCTTGTTTGCGAATGAACAAGGTAGGGTCAATTATGCCTTTGGTAAATCCACCTTTAAGTAAGAAAGTAGTTAAAGAATCATACCATGCTCGGGGTGCTTGCTTAAGACCGTAGAGAGCCTTGTCTAACCTGTAGACATGGTTTGGTCTTTGAGGATCAACAAAACCTTCAGGTTGATCAACGTAAACTTCTTCTTTGAGGATCAACAAAACCTTCAGGTTGATCAACGTAAACTTCTTCTTTGAGGTCACCATTCAGAAAAGCAGTTTTCACATCCATTTGAAACACAGTGAAGTTTCGGAATGCGGCATAAGCTAAGAAAATTCGAATGGCCTCCATTCTTGCAACTGGAGCAAAAGTTTCGTCGAAATCAACACCAGGTTGTTGGCAATAACCCTTTGCAACAAGTCGAGCTTTATTTCTTACTACCACTCCATTCTCATCCTTTTTGTTTTTGAAAATCCACTTAGTTCCGATTGGATCATCTTTTCTGGGATTTGGAACTAATCTCCATACCTTCAGTCTTTCAAATTGTGCGAGTTCATCTTGCATTGCCTTAACCCATTCTGGATCACGAAGAGCTTCAGAAACTGTTTTGGGTTCGATATTGCTAAGAGAAAGTGCAACAAGACATTCATTCACTGAAGTACGAGTAGTTACTCCTGCTTGTGGATCTCCAATTATTTGATCAGTAGGATGATTTTTCTGCATGCGAATCCACTTGTGAGCATGAGGAAGAGGATCTTGTTGTTGAAGATCAACATCACCATCATTGAAACTTGAAGTTTGTTGAGAGATGGAATCATAACTTGGTATAACCCTTTCCTCATATGCTGGATGATCAAAGTCAAGTGGTACATACACATTTGGAGTGTTCAGGGGATTTGTTGTCTGAGTGAATTGAGAAGGTTGTTCTTGAACATTCAATTGAGTAGGATTCTCAGGAGAGGATGGTGGAATAGAATCATTTGAAGATGATTTTTGCTCAGAAGAACTTGATGACGATTCATGAGTGTTGTTAGGAACTGGATCGTTGTTATGAAGAGGTTCATTGCTTTGAATTGGTTCAACGATGTCTGGAGGTTCTTGATCATGAATCGGTTTTGACTTATAGAATTCTTCAAAAAGAATATCTAATTCATCACTGGTTGGAGTTGGAAACTTCTTGAATTTAGAAGCTAAGGTAGAGTTCCTTGTAGAAGTACTTGAAGCACTTGAATCCATACTTGTTGGTAGCAAGCTTTCTTGCTCAAAAATCATGCCTGACATCTCATCGAACCAAACATTCATCGTCTCTTGAATTGTGTTTGTTCGACGATTATAGATTCGGTAGGCAATAGATGTTTTGGAATAACCAACAAAATATCCTTCATCACCTTTCTTCTCGAATTTTCCAAGATTCTCCCGATCATTCAACGTGTAACAAACACACCCAAATATGTGGAAGTAGTTGATGTTGGGTTTCCGTTTGTTAACAACCTCATAAGGAGTCTTTTCGAAACGCTGATTGATGATGGACCGATTCTGAGTGTGACAAGCAGTGTCAACAGCTTCAGCCCACATATTGGATGGCAATTTGGAATAAGCAAGCATTGTCCTTGCTGCTTCCACCAGCGATCGATTTCTCCTTTCAACAACACCGTTTTGTTGTGGGGTGCGAACTGCTGAGAATTGATGAGTAATACCTTTGGATTTGCAGAATTCATCAAAAACAGCATTCTTGAATTCAGTACCGTTATCCGAACGGATGTAACGAACTGGAAGTTGAAGATTTACTTGAGTATTGGTGATGAAATCTATCAACATCTGAGTTGTTTCATCTTTGGATGCTAGGAACTTAACCCAAGTATATCTTGAATAATCATCAACAATAACCAGGATATATTTCTTCCCATTTCGGCTTTGAACTTTCATCGGCCCACAAAGATCCATGTGAAGCAAATGAAGAGGTGCTAAAGAATTTGGAGATTTCTTCGGTTTATGAGAAACTCTCTTAATCTTCCCAACAGCACAAGAAGGACAGACATGCTCACTTTCATACTTATAGTCAGGTAAGCCTTCAACAAGATGCTTATTGACTAAAGTATTGATTGTTTGGAAATTCAGATGAGAGAGCCTTCTATGCCATAACCAAGAATTCTTTGAGGTAGCCTTTGAAATGAGACAAATATTATCGGTTGGTTGGTTATCATCGAGATTGACGGTAAAAAGGTTATCGTCACGATCGCCACAAAGAATATCAACTCCATCTAAGGTTTGGACTTTGCAAAGAGATTTTCGAAAAAGAACTTGAAGATTGTTATCACAGAATTGTCCAACACTGAACAAGTTGTGACTTAAACCTTCAACATAGTGAACTTTCTTGATTATAATCCCATTTCGTTCAATGTCCCCATAACCTAAGATAGGAGCGAAATTGTTGTTTCCAAAGCGAACAGTTCCCATGAATCGTTCAACAAAGTTCTTCAGCAAAGACTTATTTCCAGTCATGTGCTTTGAACACCCGGAATCGAGTATCCAAACACAGATGGTTATTTCCTGCAATCAAAGAAATTTAACCGTTTTTAGGTACCCACTTGAAAACGGGTCCTTTTTGGTTAGATAAAACAGGCAGGGTATATAACTTAGGATGCGCATTCAAACATGTTATTGAATCAACATAAGCATCAACAAGCACATTATCAACAAACATATTTGAATAAAATGTACGAACATTCACACAAGAATTAAAATTGTTTACAAGCTCACAAGGCCTTGCCTTGGCACATTCAACATTTATTAACAAAGATGAATTGTTTTGATTAACAGAAGCACTTTTCTTCCTATTAACAGCATTTCTCCTCCTTCTTTTCTTCATTTTCTCAACATTCTTTTGATTACTAGTGATCTTAGGTACTAAAGTTTTAGCAACCCATTTAGCACCACTAGTTAAGCTCTTTCCACCTGTTGAATTGAAACTTTGAAAATTAGAACTAGGAGTTTTAAACACTTTCATCTTTTTGGAATCTTTTGAAGGTGAGGAAACTTCTTGCTTCTTTGGTTTATCATGAGAAAACCATCCATATCTATCCTTATATCTAGTTGTACCATTTGATGCATCTTTAGTTAGCGAAATTGAGCTAGACTTAGACACCTTAGGTATAAAGCTAGATTGAGAGCTAGATTTAGAAGCATTTGAACAGTCTTTTGAAAGTTTCACTTTGGTGTACTTTGTTTTGTGTGGGATCTCAGCTTGTTCTTCTATGACATGTTTCACAGGTGTAGCCACAAAGGTTTCTAACTTAATGGTCTTTGGTTCAGTCTTGACGAGTTTGGTCTTAACTCGTTTCCTTGAGTAATATGAAGTTGGAGCTTTGGACAATGGTTTTTGAAATTCCAGAGATTCCTCTTTTGTTTCAACTTTGATTTTGGTAGATTCAATCTTTTTCTCAGTTTCTGAATTAAAAACATATTCTCCCTCCATGAATTTATCAAAATCATCCTTTGTGAAATCTTTATCAAAAGAAAATTGCAATGGAGATTGATTAGTTTCAAATTCATTTGAAAGTTTTGAAAAATCAGGAATCTTGTTGTCCAACTTCATATCTTGGGTAGGTTTGGAAAGTAGGTCAACTTGAACTGACACAGCTTTGGTTTCACAAGAAAATTGAGAAGATGTATCAACACCTATACTAGCACTAGGTTTAGGGTGAACAACTAACTCATCAACAGTGTTGCATGTGAAAAACCTATAAAAGTACCATATCAAAACTAAACTCTGTGCAAGTTCGTCATTAGATAAATCAGATTGCACATAATCATCAGTATGACAAGTACATTCAAGAGAATCAGTCAAGGTCTGAGTGGAGGTATTGGTAGATGAATCACAGGTAGTTTGGGTAGAATTTTCTACTGAGGCACTTTGGTCAGTTTGAGTAGAAACATTCTCACAAACTTTCTTAGTATTAACAACAATACATTTATCCTCTAGATTCGGACTTTGAGACTTGAGATGATTAATAACTGTTTGTTTCTCATATGCTTCCTTCTTTTCACCATACCTTGAACCAGTAGCTTCACTTTGCTCATTGCTCCTTGGATGATAGTGTTCCTTCTTTGGAAATGCACTTGTAGAAGAAGTGCGGAGATTGTTGTTTGTTGGCCTCGCTTTGTAATATTTCCTTTTGAAATGCTTTGTTACCGCGGCAAGAGCTTGATATAGTTCATCCGAAACACCATCTCTTGTAGCCATCAGATCATCTCCCTCCTCATCAGACGAAGAAACAACCACCATTTGCCTTTTGAGAGCTTCAGAAATCTTCCTTTCGAATTCAACATTGTTTGGTTTAGCTTCTTGGAGCTTCTTATTGAGAATATCAACATCCATTTGTCTTGCATTTGCCCGAAGCCATTCATTGGTCTTTTGAATTTCAAGATCTTGATTGGCTTTTTCAAGATCATGAATGGTCTTCTCAAGATTTTGACATCTTTGTAATAACTTAGAATCAGGAGTGACATTCATCTCACATTCTTTAACCAACATTTTGTCTTTGTATGCTTGAAAATCTTGTTTAATAGTATCATGTTCAAAAAGTAATTTTGAGTGTTCTTCAAGAAGATTTGAAAATTCACTTTTTGAAAATGAAATACTATTTTTCAACTTTTTGTTTTTGTTGGCTAAAGAATTGATATGATTTGTTAATTTAGATAAAGCTAATCTACAAGACTCTTTGTCCTTAACCAAAGAAAAAGTAGAGTCGAGATTTACCTCATCATCTGGGTATTCATCATCAGTGCTTTCTGCTTCAAGGACTTTGTTCTTGGCCAATCTCGCCATATAGCAAACATTAGCGGAGAGATCTTGATCTTCATCATCAGTGAGCAACAGCCATTTGTCATCTTCGGCAAGCAATGCATGTCCTGCTTCAACTTGTTTGGCTAACAGCATCTTCTGCTTGTAGTACTCATAGTCCCGCTTTCGAGGTTGTTTGCAGTCAACGGCAAAATGTCCAGGAATACCACAATTGTAGCACTTTTTGTCTGATGCCTTACCCTTCTCAACTGTTTGTTTCTCATATGCTTCCTTCTTTTCACCATACCTTGAACCAGTAGCTTCACTTTGCTCATTGCTCCTTGGATGATAGTGTTCCTTCTTTGGAAATGCACTTGTAGAAGAAGTGCGGAGATTGTTGTTTGTTGGCCTCGCTTTGTAATATTTCCTTTTGAAATGCTTTGTTACCGCGGCAAGAGCTTGATATAGTTCATCTGAAACACCATCTCTTGTAGCCATCAGATCATCTCCCTCCTCATCAGACGAAGAAACAACCACCATTTGCCTTTTGAGAGCTTCAGAAATCTTTTTCTCAACTATCAATGCCAAAGGATCAGAAGATACAACTTCTGGCATTTTGTTTGATGAAGCTTTGCTTAGGACTTGGTTTTCATTGAGTTTGAAGGATTCATATAGAGTATGAATGGTGAACTTGGTCAGGTTTTGATGTTGCTTGATTTGGGTTCCAAAATCTTCCCATTCTTGACCAAGTGCTTTGATGAACTTGATGTTTAACTCAATCTCAGTTTTCTTGACATTGTTCTTCCTCAGTTCATTTATGACATTGCAGAATCTGTAGTAAACTGCCTCAAGAGATTCATTTGGCATTTTGGAGAAGTTGTCAAACTCAGTCAAAATGTTGGTCAATCTGATTGTCGAAGTCACGTCAGCTCCTTCCATCTGTCTAGCCACCTCATCCCATATCTCTTTTGCTGTATCATAAGAATCAACAGACCCATAGATTTCATCCGGTAGAGCTCTGTATAAACATGACCTTGCTCTGTTATCTGCAGCTGTTCGATCCTTTTGCTCAGCATTCAAAAGTTCATGAGTTAGAATAACTGCATTAGTAGTGGGATGGCGATGAACAGCAAGTCCATTCAGAATGGAATCTTTCATCATATGACCATTTGTTTGACTTTCCACATAGTCCATGAATCTTTTCTTCCATAGTCCGTATGAACCACGGTAGAGAACTGGAGGTCTTGTATCAGAACCTAATGCCAATGCTTCACGAGAAGCCATTTGAGATTGATTTGATTTGAAAGATTGAATTGAATTTTTAATGGCAAATGAAACGATCTTGATAAGATCAGGAAATAAAACGACCTTGAAGTAACCAGTAATTGAAACGATCTTGAGTTAACCAGGAAATGAAACGATCTTCGTGAAAATCGTTCTGAGCAAGATCGTCTTGGAACTCTTGATGAAAATTTGGTTAAGTATGAGAAATGAAACGATCTTGATAAGATCAGGAAATAAAACGACCTTGAAGTAACTAGTAATTGAAACGATCTTGATAAGATCAGGAAATAAAACGACCTTGAAGTAACTAGTAATTGAAACGATCTTGATAAGATCAGGAAATAAAACGACCTTGAAGTAACTAGTAATTGAAACGATCTTGATAAGATCAGGAAATAAAACGACCTTGAAGTAACTAGTAATTGAAACGATCTTGATAAGATCAGGAAATAAAACGACCTTGAAGTAACTAGTAATTGAAACGATCTTGATAAGATCAGGAAATAAAACGACCTTGAAGTAACTAGTAATTGAAACGATCTTGATAAGATCAGGAAATAAAACGACCTTGAAGTAACTAGTAATTGAAACGATCTTGATAAGATCAGGAAATAAAACGACCTTGAAGTAACTAGTAATTGAAACGATCTTGATAAGATCAGGAAATAAAACGACCTTGAAGTAACTAGTAATTGAAACGATCTTGATAAGATCAGGAAATAAAACGACCTTGAAGTAACTAGTAATTGAAACGATCTTGATAAGATCAGGAAATAAAACGACCTTGAAGTAACTAGTAAATGAAACGATCTTGATAAGATCAGGAAATAAAACGACCTTGAAGTAACCAGTAATTGAAACGATCTTGAGTTAACCAGGAAATGAAACGATCTTGGTTTGAAGATCGTTTTAGATTTCTTTCTCAAAATTTCTAAGTATTTGAAATGACCCAACCAATCCTTTCGGATTAATTAGCCAGAATCAAACACTACCACAACACACTCTTGTTTAGAACGATCTTGTGAAGATCGTCTAACAAGCCACAATAATGAAAAACAAATTACTAAGACGATCCTGGAAAGATCGTCCTAGTGAAGATCGTCTTGATCATCTTCTTCATCTCAACAGTTTTCCAGAAAACTCCATTAACAACTTTTTAAAACTTCAATATCTTTTGAATTACTAGGAGTTAGATCACGAATTCACTGGCAAACTGTTTGAATTCATGTCCGCAACAAGATTATGAACAAAATTCAACACAAAACACAACAGATTCAAATCCCTCAAAAATCGCGCCAAAACTCAAAATTCAATCTCGAGATTTAGATTGAATTGGAACTTGAAACTTGACAGGATTATGTTTTCAACTATCACAAATCTATTGATGAACAAATAATTGTGATTTTATGTGATTTAATGTGTGAATTTTGATGAACCAGACGGTGAAAAGTTCGAACAGAATTTGAAAATTAATTTGATTTTGATGAAATTTTGAATGAATTCAGGTATGGATCGTCATCAGATTGATGTTTCTCTCTGATACCACTTGTTATAACACTAATTCTATCACTGAATTCGATTCAACAATGGCGGTTTGATAGTGTGTGTTCTTGGTGTGTGTGTGTGTGTGTTTTGAGAGAGAATGATTGATTCAACTGAAAGATTGGGATTAATGTGTGTAAAAATGAAGTGTTAGTTATGATTTCTAAGGTATGAGGGCTATATATAGTCTAACAATACAACTATGCTAATTATCACAATTAGCCCCTCAACCTTAGTAATCATTTATCTATGACTTAACAACAAGAATGTCTTCTAATCTTAATTACAATTTATCACTATTTTTGGATTTCTAACAGTTCGGTCCTTTTCTCTCCTCCAAGTTTTCTGAGTTCCTTCGTGCTTTAGTTGCTTCAACCATTTCCACGTCGATGGGTGTTTGATTTCCAGGGCTGGTTTGGGTGGTAACGGATTTGATTTCGCGAAATTCAGGACTGTAGGGATTGCCAGCGGTGCTGGACATGCCTGAGCGGCGCTGGCTTGTGTAGCCAGCGGCGCTGGTGGCTCCGTGGCAGTACCCGATTTTCCGATTTTACACGATTCGGCTTCTTCCTTCTCTCGAGCAGCTTTCTCTTCAATTTCTATTTTAAATATGGCTACTATACACTCTTGTGATGGTGAAGAATACACGTCTACCTTAGCCTTTTTGTCTAACTCTTGCTTCGCTTCTGCATTCAATCCAAGGTAAAAAGCTTCAAGGTGTGTCTCGTCATCTATAGCACCTTCCGCGCAATTTCTGATCAGTTCTTCCATCCTTCTCCACGCATCTCTGATTCCTTCGTCTTCTTTCTGTTCAAATCTATTCACCTCTAATATCGTTTGTAATTCTATAGCTAATTTCTTTCTCTCTTCCAAGTCTACCTTCTTGTAATCTCCTTCCACCAAGATTCGAAATTGCTCGCCCAAGGATATAGCTAGGAAGTCTCCTCTCGCTGCTTCGTCCAAGATGTTTTTCTCAACATCTCCTACGCCATAGTAGAATGAGTCGATGAAATCGTCATCCCAGAACGTGCCTAATGGAAAACTATCGACCAAGACGTTAATGCGGTTCCATGCCTCTGTGAGCGTCTCGTCCTCTTTTTGCTTAAAATCAAAAATGACCGAACTGTCCATACTAAGCTCATCAAACTCATCTTCTTCTTCCGTGGACTCATCATCACTTTCATCTTCCAATATCCACGTATTACTCCTAGTTTCGACCAGTTCTTCCAAATTCCTTAAGGTATCATCTCCTGCTTCCACTCGGTAGTAAGCCACACTTGGTTCTTCATCTTCAACACTTGCTTTTAGGAATACACAATCGGATCCTTGTCTTAGCAACATTTCTCCTTTGTCGAAGTCTATCGTTGCCCTTGCCGAGTATAAGAATGGTCTTCCTAAAATCAATGGAACTCTTTGGTGAGGTGGGAGGTCTAGCACCATAAAGGTCGTTTCGAAACTCACCTCCTTTACTGTTACAACCACACTTTCCACCTTCCCTCCTTGGCAAGTCGAAATTCCATTTACTACTTCCAACCTTATCCCTTCTGGTTTGATTCTTGCGAGTCCTAAATGGTCGAATAAGGCTCTTAGCATCACGTTGGCATTCGATCCGGAATCTGCAAAAGCGATCATGTTTTCCGATTGATTTATGCGACATGGAATGACAAACTTTCCAAAGTTTATGTCTCTGGTGTTGTTCCTTTCCTGCCTCAGCTTTGGTTTCGATAGGTGCTTCGTTCCTCCTCTCGATCCGTGTAAAATTGAGGTGAAACCAGGATTTCTGGCACTTCCAGCGGTGCTGGGAGGTGCCCAGCGGCGCTGGTAGAGCCTGATCAAGTCGGGAACATACGCTGGAGGTCTTGTGCATTGTTTTTCACCCTTCTGAAGCTTTCTATCGCCCACTTGACTCGATCTTTTGCTATCACCTTCATGTTGTCGCACACGTTTTGATCTCAGATCTTTCATTGCGTCTATTACTTTTCCCAATTTTTCTTCGATTCTCCTCCAAACTCCGTCGGCCTTTTGATGCAATAGGGTCTGTGCTTCCTCAACCCTTACAAAGAAATGGTCATAAACATTCTTCTCGTACCCCTTCTCTTCTGACGGGCCTTCCTTTAGGTGTTCCACCATCTCTCTCAAAGAAGCGACTAATTGCCAATGTAGTTTCATTGCTTTCTCCCATGCCTCCTCCCAACTCAAATAATTAAGTTGGTTGAATGCCTTCACTTCTTCCATCAGCCTTTCTTGACCTATGAATATCTCCGGAAGCTTCGGTCTCGAGTTGGAGTGAAGATTGTCGAAAAACCTGAACCTGGTAGGTGCCCCCAGCGGCGCTGGAAGGTGTCCAGCGGCGCTGGTTAGTCCTGGGTCGGTCTTCTTTGCTTCTTTAATTCCCGGGACGAAGCGTATTGAAGTGCCTTGATCGAGGTTCTCCATTCCAGATCTGTAATCAAATGACCTAAAAGGGGTAGTAGAATCGAAAAGAAATTTTTCGGGTGAGACGTACCTGCCCAGCGGCGCTGGTACTTCTCCAGCGGCGCTTGCCTGGGTAGCCAGCGGTGCTGGGGCCTCCTGAACAGATCACGTCTTTGATTTTCGCTTCCTTAACGTCTTCTTCCATTCCCGAGCCAGGTTCCTCGAGTCCTTTCCAATGCATTGTACCTATCTTAGCTGAAACACACTAAACGAAAATGAAAGAAAAAGAAAAACAAGAACGAAAACAAACACAAAACACAAAAACGATTAGTAACTTCAAGAACAAAATAAAACAAGCCTAAATTCAAACAATCTAAACTTATTAACTAAAAACGATAAAATAAAATAAAAATTTGGATTTTTGAAAATTTTAAGAAAATGAAAATACTACTAAATAATCCTAACCCTAAATTTGACCTAAACCTAATTTGACTGCTAAACCCTAAAATGACTTAACCTAAAACTGAAAAGTAACTACTTCGTGCCGAAACACAAAGTAGGATCGAACTACACTACTAAACTAAGAATGTGTCGCGTCCCCGGCAACGGCGCCAAAAAGCTTGATGGTGGTTTTTATTTTGCTTTTAAATTTATAAAAATGTTGTACAAGTAATTATCTCAAAATACACACACACTTACGGGCAGAGGACCCGATCAAATGTAGTATAGTAAGTGATAAGTTACAGGATCGTTCGCAGGGACGCTTGCATTACCTAATCTAGTAAAAATTGTAATTCTAGCGGTTGTGGGGTTGTCACGATTTCCTATTAAACTAATTAAAATACTGAAAACTAAATAAAAGCCTCAACCGCTTATTCAGCGAGAGGCTTAGTCTGAAAATAAGTTTGAAAAAGCAAATAACAGTAATTGAATTAAAATACTTGTTTGGCATCTCAGATCTCATGATACGACCGGATATTACTCTACCTACTTGCTAGACTGTTGGAAACTTAATCACGGCTCAGATTCTCGTTAGATTTACTTTGCCTAAGTAACTAGTGTTGTCCCTAGACTCACACTACTTCTTTAAACAAATTCTCATTAGATTCATTGTTTAAGCATTAATGTCCTAAAGTTTGTGTTACTAATTCATCTGTAAGTTACCCGGCTCTTAAGCCATGACCAGATAATAATTCCCTCCGGTGACCACAGTGCACGTTTCCATGTCACTGGATCGCGTCTGACATTGTTAAGCATCATGTTCTATTCTGTAACAACCGCCAAATTTCAGGTCGGCTAAATTAATAAACTAAATATTTCATGTACTATTTAAATATGTGATTTATCTAAATTCATGTGCAAATAAAACATCGTTATGAGATAACAAACCAAACAAACATTCATCGGGATGATGAACTAGACATACTCAAATGTTATTTGCACACTCTAGCTATAACTAATTATTATAGATTGCTTGAATGAAACATTATACGCTTTTAGATTATATACATTACCTTTTCTAGATATTAGATATTAAAAACGGATTGATAAACCATACGGTAAATAAATATTTATACACTGCTTTATTAAAAATAACTAAACTTCACACGTTTTCAATTTATCTCTTTCCTTTATACTATAGTATCACGAGTCAAACATTTACTTTACAAAAATTCTTTTCTCTTTTCATCCAATCATGGATGGAAATTTCCCGAAGCAATCACAGCCTAATAACCGAACACAAAATTCTATATAAAGCCAAAGTTTATTTTTAATTAATTCAAGCAGGACCCACGTCAAATAATTCAGTCCACATTGAATTCTAAATTTCGACAACTTTTCAAAAACTAAATAGTATAAAGTAAACATCGTTTTCATACTTTATTCTTATAATATAAACGTCCAAAACCCGATCACAAGAGTTAATTGAGCAAAAATTATTAAAATGAAAGTTGTTGATCTTAATTTTCTGATCTTATAGAAACTTGAATTTTCTCAATAGGAGCCCGTATGAATAATTTAGGATTAAAACAATGTATAAATATATACTACTAGGATAAAGGAAATCTATCATTAGAAACGTCCAAAAAGTAGTGGGAAACACACTTTTATCTACTTTATAATTTAAAATTTATAAATTATGAATCACGGGTTTAATTGACAAACATATGGACAAAGAAGAATACTATAGCTGCACTATCTAAAATGTAACACCCCATTCCAGAAAGAAATAGGGAATTACATCAAATGTTAAAAGAACAATAAAATACTAAAAGGTCTTGCATTGCGATGAATAAATAAGTTTCCAAGCAGCTAAAAGTTCAAATCCTCCGACAGGAATTATTTTCAAAAATAAAGGAAGTCTAGAGTTGATGATAATAATGAAATAAAAGCATGATATCTAAGAGTCTCCAAAGCCTTGTATCACTCTCACTCGTCCCATGTCACCCCTGATTACCTGCCGCATAGAAAAGAAAAATGTGGCTGAGCCAATTGCTCAGTGCGCGGATGTTGATAACAATAAACAATAGTAATGATATAATGAAATAAGGAGAAAGAGTAAATCAAATTATTTTAATCCAAAAGCCTCCATCAAGTGCCACCCTTACCACCAGAGTAAAAATGTTTTAAGGCTGAAACAAGAAAAGGTTTGGTATGTTTTATACCGAGTATCCCTACATATCAATATCCAATAGCACACTCCCGGTGCCCAAATAATAATATCACAAATCAAAGTCAATACACCAGATGCGCGCCTCTGAGTGTACCAACCCGGAAGGTGTGTATGGCACTACATCACACATCCGTACAATAATCATATCATATCATAACATAGCCTAGGATGCATCCATACGCCTCCACAGATAATCATAAAGGCTCTCCCACGAGCATAATCACATATCACATATCATATAACTAAAGTGGAGACGCCGTGGACTGATCACACCGCCACGGATAGTGTCATGCCATTGGTCGCCACAATGACATGCCTGTGGTACCTCCACAGGTAGCTAACTCGGTATTCCTAACTCCTGTCTACAACTAAAGGGTTTCACAATTTCACAAGTTTCACAAAAATCCAACCTTACTCCATAACTATTCTCAAAATCCACATGTCCAAGTTTCTCAAAATACATTTCAACAAGATCTTTCTCAAATCAAGGTTTCGCAATTTATCAAATTCAAAATGACATTTTAGCAAAAGTAAAAGAGAATCAAATAATGAAGTCACAAAGTGTTTGAAGAATAGCAAAGATATATCCAAAGAATCATTTAAGAGTAACGCTGAAAGAATAAGTACGGGCATCCGTACCTGGACTAGTATCTAAAGCTAGCAACGTCCAAAGGATCCACCACGATTCTAATCACAATCTACATCAAACAGTTTCATTTAGAACCTTGTTGTAACTCTCCTTCCTATAATTCCTTAATTGCCTTTAATCCCGTTTCTAGTGTAGCTTAATAACAATACCAGATTCCAACTATTTGGTTGAGCCAATGAATCAAATCGAGACTGGTAATACTTAGACTTGACAAACCAACCCACATTAGAGGTATAAGAATACCATCAGGTTATGTACTCCTGGTTACTGGATAGAACTAGAGATACACAACGACCTTGAAAACCGTTAATAAAAGTTTACAGCAAAGGTGTATAAAAATCCAGTTAGCTACTGAGGTATATACGACTCAAACTCACACAAAGCAATCCTATTTTTAGTTAAAACTATAGTTAAGAAGATAGATTCACAGCCAGTCTCGTTTTATATATACATATATACGACATACAGTATCTTTAATAAAATCAGTAAGACTTGTAATGAGGCTGGTGTTATATCAAAATACAGTTTTTAACAAGATTTCATGAAAACATGATAGTATTTAAACGTTCATACTATATAAAATAAGACAGTACATAAATATTACATCTATATTGAAAGCATGGCCTCTGGTTGTTAATGAAGTACTTAAAGAGCTAATACTTATAACCCGATATTTTCTTAGACTATTAGACATATGTATATATCAGCAGCTAACTAACTTCGTCAAAACTTATGCAAGTATAATTTATAACAAAACTAGTACACTCGGCTTGTCAACTATTCTGATTATAACAGGAAGTGATCTGATGCTTATCTGAAGTCCAAAACTATGATTTGTAACCATAATAGTACCGTTCCAGGTTATTTAGATTAACAAAACTAGTACACTCGGCTTGTCAACTATTCTGATTATAACAGGAAGTGATCTGATGCTTATCTGAAGTCCAAAACTATGATTTGTAACCATACATAGTACCGTTCCAGGTTATTTAGATTAACAAAACTAAAACTAAGATTATTAAGAATACATGATTAATAGACCAGAATGATATACCTCCAATGGTGATATCGAACCCAGCAAGGCGACACCCTCCTTGTTAACTCTTAAACTCACTGGTTAAACCTACTTGTTGTACTCTGCCTTCTCCCCTAACCTTGATTTAGATTGGAATGGTAATTAATCGAATGAAAGTCACAAGTGTTTGAAGAATAGCAAAGATATATCCAAAGAATCATTTAAGAGTAACGCTGAAAGAATAAGTACGGGCATCCGTACCTGGACTAGTATCTAAAGCTAGCAACGTCCAAAGGATCCACCACGATTCTAATCACAATCTACATCAAACAGTTTCATTTAGAACCTTGTTGTAACTCTCCTTCCTATAATTCCTTAATTGCCTTTAATCCCGTTTCTAGTGTAGCTTAATAACAATACCAGATTCCAACTATTTGGTTGAGCCAATGAATCAAATCGAGACTGGTAATACTTAGACTTGACAAACCAACCCACATTAGAGGTATAAGAATACCATCAGGTTATGTACTCCTGGTTACTGGATAGAACTAGAGATACACAACGACCTTGAAAACCGTTAATAAAAGTTTACAGCAAAGGTGTATAAAAATCCAGTTAGCTACTGAGGTATATACGACTCAAACTCACACAAAGCAATCCTATTTTTAGTTAAAACTATAGTTAAGAAGATAGATTCACAGCCAGTCTCGTTTTATATATACATATATACGACATACCAGTATCTTTAATAAAATCAGTAAAACTTTAAACGTGTTTTATGAAATCAAATAATTTAGATTGAATGATTGAGGATCATTCACCACCTACTGCGGAATCATCGATATATTTCGTTTATATATAGCAACCTTCGTTTAACCATAAAACTCACACCATCATATATTCACTTCTAAAATTCTCTCTTATAATCACACAAGACTAAGTACGTCCAAGTGATTTTTCTCCTACATCACTAAGGTGAGTTTCCATATTCCCCTTTTTAATTCTTTTATATGATTTATTTCGGGGACTGAGATACATGCATAAAAACTACTTGTTATACTTATATGTATATTTCAAAGTTATATATATTATATGTATATTTACAAAGTTATATATTATATTATATATTTTGTAACTCCACTTTATTTTACCTTTGGGATAAAATACAAACTCTTTACTGTTATGATGAACACAAGTACTTCAGAAATGTATATATGGTTGATTCTAAGTTGCTCTGTTCACCTAAAGTCCTCTCCATCATGAACGATTAATTATGGAAGCATAAACGTGGGTATATTGAATAGTACTATTGGGGTAGGCACCCCCATCCGGGTTGGTCATGCCAACTGGTTAAACGGATGTATATATATCTGGAAAACTTAGAGTACCCTGAACAAGGTACCTACTCCGGAGGCAAATAAATACACACTTGTCTAGTTTCGGTTCATGAGCTTAGAACTTGATGTATACAGTATCTAGTCTTGTATTATATTTGATCCATTGTGTGATCAAATAGTTACTCTAAATCTTGTGATTCATACTCTATATTTCTATTAAAAACCTATGATACTCTTTGCTTTATATTGTATCATAACTACTTTACCTTTGCGGTAAGGCAATGGTCATACTGAACTCTGTATATCGTGAAACTATATTTTCTATATGAAAAACTTATGGAACTCACCAACTTTATGTTGACACATTTTAGCATGTATTCTCAGGTGATTAGATGATACCCTATTCATGGGACATTTTTCCGCTGCATACAACATGATGAACCATGGACCACCCTCAGGCTTTAGGACTGACTCATCAATTTGCTAAAGCCTCGGACTACTATTTAATATTGTTTAATATTAAATAAATATTTTCAAGAATAATATATCTTTCATAATTTGTAATATAAATTTGTGAACAATGTTTTGGTATAAATGTTTTTAAAACGACAACGTTTTGTATCGTTCAGTATATCTTGTGTTGTGAATCCATGTACGTCATACTCCGTCTAGGGCGGGTGTGACAGATTGGTATCAGAGCCATAAGTTATAGTGAACTGGGTTGCAAATTGATGGACCTGAACTATAACCTCACATAGAACAATACCTGCATGCATATTCCTACTAGTTACAATTTTAATTGACTACTTGTATTAGGAATATATGTATAACTTAATATATATTATACATACACGTATATAATTATGTACGGCGACAGAATAATGTCTGTATTCACTGGAGAAGTTGTATTCGACCGTGAGGAAGAAACTACCCCGCCAGTTCCTGTATCCCCTGACTCTCCTCGACACGTACAAAAGCTACATGTGGAGGAGACCGATCACTCTGAAGAAGAATCTGATAACGCACTTGTCCATGTACCGAACATCACATCCACTGTTGTCACCACCAATGTTCTTACTGTCACTACGCCTACTGTTACTTTTCCGAACTCATCAGGGGAAGGTCCCTCAAGACCACCCCGATCTTTACTACGAAGGTTTCGAACGCCTAGATACCCGGTGTTTAACCGCCCTCAGTCACGACATCTTCGACCTTTCCATCTTGAACCACCCACTCACCGGCTGCGACGATCCAACAATCTAAACGAGATACCAAGATTCCTTGCGGAATGGACAATCAAGGAAGGACTCTTTAACTCCAACCAGTTCAGAATAGCCGACGGTCCGACCAATATTCCTGCACTAACTATGGAACCCCTACATGACACTGTCCCTACATTGGTCTTACGCATACTACGAGCAGAAAGGTGTATTACAGAGTTGAGAGAAAGAACCAACATACTGCGGACACATGTGGAAAACCAGGGTAACGTGATAGTCACACTGGAGAGTGAGATGGAGGGAGCCCAATTCAGGATTCATGGTCTTGAAGATACCGTGTTAGAACTGCAGGAGAATATAACACGATTTGAGGCTGTGTTTGAGGCTATATCTAGAGCCACCACTATAAACTCATCTAGTCCATCACATTAAAAGTTATCTGTACATTTTGGTTACCTACTATTTACGGCAGATATGCCGGGGAATGTAAATTTTGATAAAATAATGGATTGTTGAGATATTTATATCTCAATATCTGTTATGCAATAAATCTACTTTCTTTATCTTAATTTACGTTTCTTTTAGTTATAACTATTATGTTATGATAATTGTGATGTGATTATATAACGACATTTAGAAGTATCTTATGATTTTCCCTATTTATCTTAAAGAATCATGACGCCAAGAGGAGAACCAAAATTGTCTGCGGCTGATATCGCAACAATAGTAGCTCAGAGTGTAGCTGCAGCTTTCGCAGCCCAAGCAGCAAACGGAACTAATGGACAAAATGGTACGCATAACGGTTGTACCTACAGGGCATTTGAACAATGTAAACCACTTCCTTTTAAGGGTACTGAAGGAGCCATCGGGTTAACCCGATGGATAGAAAAGATAGAATCTGTATTCCGTATCAGTAATTGTGCGGAAGACTGTAAGGTCAAGTATGCTACTTGCACCTTGCAAGATAATGCACTTACCTGGTGGAATGAATTTGCTACAACGGTGGGGATTGATGCTGCTTATGCAATAACGTGGGAAGATTTGGTGAGACGGATGAGAAATAAGTACTGCCCGAGAAGTGAGATTCAGAAACTGGAAATGGAGTTTCGGGATTTAAAGACAAAGGGCTATGATGTATCCGAGTATACAAATCGTTTCAATGAATTTACAATTCTTTGCCCAAACATGGTTACGCCAGAGTACAGGAAAATTGAGCAGTATATCTCTGGACTTCCATCAAAGTTCCAGGATTTGGTAATTTCTTCTGAACCTGCAAATATCGAGACTACTATTCGTTTGGCAAATAGCTTGGCTGATCAAGCAAAGATTTGAGCTAGAGCAGAAGAAAAGTTTGGAGATCGGTCCAACAATAAGAGATAGTGGGAAGATAATTCTGGAAAGAACCAAGGGAACCAACAAGCAAAAAGGCTTGTTCACACAACCGGACAGTCTTCAAATAATGGTTATATGGGACCAAATCCATATTGTAACAGGTGTACCTTACATCATACTGGTCCTTGCACAGTAAAATGTGGCAAGTGCCAGAAGGTGGGACACCTGACCAGAAACTGTAGAAGCCTCAACCCAACTGCCAACAATGGAGCACGAGGAAGATGCTATGAGTGTGGTGAAGAAGGGCATTTCAAGCACAATTGCCAAAACTCAAGAATAAGAACAACAACAACAACAACAATGCTCGAGGAAGGGCATTCATGATCAATGCGGGAGAAGCCCGCCAAGACCCGAACATTGTCACGGGTAAGTTTCACCTGAACAACCATTACGTCTCTATTTTATTTGATACTGGTGCTGATAAAAGTTTTGTGTCAAATAAAATTAGCTCTCTACTTTCACTTACTCCTACCCTCTCAATCATAAATATTCCATAGAATTAGCCAATGGTAAATTAATTGAAGCCAATAGCATAATTCAAGGTTGTACCTTAGAATTAGCAAAACAACTATTTCCTATAGATTTAATACCAATTGAAACTGGAAGTTTTGATGTTATCATTGGTATGGACTGGTTGTCTAAAAATCAAGCCGAAATAGTCTGTCACGAAAAAGTTGTTCGAATTCCATATGCAAACGGTGAGAAGTTGATTGTCCAAGGCGATAAGAATGGAGTACGGTGTAACATTATATCTTGCATAAAAACCCAGAAGTATCTGAGAAAGGGATACCAGGCAATCCTGGCCCACGTAGCGGAGAAAAAGCCTCAAGAGAAGCAGCTTGAAGACATACCCATTGTACGTGATTTTCCAGAAGTTTTTCCCGAGGACTTGCCCGGTCTTCCACCAATCCGAGAAGTAGAGTTCAAAATAGACTTAGTGCCTGGTGCTCAACCAGTGGCACGAGCACCATATCGTTTAGCTCCTTCTGAAATGAAAGAACTTGCAAGTCAATTGCAAGAACTATTAGAGAAAGGATTCATTCGACCAAGTTCCTCACCTTGGGGAGCCCCAGTCTTATTCGTCAAGAAGAAAGACGGATCCTTTCGAATGTGTATAGACTATAGAGAATTGAACAAGCTAACGGTTAAGAATCGTTATCCCCTTCCTAGGATCGATGATTTATTTGATCAATTACAAGGGTCGAGTTACTACTCGAAAATCGATCTTAGATCCGGTTACCATCAGTTAAGGGTCGCGGATGAAGACATTTCCAAGACGGCGTTTAGAACTCGCTATGGTCACTACGAGTTCCAAGTAATGCCCTTTGGATTGACGAATGCACCCGCGGTTTTTATGGACCTCATGAACCGTGTGTGCAAACCATACTTAGATAAGTTTGTTATCGTATTCATAGATGACATTCTAATCTATTCCAAAACCAAGGAAGAGCACGAGGTACATCTGAAGAAAATTTTGGAACTGCTCAAGAAGGAAGAATTGTACGCAAAGTTTTCAAAATGCGAGTTTTGGATTCGCACGGTACAATTCTTAGGCCACGTTATTGATAGTCAAGGAATTCATGTAGATCCTGCCAAAATTGAGGCTATCAAGAAATGGGAAGCACCGAAAATACCAACAGAAGTACGACAATTTTTGGGTCTGGCCGGTTATTATAGGAGATTCATCGAGAATTTTTCTAAAATAGCCCAACCTCTAACGTTGTTGACTCAAAAGGATAGAAAGTTTGTTTGGGGTGACCAACAAGAAAAGGCATTTCAATTACTGAAGGAGAAGCTATGTAGTGCTCCAATTCTGGCATTACCTGAAGGAACGGATGATTTTGTGGTTTACTGCGATGCGTCACACCAAGGGATGGGATGTGTATTGATGCAGAGAAGTAAGGTGATAGCTTATGCTTCTCGTCAACTTAAAGTACACGAGAAGAACTATACGACTCATGATCTCGAATTAGGAGCAGTAGTGTTCGCTCTTAAGATTTGGAGACACTACTTGTATGGCACAAAGTGTACCATATTTACCGACCATAAGAGCCTCCAACATATATTCAATCAAAAAGATTTGAATATGAGGCAACGTCGATGGTTGGAATTGTTCAGTGACTACGATTGCGAAATTCGTTATCACCCGGGTAAGGCAAACATCGTAGCAGATGCTTTAAGTCGTAAAGAAAGGATAAAGCCACTTCGAGTATGAGCTTCGAGTATGACTATTCATACTCATCTTACTTCGCAACTTCGAAAAGCTCAACTTGAAGCATTAAAAGGAGACAATATCAAGAACGAAGCTTTGAGGGGACTGGAGAAACAATTTGAAGTTAGGCCTGATGGAACTCGGTATTTTTTCTAACCGGATTTGGCTACCAAGATATGGAGATGTAAGAAACTTGGTGATGGATGAATCACACAAGTCAAGATACTCGATACATCCGGGATCAGATAAGATGTATCATGGACTTAAAGAATTATACTGGTGGCCTAACATGAAAGCTGACATAGTCACCTATGTTAGTAAATGTTTAACATGCTCAAAGGTGAATGCAGAGCATCAAAAGCCATCTGGATTACTACAACAGCCAGAGATTCCCCAGTGGAAGTGGGAATGTATAGCTATGGATTTTATCACTAAGTTACCAAAGTCTGCTAATGGTTGTGATACGATATGGGTAATTGTAGACCGTCTCACAAAGTCTGCACATTTCTTGCCTATTAAAGAAACTGAAAAAACAAGCAAACTGGCTAGAATATATATAAAGGAAGTAGTTTCACGACATGGAATACCCATCTCAATTATTTCTGATAGAGATAGTCATTTTACTTCTAGATTTTGGCAGACATTACAGAAAGCCTTAGGTACACGATTAGATATGAGTACCGCATACCACCCGCAGACCGATGGTCAGAGTGAAAGGACCATTCAAACGCTTGAAGACATGTTGCGCGCTTGCATAATCGATTTTGGGAATGGTTGGGAAAACCACTTGCCTTTGTGTGAGTTCTCATACAATAACAGTTATCACGCTAGCATCAAAGCTGCACCGTTTGAGGCACTGTATGGAAGGAAGTGTCGATCACCTATCTGCTGGGTTGAAGTAGGTGACAAATTTAAAATAAAGACAGTCCAATTACAGGTCCAGAACTCATTCATAAGACTACTGAAAAGATCGTACAGATACAGAATCGATTAAAAGCAGCAAGAGATCGTCAAAAGAACTATGCTGATATAAGACGTAAGCCTTTGGAATTTCAAGTAGGAGACAAGGTTATGCTAAAAGTATCTCCTTGGAAAGGAGCCATCCGTTTTGGAAAACGAGGCAAGCTAAACCCTAGGTTTATTGGACCTTTCGAAATATTAGAAAGAATTGGTCCGGTAGCTTATAGGCTTAGATTACCACAAGAACTTAGCCGTATACACGATGTGTTTCACGTCTCAAACTTGAAGAAGTGTTTGTCTGACGAAACACTAATTATTCCACTGGAAGAACTTCGAATGGATGACAAGCTGCACTTTGTTGAAGAACCAGTAGAGATCATGGATAGGGACGCTAAGCAGTTGAAACAGAGTCGAATTCCTATTGTAAAAGTCCGATGGAATTCAAAGCGAGGTCCTCAATTTACCTGGGAACGTGAGGATCAAATGAAACAAAAGTATCCTCACTTGTTCGAAAAAGCCCTACATTCCGACCACACGCGCTAAATTTCGGGACGAAATTTTAATAACCGGGGGAGAATGTAACAACCGCCAAATTTCAGGTCGGCTAAATTAATAAACTAAATATTTCATGTACTATTTAAATATGTGATTTATCTAAATTCATGTGCAAATAAAACATCGTTATGAGATAACAAACCAAACAAACATTCATCGGGATGATGAACTAGACATACTCAAATGTTATTTGCACACTCTAGCTATAACTAATTATTATAGATTGCTTGAATGAAACATTATACGCTTTTAGATTATATACATTACCTTTTCTAGATATTAGATATTAAAAACGGATTGATAAACCATACGGTAAATAAATATTTATACACTGCTTTATTAAAAATAACTAAACTTCACACGTTTTCAATTTATCTCTTTCCTTTATACTATAGTATCACGAGTCAAACATTTACTTTACAAAAATTCTTTTCTCTTTTCATCCAATCATGGATGGAAATTTCCCGAAGCAATCACAGCCTAATAACCGAACACAAAATTCTATATAAAGCCAAAGTTTATTTTTAATTAATTCAAGCAGGACCCACGTCAAATAATTCAGTCCACATTGAATTCTAAATTTCGACAACTTTTCAAAAAGTAAATAGTATAAAGTAAACATCGCTTTCATACTTTATTCTTATAATATAAACGTCCAAAACCCGATCACAAGAGTTAATTGAGCAAAAATTATTAAAATGAAAGTTGTTGATCTTAATTTTCTGATCTTATAGAAACTTGAATTTTCTCAATAGGAGCCCGTATGAAGAATTTAGGATTAATTCAATGTATAAATATATACTACTAGGATAAAGGAAATCTATCATTAGAAACGTCCAAAAAGTAGTGGGAAACACACTTTTATCTACTTTATAATTTAAAATTTATAAATTATGAATCACGGGTTTAGTTCACTAGATATGGACAAAAAGAATACTATAGTTGCACTATCTATGAATTATTTGCTATCTACCGACGATTCATGATTAACGATATAATATAATAATAATATATATTAATCATACGATTAATATAATAATATTAAAAACTTTAAACGTGTTTTAGGAAATCAAAAGAATTTAGATTGAATGATTGAGGATCATTCACCACCTACTGCGGAATCATCGATATATTTCGCCTATAAATAGCCACCTTCGTTTAACCATAAAACTCACACCATCATATATTCACTTCTAAAATTCTCTCTTATAATCACACAAGACTAAGTACGTCAAGTGATTTCTTCTACAACACTAATGTGAGTTTCCATATTCCCTTTTTAATTCTTTTATATGATTTATTTCGGGGACTGAGATACATGCATAAAAACTACTTGTTATACTTATATGTATATTTTCAAAGTCATATTATATGTAATATACTTATATGTATATTTACAAAGTTTATATATTATATTATATATTTTGTAACTCCACTTTATTTTACCTTTGGGATAAAATACAAACTCTTTACTGTTATGATGAACACAAGTACTTCAGAAATGTATATATGGTTGATTCTAAGTTGCTATGTTCACCTAAAGTCCTCTCCATCATGAACGATTAATTATGGAACATAAACGTGGGTATATTGAATAGTACTATTGGGGTAGGCACCCCCATCCGGGTTGGTCATGCCAACTGGTTAAACGGATGTATATATATCTGGAAAACTTAGAGTACCCTGAACAAGGTACCTACTCCGGAGGCAAATAAATACACACTTGTCTAGTTTCGGTTCATGAGCTTAGAACTTGATGTATACAGTATCTACTCTTGTATTATATTTGATCCATTGTGTGATCAAATAGTTACTCTAAATCTTGTGGTTCATACTCTATATTTCTATTAAAAACCTATGATACTCTTTGCTTTATATTGTATCATAACTACTTTACCTTTGCGGTAAGGCAATGGTCATACTGAACTCTGTATATCGTGAAACTATATTTTCTATATGAAAAACTTATGGAACTCACCAACTTTATGTTGACACATTTTAGCATGTATTCTCAGGTGATTAGATGATACTCTATTCATGGGACATTTTTCCGCTGCATACAACATGATGAACCATGGACCACCCTCAGGCTTTAGGACTGACTCATCAATCTGCTAAAGCCTCAGACTACTATTAATATTGTTTAATATTAAATAAATATTTTCAAGAATAATATATCTTTCATAATTTGTAATATAAATTTGTGAACAATGTTTTGGTATAAATGTTTTTAAAACGACAACGTTTTGTGTCGTTCAGTATATCTTGTGTTGTGAATCCATGTACATCATACCCCGTCTAGGGCGGGTGTGACATATTCATCCTAATTACTATGGTTCTGGATCCCTCAGTTATAAGTGAATCACCTTTTACATCTAGTTATAGACCGACTAGTGTTTTCCATCCTAGCATATTAGTCCTAGTGTATGATCATAGACAACCATCAGAATTAAACTAATATATTCAGATATAGAATGATATTAATATGAAAAACTAGTAAAACATGGATCTACGATAAATAGTAAAACACACTCCAACAGATCTAACAAATAAAGTAAAATAAATAAACGTCTACATGATCACATCGATCCAAACAAGTATTCAGCCTACTAGCCTACCATTATTAAAGGAATAACAAAGTTTGAAAAGATGAAAGACATTGTTTACCAACTGAAAGTAAAATAAAAGAGTAAATCTAGGTAGAAGATGAAGATCGGAAGGTGTTAGAAGCTCCAAAACCTCCTTGGAATCTGCAAAGTCGACCTAGGGTTTGATGTGGGCGGCTAGGGCTGCTGAATCGGATCTCCCTTAGGGTTTTGAGGGCTGCTTCGGCTTAAATAGTGTTTTAAGTCGGTTTGCTGAACTGGGCCGCCCAGCGGCGCTGGATGGGCTCCAGCGGCGCTGGGCATGGGCCAGCGGCGCTGGCAGCTCCTGCTGCTTCTCGTTTCGCTTCGTTCGGCTCCCGAATCACCTCCTTGTGTCTTGAAACTTCATAGGCCTTCGTCTTGAGTCACTTGATGCCATTTACCCTCACTCGCATCTTCGTGAACCTGCATAAACATAGAATCCATTAAGTACCGATAGTTCCGGAATATTAACTCATTTAAGACATTGAAATGAGGCTTTTCGATAGGGTTTTTTATCACAAAATGAACGCTCATCATATACCCCTACACTTAAGTCTTTGCTTGTCCTCAAGCAAATGGTCCAAGAAAATAAATCAATGATTGGTGAATACCAAAGAGGAGGAGTCCCAGATTGGTGAATAAGAGGAAACCAAGTGAAAGAATTGTGATGAGGAAGGTGTCATATTTGTACCTGGACCAGGAGATTCATATGAAAATGTTTTGGAATTATAGTAGGATGCAATCTGTTGTGTACTTAACTTATCTTTTGTTCAAGGCCACCTATATATTGGCAAGTCATATAAAACTTGGCATGTCTTTTGGTTACATGTAGGAATATTTGGTTAACTTATGTGGCTCTCATGTTATCTGTATGAATTATGTTTGCAAAACAACTCTTCCTTATTTTGAATGAATGAATATGATGATGTTTTGCACTTTTGTTTATGGAAGTCAACTGATAAATAAAACCTTTTAAATAAAAGATTGCAGGATGTTTAGTGGAATACAAATTGGGAACATAAATACTTGGAGGTTACAACGTCTTTCCGGGTACGAGAGTCTTGATCAATGCGTGGGGGATAGAGCCGAGATCCTATAACCTGGGGAGATAACTCGTCCGAGTTTTATCCTGAAAGGTTTAATGTTAATTTGGAAGGTGATTTTAGAGGTAGTAATTTTGATATGGTGCCCTTTGGAGGGGGGCGGAGATCTTGCCCAGCGGTTAATCAAGCTACTACAATCACAGAGCTTACAATAGCAAACCTTCTTTACTGGTTTGATTGGGAAGTTCCTAATGGATTGAAAAATGAAGAATTGGACATGGAAGAAGAGGGTTCCCTTGTATTAAAAAGAAATGGTCTGTCTCTTGTCCCAAGGAACCACAATTGTCAAGAATAATTATCATCTTCTTCAGAAATTACTTGTGTTGTACTATGTATTTTTTAACCACATATGGTGGTGTATGAATTTTAAGTATGGTTATGGTTTCACATATATAACTTTAAAAAAGGCTATCCTATATATGATAAATGAAAAAGCAGTCATACATGTCATGAAGCATGTTGTGTGATGTATGAATTTATCAATTATCATAAAACATTCTAAGTAGGTCGACCCAAAATGTATGTGCAATACATCAAATCCATAATGAGTCCAAGAATGTGTATATATAATACGTTTGACCTGTGTTTTTAGAACTATTGCCTGACGAGTTGGACCAGGGTCTGACCGGAGTTATGACAAAGGCCGGTTTTAGATATGGTCGTTTTCTGGATGAATTGGAACCGGATCAAACCGTAATAAACAGGGCGAACCGGGTTGTCTTGGACCACTTTGAACCCAGATGGAAAGGTCAACGTTTTTTTTTCTTTCTGTTGTTTGATCTTCTTGCAAATAGAACAACATCAACCAATCGTGTTTTTTTATAACACAAAACCTGTAGTGGGGTTAGGTTGTCATCCGGGAAGAAAGGCATGTTGGTTGTGGTTGGGGTAATGGTGGCAGGTTGGTGGGTGGGGATATGTGTATATAAATGTTAATGGTTTTGTTAGTACAAAACTGTGAAATTCTAAGAAGAATATTCAGAGTATATACAATTTCAATATAAACTATTAAACTGTATATATACTTTTTCATATTATCCAAACAAACCTATGTATGGATTGCATTATTACAATGAACAGGGTTAAGGTAATCACGGGGTTGTTTAGAAAATTCAAAATTGGTTACCAAGCTTAACATGTGCAGAGTTGTTAAGCTTGCACGTATCACGAAACATCTCGTATGAATCGTATTAAAACTCACAGGAAAAGTAATGTCTGGGACCCATCACAGGAAAAGTACCAAAAATCTATCTGATTCGCCGGTTTTTCTATGAGTTTTTTTTTTTTTTTTTTTATCCAAAAGCAAGTACGTTTTTTTTTTTTTTTTTTTTTTTTTTTTTTTTTTTTTTTTTGATATTCTTATTTTGTCATTTTCTGCAATTTTGTCTTATTCTTATTTTGTCATTTTCTGCAGTTTTTTTTTTTATTTATTTTTCGCCGGTTTTTCTATGAGGAGGTGATCCCCATTTGGTTATACGAACACACAAACATTCAGTCACACTCAATTAAGATTTGAAATCTTGCCTATATAAATAAACAATTGAAATGAACCGTTTTTAACACAGTGAAAACAAACTGAATATCTTCTGTATACATTGATTGATTAATTGGATGACTACTTTCTTGATAAGCTCACATGCTAATATTTAGCCCTTGACAACTATTTTTGTTGATAAGCTCACGTGCTAAGAATTAGCCCTCGACATAAACGAGATTTTAAAGAATTTGGCAACATTCTACTCCAATTTAGTATTCAAAAATATACCAACTAAAATTCTTAAAAATGAAAAAGCAGATGTTATCTATATGATATGACTAGATTAAAGCATTTGCCTTGCATATTTTTATATAATTCCAGACGTTTCGACTAACATAACTTAGATATCTTATTTATCATGAACCTAACAGTTTGTGCATTTTAAAGCACAATCAACAAATTTCCTAGAGGAATTACAGCCAAAATTTACGGCCCATCGTAAAAGGTGAGTCACCGGATTGGCGGATTATTACATCCAAAGTAAAAATTTGAAGACTTTTGTTTTCTTTGAAATTTTGTAACACTTAGTTAATATTGTCCTTTTAAGTGTCAGAGTTTGACTTTGTTTAATTATTTTGATTCAATTTTGACCATAAATATTTTCATTTATGTTATATGACACTTGATGTAAAATATATGAATGAATTAAGTTTTAAATGTAAGTTCCATCCATATAATTTCCATCAACTACCATCTAATACAAACAAATATATTTACGGTCAAAGTTAAAAGAATAACAACTTAAAAGACATTTAAAATAAGACGGAGAAAGTACATGTTTAGTGTTTAGTCTAATTATGTCAAACAGTATTTGTATGCGTATTTGTGTACAACTGTATTAAAAAAATGGTCGAAAATTCAAGGTCATTACAATTTGGTGTTAAAGGTGTAACCAGCCTAGTATATATATAACCAAGTCATTCTTTTGTTAAGTCATCCTTTTGTTCTGCATAGTTTACAATGGCTTCAATTTTCATTGCAAGTCCAAGTCTTTGCTTTACTACCCCTTATCATTGTACAAGGAGAAGAAATATGACATGGTTTCAAAATCAGTCATATTCAAGAAAGTTAACAAAAATGGCAGGTGTAACTTCAGACGCACCCGTTGTTAGACGATCAGCAAACTATCCCCCTTCCGAATGGTCATACGATTTTCTACAGTCACTGGCTGGAAACTGTGTGGTTCGTTATTCTTAATCTTCCTAATTAACCTCACTTATCACCAATTAGCTCATTCTTTCATTTGTTAATAACTTTCCATATATACCCTGCATAGCTATGAGATTGGTTATTGTTGTTGTTTCATTGTTTAACTTCATAGACAATTACATGTAATTAATTATTTGTTTTCATATAGGCTCAAAATACCAAAACAACATCAGACACCCTGAAAGAAAAAGTGAGGTCAATGATATCTATAGACACCGCGGTGGAGAAGCCCTTGAGTGCACTTGAATTAATCGATGATTTGCAAAGGCTTGGAGTATCTTATCATTTCAAGGATGAAATAAGAAGGGTGTTGAACACGATATACACTTGCCACTATGAAGCCCATGAACACTGGGAAAAAATGGATCTAAACATGAAAGCTCTTGGTTTTAGACTCTTGAGACAACATGGCTATCATATACCTCAAGGTAGTTGTTGTTGCTCGATTTTTACTTTTATTCCATAAACTTATACAAATTTGTGAAACTAAACAATGAATGTTATTTTGTGAAGAGATATTCGAGGATATCATGGATGAGGCAGGAAATATCAAATCGCATATACGTGAGGATCTTGTGGCAATGCTTAACTTGTATGAAGCTTCATTCTATGCAATCGATGACGAAGATATATTAGATGAAGCAAGGAAGTTCACAACCAAATGTCTCACAGAGGCAGTAGAGATGAGCGACGACGTTGCTAATCAAAGTACTACGTTGTTGTTGTTGGTCAGTCATGCCTTGGAGCTTCCATTGCTTTGGAGGGTCCCAAGATTTGAGTCAATTTGGTTTATAGAAGCATATAAGGGGAGAAATGACAAGATACCATTTTTGTCTGTATTTTCTCAACTGGATTACAACATTGTGCAAGGAATTCACCAAGAAGATCTCAAGTCCTTATCAAGGTGTGTTCTTTATGTCTTATTTAGAACAATATATTGTATATCTTTTATGGAAATTAATCATTTGTTTAAATAATACTCAATGAATTATCAGTAGTGTGGACATACAGCTATACTAATGAATATATAACCATCAAGTTGAGGCCAAATTAATTTATTTTTATCTCTCTAGCTAGCTACCTTATTACTATGATATAGTAAGGTTTATCGGAGAACTATTCACATATGAAAATATGTAATTTCAATTATAAATTCATATGTTCACATATGAATATATGTAATTTCAATTATAATTTCATATGTTCACATATGAACATATGTAATTTATATGGTGTAGGTGGTGGGTTGGTCTACAATGGGACAGGAAGCTCACCTTTGCTCGAGACCGCATGGTGGAGAGTTTTATGTGGGCAGTTGGTGCAAACCACGAACCGTCATTTGATCTTCTAAGGAGTCACGTCACAAAGAGTATTTCCATGGTAAACGTCATAGACGATATTTATGATGTGTATGGTACTCTGGAGGAACTCGAGCAGTTCACTCAAGTTGTGAGAAGGTTGGTGCTATTTATATAGTTTTGGATGGAGTAGGAAATCTTACTTACTAGACATAGATCCAGTTTTATTTTTTGTAACGTTTCTAATATGAAGTTCCAATGGATTATTAGTTGGGACATAAATGAAGCTGAAGGACTTCCTGATTACATGAAGACATGTTTTCTTGGATTCTACAACACCATGAATGAGATGGCATACAACACCTTGACAAACAAAGACTCTTTTGTTATACCTTCTGTGAAAAAAGCGGTACGATATATGGTCTACTTTCCCAAGTTTTGTCCAATTGATTTTTCGATAACCAAATATGATTACAATTTTTCTTGATTTAGAAGAAAAAATTTGAAATTTTTTTTTTAACATTGCAGTGGACAGAATACTGTGAGGCAAACCTCAAAGAGGCACAATGGTATAACAGTGGATACACCCCAACACTTGAAGAGTACTTGAACAACTCGCGAATTACTGCTGCGGTTCCCGTAATAGTCTTGGGTGCTTATTTCTTGGATTCAAATAAAATTGTTGGAGAGGCCTTGCAGAATGTAATATGCTGGTCGGCTATTGTTCTACGTCTTGCTGATGACCTGGGAACCTCATCGGTAAGGAGAAGTTGTCTCCATTAATTGGTCATATGATTTGTGCACATATATATAACAAAATACATATAAACATTATGTATCGTTTATGTTATAACTAGGCGGAACGTGAAAGAGGTGATGTTCCAAAAGCAATCGAGTGTTACATGCATGAAACTGGTGTTTCGGAAAAAGAAGCCAGGACACATATAAAGAAGTTGATCATAGAGGCATATAAGAAGATAAATAGAGAGAGAATGGCTTGCAAATCTCCATATATGCAGGTATTTATGGAATGTGCATCAAATCTTGGTCGAATGGGGCAATTTACATACGAGCGTGGGGATATATTTGGCACGCCAGATGATTTATATAAACGTCACCAAGTTTCATTACTTTTTGAACCTAAACCTTAGGGGATCATTGTGTTGACCGGTTATCTATATGTTTTTAAACTTGTAATTAACCAAAGAATAAATGATTAGAGTTTCATCATTTATTTGGTTTATTAAGATTGAAAAAATCATTGGGGTGTTCTGTCATCTACATGGCATGTATGCTTATTTCCATCTCTCAGTACTAGAACACTACAACACAGACAATACAACACAATAAATGTACATTCTGGTTTCACATCGTTAAAAGAAATCAAACTGAATATATGAGATCGTGATCACAACAAATAATGTGTTTAAATCATCAGCACCCTTTAAATCGATGTGTTGAGCATTGGACAGGCCAAGTTCCCCATAACATTATGCAGGACTTCAAGTGTTGTAATGACTTGGTCATACCAAGGGGAGTGGTCTTAGGTAGCAATACCATCAGGTATGGGGAACGAGTTGAAAACTTCCAACACGGTAATCTCATGGGGAACCAATGAGCTCAGTTACAACTTACAACTCTAGAACCTGATGTGGGGAGAAATTTCTACAAAGTAAAATCATACTGCACTAGTTGATATAGTACAATAGCTACGGAAGTTTGAAACATATATTCACCAACGGATGTTTGACTTCCAACTAAATAAGTATTTAATATTTTAATTTAATTTGCCATTCATGCAAGCTCAGATCTTAATGAGTCACAACTTTAATCATTCAGTATTTACAGATTCATTCAGTTTTTAACAAAAAGCAACTAACTGTGCTTAAAGCATGACAACAAACCCGTAAGACCAAACATTCTCCTGGAGATATTCAGCAGCTTATTCATCCCTTGAAACAGATTCTAGTCCAGCTGAAGGGTTATCAGCAAAATACTCCTGATGCTTAACATTTACGCCATACTGCAGACCATACCCATCATCTTATTATTAGTAAGAAATGAAAGTTCTAGATGGAAGAAAACGTAAAATGCATATAAGTTTCAAGTATCAATACTGTCCCTATAAGGCTATAACAATACAAAGTGAAGATAATACCAAATATATATTAACGATTACCTCTTGAAGAGCCTTGGAGAGGTCCTCCATGTTCATAATCAGGCGCTTTTCCTGAAACCACCAAAAGTTACCACAATACAAAACTAATAATGATAGTATTGAACACTTCACAATGTATTATCATCAAGTACCCTTTGCTGCTTGTCTTTTTTGTCCCTGACAATAGTTGCCTGTCTAGCCTTGCAATGCCTACAATAAAAAATAGAAAGGTAAACGGCTATGCATATGTAAATAGTAACAAACATGCGAGGAGGCTAAAAACAAGATTTTTCATTTCCAAGTAAGTGTTATATTTATTAGTTAATTAAATTATGTAATATTATAGAAGTCGTTATATTAAGGTAACTTAGGTAGACTAGGAAGTCAAGGAAAGTTGCTGTAGGTTGGTTATCATATGTAAATATGTAATGTGTATAATTTGGTTCTTCATAAGCTTGAGTGTCAACTGTCAAGTTTATAATTGTATCGGACTTGTATAACATAACTAGGATTCCCCCACTATATATAGAGGGGGCGGGACAGCCGATTAAATGTATCCCAAACCATTTAAATATTACTTGTAATACAGAGTAACATTCGGCTAATTCCTCGTCTTTCTTTGTTGTTTTTCGTGTTCCTGTGAGGGTTACTTAAGCTGGTTTTAGCTTCAAGGATACTTTAGGCTGGTAATCCACAACTGTTTTTCATGTGTTTAGAGGGTTATTTGCTGCTGTAAATTGAAGCCAGTAAAGGGCTGTTTGGGAGGGCTTTGTTTGCAGTAAAATCGCAGCAGCAAAGGTGTGTGTGCAGTCTCATACGGCTGGGTTAAAACAGCCTTATGTGTGCATATTACTTGCTGGTTATTCACAGCAATGAGAGCCATACCTTTGTATCCAAAAGGGTTGCCAATAGCTTTTGGGGGTGCGAATTCAACAAGAGATTATTCCGCATTCTCACAGGACACAATCTTTTAACAGTAAGCATCTCCAAAGATGTGCAGTTTGAAAAGAAAATGTCTAGTATTAAAATCTTAGCCATGATCCTTAAAGCATTCTTCGCACACCCCAACCACAAGTTAAATCATGACCAACTTGATACTAACCAAGGGTGTCAAAATAAGCTTTCATTCTAAAACGACATTTTATATCATTCCTATTTCGTACTGTCATATACATATAGGTTAAAGACATTAGATAACAAACATCTGACTGGTAAAAAAAACTTACTGAAGAGCATCAGTTGCAACATCCGAAACAAACTTCTGAGCAGCAACAGCTACTAGCCTGGTTCTGAAACGAGATGAGAATCAATGATGTTATCAGATCCAGGAGAGAAGTCAGTAATGTATACTTCCGTTGAGCTGAAAGCTTCAAACCAAGTCTAAACAGTTAGCCATGTCAGCAGTTTTGGCCCAAGTATGTTATATATTTCTATCACTACACAAGGGAAGAAATGTAGACGAATGAACTATGGCTTGCTTAATTCAGGGGAGATGAAATCGACACAGTATCAAATCATTACTTACCCATTTACCAATATACACCTGATTCACTTTACTCAAAAAAACAGTTGCATAAACCATGCACAATACTTTCCCTTGTATAACAAATTTCCCATTTCCTATGTATGCAACTGTACCATACATAAATGTCTCCAGAAAAAGAGATCTATAATCTACTAAACACTGTCTGCCCAACGCAAACATCACAGTTAGCCGAATACAGTTGCAAAAAATAAGAGCCGGAAGTTTCCTCCTAAAATGGGTTAACTTGGGGGGATTTTCTAAGCTCTGAATAAATTAGAGCGGGAAAAACCTATACTTCTTTCAAATATCAACAGGTCAAACTAGTACAGAGACTGTTTCCCAATTTTGGGGGGTGGGGGTTGGGGAATTTTTTACCACCGGCTTATACAAGAAATTTTATCCAACAGAAGACCTCTATACAGGTCACCTGAACGCACCACCGCCTGCACACCACCAACGGCGCAACCACAGAAAAAAAGGGACAAAAAAAGTAGACAAAAAACGGCCACCATGTATTCACCAGTACAATTTTTCCTGTTGACATTACCAAGGTATTATTCCTCGCCGGCTAGTCATTTGTTTCCCAACCACCTCTTTGTGTTTAAAAATAGATTCAAGGGGACAAGAGAGTTGTATTAGGGTGATTATAGTTTTCAAGCAAGCACATGGATTTCCAGAACCATCGGGTAGATTAATTTTTGTTATCTTTTTAGTTTTCACTTACGTTTTTTCTGACAATTTATGATAATTTGGATATTGTATTTAGTCTACTCAAATATAAAATGAAAATTAACAGCTTAACCCGACCCGGTGCAACTTGGTTTTAACCCGCTGCATTGCTCATGACCCGGTTTGAACAGCCATCCGATCTAAACTACCCTTTTTGCCATCTCTAAGAAAATATTGAAGAACATGGAAGTCACAAAACAACTTCAGACAGCTACATCACAAAACTTGAGAGAACCATGGACACCAACAAGAAGCTTTAAAACTTTTTGAAATCAAAAGTATATGACAAGAAGTTAATGTCATCTTGGAGCAAAAAGACAGGGAAAACACATATAAACCCTTGTAAAGCAGAAACCTTTACCTAACCAAGTGAATTGACTACATAAAAGACCTTAAATTCAACAAAAGCATGCATGTCAAACATTAGAGACAAGAACAAGATTAGCAAGAACCTACATTCGAACATCTGGGCACTGGAATCCACTCTTGGCTAAGTAATGTTCCACCAGTTCATCAGGAATCTGTACCCGATAAAATAAAAAAGGTTCACTATTCTTAGCCCTAGTATGTAAACAGAAAGAAATGGACGGTGAGTTTCGTAAACCCTTACAGTAGGAGTGTAGTCCGTTAAAGAAGCAAGAAAATCCGAGAGAGCATTTTCGTCATCATGTCTAACTTCATTTCCTTGCTGCTGCTGCTGCTGGTTATGATTCATATTCTCTTCTGCGCAATGTTATTAAGTCGTAAGGATACGTTCCTAATACTTAAGGCACCTCTAAAAAGTAATTAGCACATCGACAAGCACACACACACACATTCCATGGTGGAATATTTCCTTAATGCTAAGTAGAACAGAATTCTACATTCTGAATTATGATGTAAGTATCTATCTTTTTGACTGGATATTTAGTTATTATTAATATTCAATTCGGGATTAAAAAATGTCAAGTGAATTAAATTGAACAGAATAATGATTGCAATATAGGCTCTACTTAGGGTTTCGTATGTTAGGATTTCATTAATCAGGTTTCAGATAAGAGTGAAATTAAAAGGTTATTATAAATGCTCCATATATATAATTTTCAAATAATATATATGTAAAGAGAATAGTGATGGTTACCGGATAATTACGCCGTCGTCGGAGCAGATGTTGAACAGAGAATTGAGAGTCGTAAATACTATTCCGAAAGAGGGAATTATTAGTTTATTACCCTTACAACAAGACTTCAATTAAAATAGTTCGAAATGGTACACCGTACATGAGATTAACTAGAGAGGGCACTCCCGGTTTTAACCAAGTTCTTGACTTCGATCCTAGGGATGGCAAAATCTTGTGGTTTTTCTCTCTAAATACTTGTAACGGCTCATGGTCAACATCTTGTTGTCTAGGATACGCGTAAGGTTTCACCATTATACTCCGTATTACTTTATAAAAACTTTAAACCCCCCATGTTTAAAAATAAAAAACAAAAAGTTATACAAAATAATCATTTTATCTTTAACGAACTAATTTACTCCCCCGGTTCTTTTATCTTTAAAAATCTCTACTATTCCTTTCAAATCATATTTACATCAATTACTTAAGAGACTCACCAGTCGTCACCGGCCGCTTGCCAACACCACCACACCGCCATCATCATCATCAATGTTGCATTGCACGGTATCCTATATTCTATGTTTTTAAATGCACTTGGTATTTAACAAGAGTGTTGGTAGTACTGATGTATACCATAAAGTCTTGACTTATTGTCTGTCTCCTCATCGTTGTGATTTTGTCTTATATTTCCCTCACGATTATCCGTCATTTAGTTGTTAAAACTTGAAACTATATAACATTTCCGTTAATCCATCAAAAATGTGTGTTGATATCATATTCTACCTAGAATAGTAGAATACCCCCAATAAGTGATAACTAACCGTTGATCCAAAATTTACCGACTAACAGATTAACCAAAACATTATTATAAGGCAACAATGCATCACTGTATTCTTTAGTTATCACCTTTGTGGCATGTTAATAATGTTTCGTTTGCCATTCAAAATTAAAATAGGAAATAAAAAACTATTTTAAGTAGCACACACACAACCAATATAGCCGAATTTCATGTTAGTGATTGCGCAAAGTTAGTTATGCATTGCTATCAAACCTGGAGCCTACAACATTCTCTGCCATCTTCTAATGTAAATTTTAATACGACATATAACTATGAGCACTTTCAAAGTAGCATGGGTTGCAAGCCATGGTAATGGAAATTAAAACACACAGAAATAAAGAAGGTGGGGTGGCATGGTTTTCATAAATATGTAGGACATGTGTTTAATTTTGTAGCAGATTGTGTACTAAAATGGCATGTTATCCCTTTTCAAGTGATTGGTATGAAACCATAAACCAAATCCATAACATTGAGATTTTGATACAGAAACCAAAAATACTTTTGAGTTTTGACACCTTACAAAGGCGTTGCCCCACAAGCAAATTAGTGTTTGTGATGTAGGCCCAAGTATTAAATTACAAGCCCTTTTGTATTTATAAGGTCAAGACATGATTAAAAAAAGGCATTCACTAAAATGACCATAACTTTTGCTGCAGGGCTCCGTTTTGGGCGTATGACCAATCAAAACGACCGCAGAAACGAGACGAATCAAGCTGCAAACGCCTACGGCGGTTTGGGTCGACCTTCGAGCCCCGAAACGGCCTTTTTCTATGAGTTTTGGGCCTTTTTATTAGTTTTTCGGTGTTTTTTGGACTTTGTTTTTGTAATAGCTTTCGGCCCGCTTGTCTTTTAGGGCCCATTCAAATTTTGCAGCTCTATTTATATGTATCTGAACTATGGGAAATGATCAGTTTATGATATATCAAAATTTCATTTTTCCCTAATCACATATGTGTGTGTTTTAGTGTGAAATTCCTAATTTTCGGTATTCTCTTTTGAATCAACGAATTTTAGAAGGATTGTTTCTGGGTATTCTTAGAATCAACAGAATCAATTGTTTATCTTTATTCCATCTGCGTCAGTTTGGCTTATGGAGGGGTTCGTGTGATGATAATGTATGTCTTTCAAAGGCACTTCTAACTTCTAAAACACTTTTAGGCTCCTCTTGACAAATGATGATTCTATGTTTCCTTTTTCTAAATTAATACAGTACATACAATAGGCTATAAGTATATATATGTATGCAATTATAATTATTATAACTTGTATAATGTAATTATATTGTTAATGTAGTAAATTTAATACCAAATATTAATCTAGAAACTATAAAATGGAAGGTATCATTATGTTCTATTAACCATAACGTTATATGCAATTTATCTCTCTTATTATAATCGCATGACTGGTCCACGAGAGCCACAAGATGGTCAATTACCCGTTTCCTTTATGTTTGGCCCCAAAGTAGTGTATACCGGAGTACCGGACCTCTAACTTCAATCACACATATCAATTTTCATTTTCAATCCATCATTTTAAACCAGTTTTATATCCTATCACTTACTCGGTTACTCCGTACTTCGTTGCTACTCGTATAATATAACTCTGAACGATACCTGATGTGACTAATTTATACCCATTACCCACATCGTTATTGACCATTTATTTATATGTTTTAAGTAGATTTTATGTGCATTTGGCGCGTTTATGGTGTTTGTTAGTGTTTTCAGGCTCTGAACAGGTTCCGCGTTCATTTGGCACATTTTCGGATGATCTTTGGTCAAGAAGTGATTTATGATAATCGAGAGTTGGTTTAAGAGGAAGAGACGGCGAGTTTAAGCAAGTTCAAGATTGTAAAGAAGAATTGTTGTTCACAGGCACATGACTGCGCCGCAGTGGGGATGCACCAAGCCCACTGCGCCGCAGCCATTATCCACGGACATTAATTGAATTCACCCCACTGCGCCGCAGTGGGGAATGCAAGGAGATGACTGCGCCGCAGTCACATAAGGAAAAAGGAAGACGTGGAAATGAACTGCGCCGCAGTGGTGGTTGGCTTAGCCACTGCGCCGCAGTCCCTTGAAGGTCAAAGTCAACAACACCTCACTGCGCCGCAGTGAGGGAAGGCACAACCTCACTGCGCCGCAGTGGGTGCACGGAGCTCACTGCGCCGCAGTGAGCACCAAGCCCACTGCGCCGCAGTGGGGAGCGAGAACCAGAGAATCCACTGCGCCGCAGTGTTGATACAATATGTTCTTCTCTTATTTTGATTACTATTGTTATTTAATCATGAGTGGCTAAATTGTTTATCATCCACCTTGTTGAAACGAGACGAATGATGTGATTGCAATATCTTTTAATTCAATGAATTTATTTAATTATCGTTGTTCTGTGATCTTGATGATTTAATTCTTTTTAATGATTATTATAATATTGGTTGCATATAAATTCTTCGTTGGTGGTACCACGTGAGCACATTATTCTTTTCACGGCTGTCTTTAAACTCAAATGAATTTGGTCTTAGCTATACGCAATCACATTTGAAGTCGAGTGAATTCAAGGTGGATGACTTTTATCTATATTGTTTGAAATCTTTCTTTACTTTTATGCAATTTGTTCTTTCAAATTTATTCTCATTTTATTGTCAAAAAGGATTTTCGAAGCAACACCCGTTTTCCAAACTATTTTACTAAACAACTAGCTCGATCCAATCCCCGAGAACGAACACGGTCTTGCCTTTTAACTATATTGCAAACGGTCGGGTACACTGCCCGATAGTGTGTAGTAGCGAGTTCTTAGGTGATTCTTGTTTATATTTTTAAAGCTCGATTTAGCACATCAAGTTTTTGGCGCCGCTGCCGGGGATTGTGTGCCGATTTAGTTGTTAATTTAGTGGTTTGATCCTTCCTCACGCGTGAGGAAGTTATTTGCTTATTTAGTTAGGTTTTTCTTTGTTTATCACAGGTGCATTTTTACGTGTGTGTTAGTTGTGTTTGCAGGCTTATTCTTAGTTAATGATCTTGCGTTCTTCGGGTAGACCTCTGTTCAGTCCTTTGAGAACTCCACCGAGACGCAGGATTAACTTCACAGCACCAACACCGCTCTCACCTGTAACTCAACCCACTCCGGATTCAGACGAAGAAGGTTTTTATTTAGAAGAATTATTTTGCACGGAGCTGAAGGGTTTAGGAGCTGCTCGACAAGGGGTTTTATCAGGTTTCCAAGCAAGTCTTTCTTAGGCGGATCCACTGAAGGTTCACGAGCACCCATCTAGATCGTATCTACTTACTGTCTTGCAATTTTCTATTTTCTCAAACGATTGGTACAATATGTTCTTCTCTTATTTTGATTACTATTGTTATTTAATCATGAGTGGCTAAATTGTTTATCATCCACCTTGTTGAAACGAGACGAATGATGTGATTGCAATATCTTTTAATTCAATGAATTTATTTAATTATCGTTGTTCTGTGATCTTGATGATTTAATTCTTTTTAATGATTATTATAATATTGGTTGCATATAAATTCTTCGTTGGTGGTACCACGTGAGCACATTATTCTTTTCACGGCTGTCTTTAAACTCAAATGAATTTGGTCTTAGCTATACGCAATCACATTTGAAGTCGAGTGAATTCAAGGTGGATGACTTTTATCTATATTGTTTGAAATCTTTCTTTACTTTTATGCAATTTGTTCTTTCAAATTTATTCTCATTTTATTGTCAAAAAGGATTTTCGAAGCAACACCCGTTTTCCAAACTATTTTACTAAACAACTAGCTCGATCCAATCCCCGAGAACGAACACGGTCTTGCCTTTTAACTATATTGCAAACGGTCGGGTACACTGCCCGATAGTGTGTAGTAGCGAGTTCTTAGGTGATTCTTGTTTATATTTTTAAAGCTCGATTTAGCACATCAAGTTTTTGGCGCCGCTGCCGGGGATTGTGTGCCGATTTAGTTGTTAATTTAGTGGTTTGATCCTTCCTCACGCGTGAGGAAGTTATTTGCTTATTTAGTTAGGTTTTTCTTTGTTTATCACAGGTGCATTTTTACGTGTGTGTTAGTTGTGTTTGCAGGCTTATTCTTAGTTAATGATCTTGCGTTCTTCGGGTAGACCTCTGTTCAGTCCTTTGAGAACTCCACCGAGACGCAGGATTAACTTCACAGCACCAACACCGCTCTCACCTGTAACTCAACCCACTCCGGATTCAGACGAAGAAGGTTTTTATTTAGAAGAATTATTTTCAGAAGTTGAGAAAGAGGAGATGGGAGACGAACAACCAAGAAATCCAGATGATATTCCTTATGGTGATAGGGCCCGCACTATTCCTATGGCTCGAGGTTCCGCCATTAGACCACCGGGTATTGATCATACTTTTAACTTGAAACCAAATCATCTCAAAAGCATCGAGGAGCAACAGTTTGATGGGAAAAGGAAATGGGATCCGTACAAGCATTTGGAGAGGTTCGAGAAGTTGGCACGGCTTTATCAATATGGTCAAAATCAAATGAATGCCGTGAAACTTGAGACATTCCCCATTTCAATCACCGGAGATGCTGAAGATTGGTTCAATGATCTTCCCGAAAATTCCATTACTACTTGGGACCAACTGAAGCAGGCTTTTATAGATGAGTTTTATTCACTTAGAACTCAAAGGAAGTTGGAGAATTTGATTAGGTCTTTTGTGCAAGATGCTGATGAAGATATTGTAGACGCATGGATCCGTTTCAAGGATATGCTAAGGAACTGTCCAGGCCATGATTTGACTAAGGAAAAGTATGTTGAGTTGTTTTTTGATGGCTTGGATAAGAAATCTAAAAGAGAGTTGGATTTGCATCTCAAGAGGCTAGGTTTGGAGCTCTTGAAAAGGATGTTAAGGTTGTTGCTGATGGTTGTGATCATTGTGGTGACATGCATTATTCTGAGGATTGTCCCAACCGGGGGCCAGAAGATGTCAACTACATTCAGAATCAACAACAAGGGAGTTTCCAGCGCAACACCGGTTTCCAAAACCGGTCTTCAGGTAATCCTTCCTATAACTCTTCCTTTCCTACTAATAATGCTCGTTTTTCAGGTAACAGGTGGCAAGGAGACAATTATCAGAATCAGCCTCAGCAGCAGACACAGCAAGGCCAAGGATCAGGATCTTCTAATGCCGATCCAAATGACGAGTTGAGGGAGATGATGAAGCAGTTGGTTAGTAATCAGGTTGAAACCAACAATAGCATTCAAATGATCAGGGAAGATACTAAGGCTTTGAGCGAGAGGTTGGATGCAATAAACGGGAAGGTGGAGATCAACATGAAGAATCAATGTGTTAACTTTAAGGATCTCGAGAGTAGGATGGCAGCTCTTGCTAGGCCCACGGGGACTCTACCGAGCAATACCCAACAGAATCCAAAGCCTCAGTCGAGTAATCAAGGATCATGGAAAAAGGATACCCAGCCTAATGTCAGAAACGAGCATGTGAATGCTATCACTACGAGGGCAGGTAACACTTATGATTCAGCTAAATCTTCACCTAATGATTCGTTTCAATCTGTGCAGGTTAATGAAGAGGAGGAGCAAGTTGATGACGAGATTGAGATGGAACCGGAACTAGCCGTGCCAACACCGGCCGTTCCATCCAAACCCGTTGCTAAACCTGTTGAGAAGCCCGCTGAGGAACCAACTGTTAAGCCATATAAGCCGAAGGTTCCATTTCCCCAGCGATTGGCGAAAAATAAGCTGAAGGAACAAATGGATAAATTTGTAAGTCACCTCAGAAAATTGCATATCAATATTCCATTTTTAGATGCAATTGTGCAGATGCCAGGATATGCAAAGTGCTTGAAGCAGATTTTGATGAATAAGAAGCATCTGGAAAGGGTGGCTACTACAGTGCTAGAGGAAGTTTGTTCAGCAGCTGTAACAGGTAAGTTGCCCGAAAAACGAGGAGATCCAGGTAGTTTTACTATTCCCTGTAAGATTGGTAACTTAACGGTAAAACGTGCCTTAAATGATTCGGGCGCAAGCATTAATCTTATGCCTTCTTCTCTTTACTCCAAGCTGAACTTAGGAACACCGAAATCTATTAACATGAAGATCAATTTGGCCGATAAGTCTGAAATAAGACCTATTGGAATATTAGAAGATGTGTTAATTCAGGTGGGAGGTTTGGTTTTTCCTGTAGATTTCATAATTATTGAAGCTGACGAGGCATTAAATGTGCCTCTTATTTTAGGGAGACCATTCCTTGCCACGGCCGATGCTAAACTTGAAGTTGGTCGTGGTAAGCTTACATTGAGAGCAGGAGATGAATCCGTTACATTTTCGAACACATGTTCTGTTTCTTTACCTAATGTTGCTAACTTTGTTGAAACTGCTTGTGTTAGTTCTTTGGATTCACAGATTGATAAATGGTTGGATGAGAAGTTAGAGGAGAAAGTGGTTGAATTGAAGTCAGCAGCAGTACCTGGTTCTAAACCGACGGATGGACCGTGTGCTAAGATCCGAAAGCTTTATAGTCGATTGAGGTCTGCCATTTCTCATGGTAATATTAAGTTATCTGCAGAGTTGTGTTCTAGCTTATCAACAAATGAGAAAGCTGAGTTAATGATGGTTGTTGATACGTCGGAACGAGCGAATGATTGGATCCTTGAAAAGGTGAAAGGTAACTGTTTCTCTCCTTTCAAGGGAAGACCGCCCAACACTTTAAGTGTGGGGGCGTCGGGGTCCCAACGTTGGTAATTATGAGAGGATCGAGTCTAGCTAAAGACTCGTAAATAAATTAAGCGCTTCTCGGGAGGCAACCCGTGTTTATTTTATCGTATTTTATTTTCTTTTTATCAGTAGATGCTTTGATATGCTTTGGAATTTGTGGTTTGTTTTGTGATGCAATGATACAGGAATTATCAATTTGATGGCTATTGTGCAACACAAGTGTGGGGGAGAACCCCTTGGATTTGCTTCCCATCTATTTTCTATGGCATCAATGTTGATTATGTGATGGTGTGCATATGCTGGCAGTAAGTTCAGCGCCGCATTTCTGTTTGGTATGTTTAATGCACACGCAACTCTCGCACTATCCATTTTGTTACAAGTTGTTTCTCCCGCCAAGCAAAGTGTTCTTCCTTTTTCGGAAGCACCATTTGTGACACGGGGTCGACTAACTTGTTTCAAAACGGAATGTGTCCTTATTCCGGTATGTGCACTATTTAACGATTTTGCTTACCCCTATTTACCTTTGTTTGACCGAATATGGACATTGAGGGCATTGTCCATCTTAAGTGTGGGGGCGTCGGGGTCCCAACGTTGGTAATTATGAGAGGATCGAGTCTAGCTAAAGACTCGTAAATAAATTAAGCGCTTCTCGGGAGGCAACCCGTGTTTATTTTATCGTATTTTATTTTCTTTTTATCAGTAGATGCTTTGATATGCTTTGGAATTTGTGGTTTGTTTTGTGATGCAATGATACAGGAATTATCAATTTGATGGCTATTGTGCAACACAAGTGTGGGGGAGAACCCCTTGGATTTGCTTCCCATCTATTTTCTATGGCATCAATGTTGATTATGTGATGGTGTGCATATGCTGGCAGTAAGTTCAGCGCCGCATTTCTGTTTGGTATGTTTAATGCACACGCAACTCTCGCACTATCCATTTTGTTACAAGTTGTTTCTCCCGCCAAGCAAAGTGTTCTTCCTTTTTCGGAAGCACCATTTGTGACACGGGGTCGACTAACTTGTTTCAAAACGGAATGTGTCCTTATTCCGGTATGTGCACTATTTAACGATTTTGCTTACCCCTATTTACCTTTGTTTGACCGAATATGGACATTGAGGGCATTGTCCATCTTAAGTGTGGGGGGGTTGCAAATAGGTTTAAGCTACCGGGTTTATCGCTTTTGTTGTTTTGCCATTGAGATTTCTACCGGTTTTGTTGATGTGTCCCTCTCATAGGCCCTTGGACTTTATTCGAGGGTAGGAGTCTCCTTCTGGTTTTCCATTTTGAGCTCTTCACTGTGATGTGCATGTTTAAAACTGGTGTTTTCAATTTGGTGGGATGACAGAAGTTGATATGAATTTTAAACTTGAGTTGAGTTGTCCTTGTGGTAAATTGCTTTTGTCACTTAAATTATGATACTTAATAAGCAATTTTACTACAAAATTTTTCCTTGGCAAAAAAAAAAAAAAAAAAAAAAAAAAAAAAAAAAAAAAAAAAAAAAAAAAAAAAAAAAAAAAAACAAAAAAAAAAAAAAAAAAAAAAAAAAAAAAAAAAAAAAAAAAAAAAAAAAAAAAAAAAAAAAAAAAAAAAAAAAAAAAAAAAAAAAAAAAAAAAAAAAAAAAAAAAAAAAAAAAAAAAAAAAAAAAAAAAAAAAAAAAAAAAAAAAAAAAAAAAAAAAAAAAAAAAAAAAAAAAAAAAAAAAAAAAAAAAAAAAAAAAAAAAAAAAAAAAAAAAAAAAAAAAAAAAAAAAAAAAAAAAAAAAAAAAAAAAAAAAAAAAAAAAAAAAAAAAAAAAAAAAAAAAAAAAAAAAAAAAAAAAAAAAAAAAAAAAAAAAAAAAAAAAAAAAAAAAAAAAAAAAAAAAAAAAAAAAAAAAAAAAAAAAAAAAAAAAAAAAAAAAAAAAAAAAAAAAAAAAAAAAAAAAAAAAAAAAAAAAAAAAAAAAAAAAAAAAAAAAAAAAAAAAAAAAAAAAAAAAAAAAAAAAAAAAAAAAAAAAAAAAAAAAAAAAAAAAAAAAAAAAAAAAAAAAAAAAAAAAAAAAAAAAAAAAAAAAAAAAAAAAAAAAAAAAAAAAAAAAAAAAAAAAAAAAAAAAAAAAAAAAAAAAAAAAAAAAAAAAAAAAAAAAAAAAAAAAAAAAAAAAAAAAAAAAAAAAAAAAAAAAAAAAAAAAAAAAAAAAAAAAAAAAAAAAAAAAAAAAAAAAAAAAAAAAAAAAAAAAAAAAAAAAAAAAAAAAAAAAAAAAAAAAAAAAAAAAAAAAAAAAAAAAAAAAAAAAAAAAAAAAAAAAAAAAAAAAAAAAAAAAAAAAAAAAAAAAAAAAAAAAAAAAAAAAAAAAAAAAAAAAAAAAAAAAAAAAAAAAAAAAAAAAAAAAAAAAAAAAAAAAAAAAAAAAAAAAAAAAAAAAAAAAAAAAAAAAAAAAAAAAAAAAAAAAAAAAAAAAAAAAAAAAAAAAAAAAAAAAAAAAAAAAAAAAAAAAAAAAAAAAAAAAAAAAAAAAAAAAAAAAAAAAAAAAAAAAAAAAAAAAAAAAAAAAAAAAAAAAAAAAAAAAAAAAAAAAAAAAAAAAAAAAAAAAAAAAAAAAAAAAAAAAAAAAAAAAAAAAAAAAAAAAAAAAAAAAAAAAAAAAAAAAAAAAAAAAAAAAAAAAAAAAAAAAAAAAAAAAAAAAAAAAAAAAAAAAAAAAAAAAAAAAAAAAAAAAAAAAAAAAAAAAAAAAAAAAAAAAAAAAAAAAAAAAAAAAAAAAAAAAAAAAAAAAAAAAAAAAAAAAAAAAAAAAAAAAAAAAAAAAAAAAAAAAAAAAAAAAAAAAAAAAAAAAAAAAAAAAAAAAAAAAAAAAAAAAAAAAAAAAAAAAAAAAAAAAAAAAAAAAAAAAAAAAAAAAAAAAAAAAAAAAAAAAAAAAAAAAAAAAAAAAAAAAAAAAAAAAAAAAAAAAAAAAAAAAAAAAAAAAAAAAAAAAAAAAAAAAAAAAAAAAAAAAAAAAAAAAAAAAAAAAAAAAAAAAAAAAAAAAAAAAAAAAAAAAAAAAAAAAAAAAAAAAAAAAAAAAAAAAAAAAAAAAAAAAAAAAAAAAAAAAAAAAAAAAAAAAAAAAAAAAAAAAAAAAAAAAAAAAAAAAAAAAAAAAAAAAAAAAAAAAAAAAAAAAAAAAAAAAAAAAAAAAAAAAAAAAAAAAAAAAAAAAAAAAAAAAAAAAAAAAAAAAAAAAAAAAAAAAAAAAAAAAAAAAAAAAAAAAAAAAAAAAAAAAAAAAAAAAAAAAAAAAAAAAAAAAAAAAAAAAAAAAAAAAAAAAAAAAAAAAAAAAAAAAAAAAAAAAAAAAAAAAAAAAAAAAAAAAAAAAAAAAAAAAAAAAAAAAAAAAAAAAAAAAAAAAAAAAAAAAAAAAAAAAAAAAAAAAAAAAAAAAAAAAAAAAAAAAAAAAAAAAAAAAAAAAAAAAAAAAAAAAAAAAAAAAAAAAAAAAAAAAAAAAAAAAAAAAAAAAAAAAAAAAAAAAAAAAAAAAAAAAAAAAAAAAAAAAAAAAAAAAAAAAAAAAAAAAAAAAAAAAAAAAAAAAAAAAAAAAAAAAAAAAAAAAAAAAAAAAAAAAAAAAAAAAAAAAAAAAAAAAAAAAAAAAAAAAAAAAAAAAAAAAAAAAAAAAAAAAAAAAAAAAAAAAAAAAAAAAAAAAAAAAAAAAAAAAAAAAAAAAAAAAAAAAAAAAAAAAAAAAAAAAAAAAAAAAAAAAAAAAAAAAAAAAAAAAAAAAAAAAAAAAAAAAAAAAAAAAAAAAAAAAAAAAAAAAAAAAAAAAAAAAAAAAAAAAAAAAAAAAAAAAAAACCAAAAGTAAGTTCGTTGGAGTAGAATGATATTGATAGGTTCATTTGTTTCACTTGTGCTTAGTTGTGTTATCGTCGCTTGTTCAGGTATTGTCAAACATTTCGGGTTTACATTTAAGATTAAAACTGCTTCACCCGCCTTTTATCATTTGATATGCTTGGTGTTGCTTCTTTTTGATACTCGTAACTTGTTTTGATAGCTTTGTTGCCAAGGAATACTTTTACTTCAATTCCGGATTTGCTTGAGGACAAGCAATGCTCAAGTGTGGGGGGATTTGATGTGACTAATTTATACCCATTACCCACATCGTTATTGACCATTTATTTATATGTTTTAAGTAGATTTTATGTGCATTTGGCGCGTTTATGGTGTTTGTTAGTGTTTTCAGGCTCTGAACAGGTTCCGCGTTCATTTGGCACATTTTCGGATGATCTTTGGTCAAGAAGTGATTTATGATAATCGAGAGTTGGTTTAAGAGGAAGAGACGGCGAGTTTAAGCAAGTTCAAGATTGTAAAGAAGAATTGTTGTTCACAGGCACATGACTGCGCCGCAGTGGGGATGCACCAAGCCCACTGCGCCGCAGCCATTATCCACGGACATTAATTGAATTCACCCCACTGCGCCGCAGTGGGGAATGCAAGGAGATGACTGCGCCGCAGTCACATAAGGAAAAAGGAAGACGTGGAAATGAACTGCGCCGCAGTGGTGGTTGGCTTAGCCACTGCGCCGCAGTCCCTTGAAGGTCAAAGTCAACAACACCTCACTGCGCCGCAGTGAGGGAAGGCACAACCCACTGCGCCGCAGTGAGGAGCACCAAGCCCACTGCGCCGCAGTGGGGATGCACCAAGCCCACTGCGCCGCAGTGGGGAGACCAAGCCCACTGCGCCGCAGTGGGGAGCACCAAGCCCACTGCGCCGCAGTGGGGAGCGAGAACCAGACCCACTGCGCCGCAGTGGGGATGCACCAAGCCCACTGCGCCGCAGTGGGGATGCACCAACCCACTGCGCCGCAGTGGGGAGACCAAGCCCACTGCGCCGCAGTGGGGAGCACCAACCCACTGCGCCGCAGTGGGGAACCAAGCCCACTGCGCCGCAGTGGGAGACCAAGCCCACTGCGCCGCAGTGGGGAGCGAGAACCAAGCCCACTGCGCCGCAGTGGGGAGCGAGAACCAAGCCCACTGCGCCGCAGTGGGGATGCACCAAGCCCACTGCGCCGCAGTGGGGAGACCAAGCCCACTGCGCCGCAGTGGGGATGCACCAAGCCCACTGCGCCGCAGTGGGGAGACCAAGCCCACTGCGCCGCAGTGGGGATGCACCAAGCCCACTGCGCCGCAGTGGGGATGCACCAAGCCCACTGCGCCGCAGTGGGGAGCACCAAGCCCACTGCGCCGCAGTGGGGAGACCAAGCCCACTGCGCCGCAGTGGGGAGCACCAAGCCCACTGCGCCGCAGTGGGGATGCACCAAGCCCACTGCGCCGCAGCCATTATCCACCAATTGCCCACTGCGCCGCAGTGGGGAATGCAAGGAGATGACTGCGCCGCAGTGGGGATGCACCAAGCCCACTGCGCCGCAGTGGGGATGCACCAAGCCCACTGCGCCGCAGTGGGGATGCACCAAGCCCACTGCGCCGCAGTGGGGAGCACCAAGCCCACTGCGCCGCAGTGGGGATGCACCAAGCCCACTGCGCCGCAGTGGGGATGCACCAGACCCACTGCGCCGCAGTGGGGATGCACCAAGCCCACTGCGCCGCAGTGGGGAGCACCAACCCACTGCGCCGCAGTGGGGATGCACCAAGCCCACTGCGCCGCAGTGGGGAGCACCAACCCACTGCGCCGCAGTGGGGAGACCAAGCCCACTGCGCCGCAGTGGGGAGCACCAACCCACTGCGCCGCAGTGGGGAGCACCAAGCCCACTGCGCCGCAGTGGGAGCCAAAACCAAGCCCACTGCGCCGCAGTGGGGAGCGAGAATGGCCGAGAGAATCCACTGCGCCGCAGTGGGGATCATCCACCTTGTTGAAACGAGACGAATGATGTGATTGCAATATCTTTTAATTCAATGAATTTATTTAATTATCGTTGTTCTGTGATCTTGATGATTTAATTCTTTTTAATGATTATTATAATATTGGTTGCATATAAATTCTTCGTTGGTGGTACCAGTTGAATGTATGTGTGATTTTAAAATGGTTGTTTGTCTATAAGCAATTATCACTAGTTCATGGTATGATAGTGAATATTATTTTAATAAAAAGAGTAATTTTGTCAACGTAATTTATAACGGTTGGTGGTACCACGTTATTTTTTATATAGGAATAATTGGTAATTTGATAGTCAATTAAACTGATTATTGGAAAAGTTGTCTAAAGCTTTGGTGGTACCGGCTTGGGTAATTTAACTAGTAAATTAGGTGAAGTGGTGATTTGTTCACGGTTGGTGGTACCACGTGAGCACATTATTCTTTTCACGGCTGTCTTTAAACTCAAATGAATTTGGTCTTAGCTATACGCAATCACATTTGAAGTCGAGTGAATTCAAGGTGGATGACTTTTATCTATATTGTTTGAAATCTTTCTTTACTTTTATGCAATTTGTTCTTTCAAATTTATTCTCATTTTATTGTCAAAAAGGATTTTCGAAGCAACACCCGTTTTCCAAACTATTTTACTAAACAACTAGCTCGATCCAATCCCCGAGAACGAACACGGTCTTGCCTTTTAACTATATTGCAAACGGTCGGGTACACTGCCCGATAGTGTGTAGTAGCGAGTTCTTAGGTGATTCTTGTTTATATTTTTAAAGCTCGATTTAGCACATCAATACCCAACATATTAGTTATCAGATATAGATAGTAGAATGTATACCAGTCGTATATTATCAAAAGTAAAAAAGAACCGAAAAAAACTGACCACATTTAAAGGTCACTAACATGCATAAAAAAAATATGTTTTTTTATATCAAAAGTTTACATTTTATTTTATAATAAAATGTGTAATTTTGTCAAGGTAATTTATAACGGTTGGTGGTACCACGTGAGCACATTATTCTTTTCACGGCTGTCTTTAAACTCAAATGAATTTGGTCTTAGCTATACGCAATCACATTTGAAGTCGAGTGAATTCAAGGTGGATGACTTTTATCTATATTGTTTGAAATCTTTCTTTACTTTTATGCAATTTGTTCTTTCAAATTTATTCTCATTTTATTGTCAAAAAGGATTTTCGAAGCAACACCCGTTTTCCAAACTATTTTACTAAACAACTAGCTCGATCCAATCCCCGAGAACGAACACGGTCTTGCCTTTTAACTATATTGCAAACGGTCGGGTACACTGCCCGATAGTGTGTAGTAGCGAGTTCTTAGGTGATTCTTGTTTATATTTTTAAAGCTCGATTTAGCACATCAAGTTTTTGGCGCCGCTGCCGGGGATTGTGTGCCGATTTAGTTGTTAATTTAGTGGTTTGATCCTTCCTCACGCGTGAGGAAGTTATTTGCTTATTTAGTTAGGTTTTTCTTTGTTTATCACAGGTGCATTTTTACGTGTGTGTTGTGTTTGCAGGCTTATCTTTTTTTTTTTTTTTTTTTTTTTTTTTTTTTTTTTTTTTTTTTTTTTTTTTTTTTTTTTTTTTTTTTTTTTTTTTTTTTTTTTTTTTTTTTTTTTTTTTTTTTTTTTTTTTTTTTTTTTTTTTTTTTTTTTTTTTTTTTTTTTTTTTTTTTTTTTTTTTTTTTTTTTTTTTTTTTTTTTTTTTTTTTTTTTTTTTTTTTTTTTTTTTTTTTTTTTTTTTTTTTTTTTTTTTTTTTTTTTTTTTTTTTTTTTTTTTTTTTTTTTTTTTTTTTTTTTTTTTTTTTTTTTTTTTTTTTTTTTTTTTTTTTTTTTTTTTTTTTTTTTTTTTTTTTTTTTTTTTTTTTTTTTTTTTTTTTTTTTTTTTTTTTTTTTTTTTTTTTTTTTTTTTTTTTTTTTTTTTTTTTTTTTTTTTTTTTTTTTTTTTTTTTTTTTTTTTCAGCCAATAGCAATTAATATAAAAAAAAAAAAAAAAAAAAAAAAAAAAAAAAAAAAAAAAAAAAAAAAAAAAAAAAAAAAAAAAAAAAAAAAAAAAAAAAAAAAAAAAAAAAAAAAAAAAAAAAAAAAAAAAAAAAAAAAAAAAAAAAAAAAAAAAAAAAAAAAAAAAAAAAAAAAAAAAAAAAAAAAAAAAAAAAAAAAAAAAAAAAAAAAAAAAAAAAAAAAAAAAAAAAAAAAAAAAAAAAAAAAAAAAAAAAAAAAAAAAAAAAAAAAAAAAAAAAAAAAAAAAAAAAAAAAAAAAAAAAAAAAAAAAAAAAAAAAAAAAAAAAAAAAAAAAAAAAAAAAAAAAAAAAAAAAAAAAAAAAAAAAAAAAAAAAAAAAAAAAAAAAAAAAAAAAAAAAAAAAAAAAAAAAAAAAAAAAAAAAAAAAAAAAAAAAAAAAAAAAAAAAAAAAAAAAAAAAAAAAAAAAAAAAAAAAAAAAAAAAAAAAAAAAAAAAAAAAAAAAAAAAAAAAAAAAAAAAAAAAAAAAAAAAAAAAAAAAAAAAAAAAAAAAAAAAAAAAAAAAAAAAAAAAAAAAAAAAAAAAAAAAAAAAAAAAAAAAAAAAAAAAAAAAAAAAAAAAAAAAAAAAAAAAAAAAAAAAAAAAAAAAAAAAAAAAAAAAAAAAAAAAAAAAAAAAAAAAAAAAAAAAAAAAAAAAAAAAAAAAAAAAAAAAAAAAAAAAAAAAAAAAAAAAAAAAAAAAAAAAAAAAAAAAAAAAAAAAAAAAAAAAAAAAAAAAAAAAAAAAAAAAAAAAAAAAAAAAAAAAAAAAAAAAAAAAAAAAAAAAAAAAAAAAAAAAAAAAAAAAAAAAAAAAAAAAAAAAAAAAAAAAAAAAAAAAAAAAAAAAAAAAAAAAAAAAAAAAAAAAAAAAAAAAAAAAAAAAAAAAAAAAAAAAAAAAAAAAAAAAAAAAAAAAAAAAAAAAAAAAAAAAAAAAAAAAAAAAAAAAAAAAAAAAAAAAAAAAAAAAAAAAAAAAAAAAAAAAAAAAAAAAAAAAAAAAAAAAAAAAAAAAAAAAAAAAAAAAAAAAAAAAAAAAAAAAAAAAAAAAAAAAAAAAAAAAAAAAAAAAAAAAAAAAAAAAAAAAAAAAAAAAAAAAAAAAAAAAAAAAAAAAAAAAAAAAAAAAAAAAAAAAAAAAAAAAAAAAAAAAAAAAAAAAAAAAAAAAAAAAAAAAAAAAAAAAAAAAAAAAAAAAAAAAAAAAAAAAAAAAAAAAAAAAAAAAAAAAAAAAAAAAAAAAAAAAAAAAAAAAAAAAAAAAAAAAAAAAAAAAAAAAAAAAAAAAAAAAAAAAAAAAAAAAAAAAAAAAAAAAAAAAAAAAAAAAAAAAAAAAAAAAAAAAAAAAAAAAAAAAAAAAAAAAAAAAAAAAAAAAAAAAAAAAAAAAAAAAAAAAAAAAAAAAAAAAAAAAAAAAAAAAAAAAAAAAAAAAAAAAAAAAAAAAAAAAAAAAAAAAAAAAAAAAAAAAAAAAAAAAAAAAAAAAAAAAAAAAAAAAAAAAAAAAAAAAAAAAAAAAAAAAAAAAAAAAAAAAAAAAAAAAAAAAAAAAAAAAAAAAAAAAAAAAAAAAAAAAAAAAAAAAAAAAAAAAAAAAAAAAAAAAAAAAAAAAAAAAAAAAAAAAAAAAAAAAAAAAAAAAAAAAAAAAAAAAAAAAAAAAAAAAAAAAAAAAAAAAAAAAAAAAAAAAAAAAAAAAAAAAAAAAAAAAAAAAAAAAAAAAAAAAAAAAAAAAAAAAAAAAAAAAAAAAAAAAAAAAAAAAAAAAAAAAAAAAAAAAAAAAAAAAAAAAAAAAAAAAAAAAAAAAAAAAAAAAAAAAAAAAAAAAAAAAAAAAAAAAAAAAAAAAAAAAAAAAAAAAAAAAAAAAAAAAAAAAAAAAAAAAAAAAAAAAAAAAAAAAAAAAAAAAAAAAAAAAAAAAAAAAAAAAAAAAAAAAAAAAAAAAAAAAAAAAAAAAAAAAAAAAAAAAAAAAAAAAAAAAAAAAAAAAAAAAAAAAAAAAAAAAAAAAAAAAAAAAAAAAAAAAAAAAAAAAAAAAAAAAAAAAAAAAAAAAAAAAAAAAAAAAAAAAAAAAAAAAAAAAAAAAAAAAAAAAAAAAAAAAAAAAAAAAAAAAAAAAAAAAAAAAAAAAAAAAAAAAAAAAAAAAAAAAAAAAAAAAAAAAAAAAAAAAAAAAAAAAAAAAAAAAAAAAAAAAAAAAAAAAAAAAAAAAAAAAAAAAAAAAAAAAAAAAAAAAAAAAAAAAAAAAAAAAAAAAAAAAAAAAAAAAAAAAAAAAAAAAAAAAAAAAAAAAAAAAAAAAAAAAAAAAAAAAAAAAAAAAAAAAAAAAAAAAAAAAAAAAAAAAAAAAAAAAAAAAAAAAAAAAAAAAAAAAAAAAAAAAAAAAAAAAAAAAAAAAAAAAAAAAAAAAAAAAAAAAAAAAAAAAAAAAAAAAAAAAAAAAAAAAAAAAAAAAAAAAAAAAAAAAAAAAAAAAAAAAAAAAAAAAAAAAAAAAAAAAAAAAAAAAAAAAAAAAAAAAAAAAAAAAAAAAAAAAAAAAAAAAAAAAAAAAAAAAAAAAAAAAAAAAAAAAAAAAAAAAAAAAAAAAAAAAAAAAAAAAAAAAAAAAAAAAAAAAAAAAAAAAAAAAAAAAAAAAAAAAAAAAAAAAAAAAAAAAAAAAAAAAAAAAAAAAAAAAAAAAAAAAAAAAAAAAAAAAAAAAAAAAAAAAAAAAAAAAAAAAAAAAAAAAAAAAAAAAAAAAAAAAAAAAAAAAAAAAAAAAAAAAAAAAAAAAAAAAAAAAAAAAAAAAAAAAAAAAAAAAAAAAAAAAAAAAAAAAAAAAAAAAAAAAAAAAAAAAAAAAAAAAAAAAAAAAAAAAAAAAAAAAAAAAAAAAAAAAAAAAAAAAAAAAAAAAAAAAAAAAAATAAGAAACTATAAAAATATACAATCGTAAAAAAAAAAAAAAAAAAAACTAGTCTTAAGTAGCTATAAAAGAAATTAATGACAATGAACTAAAAAGTGGTTTAAAATACACATAATAGATGGTTTGTACATGATTCTACGTTTTATGTACTAATAGGTGTTTGTTTCAAAAACTTGATTTATGTTCTTCTCATAATCTAATATTCTGCTGGTTAGGTCAAGTTCTCTTGTTACAAAAGACAACATTGGTCATGAAGGAAGCAATCAAGAGGCGGATGATAATGTCGATAATTCGATGGCATTGGTTGTAATCAAAGAGGACACGATCACGACATCAAGGAATGAAGAAGATCACTATGATAACATTGACAACTCCATGGCATTAGTGGTGGTCGATTCTATGGTACTAAAAGAAGAGAAACATGATGTTCCTATTTGTAATGGCAATGTGAAAGATGTTCTTGATGCTTTAAGGTATGCTAGAGAAAGTCTGCAAGCTTCAATTGAGATGAGAAGACACATGAATTCAAACATTTCTCAAAGTAGACTCAACGGAATCTCATGTTGAAGTACGTACGTTATACATAGTTATTAAATCTACTAGTGATAAATTTAGACTTATAATATTGTTTTTAATTTTTGAGAAATAAATTGAAAACATTTATATCTCCCTGTACTTGAATGAATAGGCATGTCACAAGGGACACATGAGTTGTGGTACCAATCCTTTCCCTTTCATACCTGCCTTCGTTAATGTTGTAAAAAAATCAGCAGTTGGTGTATTGTGCAGGTGACACGTGTACTATTTTCGTCTATTGCACAATTCACAATTTCACTAATATGATATACAGTAAGAAGTTAACCGATCTTTGCTTAAATGACCGACTTTTCTGCTTAACCGTAGAGAAATTATTTTAACCAGTTTTTTTTATTTTTTTTTTTTTTTTTTTTTTTTTTTTTTTTTTTTTTTTTTTTTTTTTTTTTTTTTTTTTTTTTTTTTTTTTTTTTTTTTTTTTTTTTTTTTTTTTTTTTTTTTTTTTTTTTTTTTTTTTTTTTTTTTTTTTTTTTTTTTTTTTTTTTTTTTTTTTTTTTTTTTTTTTTTTTTTTTTTTTTTTTTTTTTTTTTTTTTTTTTTTTTTTTTTTTTTTTTTTTTTTTTTTTTTTTTTTTTTTTTTTTTTTTTTTTTTTTTTTTTTTTTTTTTTTTTTTTTTTTTTTTTTTTTTTTTTTTTTTTTTTTTTTTTTTTTTTTTTTTTTTTTTTTTTTTTTTTTTTTTTTTTTTTTTTTTTTTTTTTTTTTTTTTTTTTTTTTTTTTTTTTTTTTTTTTTTTTTTTTTTTTTTTTTTTTTTTTTTTTTTTTTTTTTTTTTTTTTTTTTTTTTTTTTTTTTTTTTTTTTTTTTTTTTTTTTTTTTTTTTTTTTTTTTTTTTTTTTTTTTTTTTTTTTTTTTTTTTTTTTTTTTTTTTTTTTTTTTTTTTTTTTTTTTTTTTTTTTTTTTTTTTTTTTTTTTTTTTTTTTTTTTTTTTTTTTTTTTTTTTTTTTTTTTTTTTTTTTTTTTTTTTTTTTTTTTTTTTTTTTTTTTTTTTTTTTTTTTTTTTTTTTTTTTTTTTTTTTTTTTTTTTTTTTTTTTTTTTTTTTTTTTTTTTTTTTTTTTTTTTTTTTTTTTTTTTTTTTTTTTTTTTTTTTTTTTTTTTTTTTTTTTTTTTTTTTTTTTTTTTTTTTTTTTTTTTTTTTTTTTTTTTTTTTTTTTTTTTTTTTTTTTTTTTTTTTTTTTTTTTTTTTTTTTTTTTTTTTTTTTTTTTTTTTTTTTTTTTTTTTTTTTTTTTTTTTTTTTTTTTTTTTTTTTTTTTTTTTTTTTTTTTTTTTTTTTTTTTTTTTTTTTTTTTTTTTTTTTTTTTTTTTTTTTTTTTTTTTTTTTTTTTTTTTTTTTTTTTTTTTTTTTTTTTTTTTTTTTTTTTTTTTTTTTTTTTTTTTTTTTTTTTTTTTTTTTTTTTTTTTTTTTTTTTTTTTTTTTTTTTTTTTTTTTTTTTTTTTTTTTTTTTTTTTTTTTTTTTTTTTTTTTTTTTTGAATACCCGATTTTCTAAATTTTGACTTCTACTTATTACTTAACTAGCTGTAACAATAAATTGGCCAAATTTGAAGTGGATACATGTGACTTCCCATTTTGGTCCATGAATAAAGCCAGCATTAAATAATTTACCAAAAAATATATACAGTATATAGTTACCTTTATTATTTAATAATAGATCTGGCATCAAAGATATACTCTTTGCATGTATGACTTTACCTACACGCCAATTATAGAAAAAGTCGGTCGCTTAGAAGAAAGAAAGAAAAATAAAAGAAATGTGATCATAAGACATGCATACAAAAGCTAGCATACGGTATGAAAAATCCGTTATACTGAGGGGCAAGGGTGCAGAGCCAAGCATCAGCATTTTGATAAGATTACAACCAATCAAAATTTGACATGTGGTCAAGCTAAAAAGAAACCAAAACAAAGTTAAAAGGTGCCGATTAAAAAGGGTGTAGTTCCCGATAGAGCCAAAGTCACCAAAACAAATAAACAATTATTTTTTCTCACCTACCAACAAACACCCACCATCTCTGATCTATCTATATATCTCTTCCTCTATCTATTTATATCTATATTTGTATTTTGTATATATCTCACTACACACACTGAACACACACCATGAAGATGACGGAAAACAGAGAGCTCGTTAGAAAAAAGAGGGTCGCCGGAAAAACACACCGGAAAAGATGGTGAAACTGAATACGCTGGGTCTCATAGCATCATCTTTTTTTCGCCGGTGGTGGTAGAACATATTGGCCGAAACATGTTTTGCCGGCGATGGTGATGACGGCTGAAAAGGAGAAGCATCGACGGATCACCGAAGTATGTGTGTACTGTGTATATATATATATATATATATTTATGATTTTTTTAGTATATATATATATATATGTATATATATTGTATATATGTATTTAGTATATTTATATATATATATATATATATATATATATATATATATATATATATATATATATATATATATATATATATATATATATATATATATATATATATATATATATATATATATATATATATATATATATATATATATATATATATATATATATATATATATATATATATATATATATATATATATATATATATATATATATATATATATATATATATATATATATATATATATATATATATATATATATATATATATATATATATATATATATATATATATATATATATATATATATATATATATATATATATATATATATATATATATATATATATATATATATATATATATATATATATATATATATATATATATATATATATATATATATATATATATATATATATATATATATATATATATATATATATATATATATATATATATATATATATATATATATATATATATATATATATATATATATATATATATATATATATATATATATATATATATATATATATATATATATATATATATATATATATATATATATATATATATATATATATATATATATATATATATATATATATATATATATATATATATATATATATATATATATATATATATATATATATATATATATATATATATATATATATATATATATATATATATATATATATATATATATATATATATATATATATATATATATATATATATATATATATATATATATATATATATATATATATATATATATATATATATATATATATATATATATATATATATATATATATATATATATATATATATATATATATATATATATATATATATATATATATATATATATATATATATATATATATATATATATATATATATATATATATATATATATATATATATATATATATATATATATATATATATATATATATATATATATATATATATATATATATATATATATATATATATATATATATATATATATATATATATATATATATATATATATATATATATATATATATATATATATATATATATATATATATATATATATATATATATATATATATATATATATATATATATATATATATATATATATATATATATATATATAAAAGACCCGTCAAGAGTGAAGACGATGCACATTTACAATTCAACACATTGTTAAATATAAATAAATGTTGTTGAATTGTAATTTTCTAAGTGTGGAAGGGGTATTAGTGAAAATAGGCTAGATGTATAAATACCCCTTCACACCTCATTTGTAAATAAGCCTTTCACATAGTAAAATCTAACTCTATACATTTACCATCTTTCTCTCATCCATCACACACACATTACACACACTAGATCTAAATCCACCATATATCCACAATCAAGTTCAAATCTATTGATTACAATTGGTTCTTGGAAACACAACTTGTAGAGGGGGAAAAGTGTAAGAGAATGATTATCCTTTTGAGGGGGAGCATATTGCTTTGCCTGATTCTTTGCTCGGAAGATTATGCCCAAGTTGAGGGGGAGCTAAAATGAAAAATCATTTTTCGATACAATTGTATGATTGTTGAGAGATTGAGTGGTTGAGGGGGAGCAAGAGACAATAAGACTATAAAGTAAGAACCAAGACATGCTTCGCACTTCATACCAAGCTTCCGCATTTCCCAAGAAACCTAAGGGCTCGTTTGGTTCACGGAATGTTTTTGGAAGGAATGGAATCTGTCAAAGGAATTGGAATCTGATGGAATGGAATTTGACGGAATGTTTTTCATTTTTTGAAGATTTAAGTGACGGAAGGAATGGGATTCCTTCCCCCATCCCCATGGAATGGAGATTCCATCAAATGAGGGAATGTTGACATTCCAACGGAATTATATTCCTTCATCATTGAACAACCAAACACACTAAGGAATGAAATTCAACTCCAATTCCATCAGAATCTGCGAACCAAACGCGACCTAAGTCTTCACCTTCACAGAATGTTTAAGAATCCAAAAGTCAAAGTTGCTTGAAGACGATGAAGACAAAGAGAAAGCTTCAAAGTCTACTCTACAGCAAAGATTCTCAACAAAAAGGACCCGCCAAGAGTGAAGACGATGCATCATTTACAATTCAACACCAATGGGTAGATTGTTAAATATAAATAAATGTTGTTGAATTGTAATTTTCTAAGTGTGGAAGGGGTACTAGTGAAAATAGGCTAGATGTATAAATGCCCCATTCACACCTCATTTGTAAATAAGCCTTTCACATAGTAAAATCTAACTCTATACATTTACCATCTTTCTCTCATCCATCACACACACATTACACACACTAGATCTAAATCTACCATATATCCACAATCAAGTTCAAATTTACTGATTACAACCATCATCAGCATAATACATATACTACACTTATTTATCCTGATTTTTTGAAAATCACTTACTTTTTAATTTGATTGGTTATTTATTACTCGTATTTAAGTAAAAACATTATTTAATTCATAAAATAAAAAACAAATCACTTGGCATCTAAAGCATTACATTCGTTTGTTCACTTTAATGATATTTTAAGGATCATCTTATTTCCAACATTTTTTTTAGTTTCCGCCTTTAATGTACAATAATGTATACACAGTATATAACTGTTTGTTGCATAGTAGAAGGGTGTAATTAGACTATAGGGAGTGACAATAGATAGTTAGATACCCAGATTTTTAACTTATATTCTAGTATGGCTGGATCGGATATAGTTATTATTAATGTTAATTATCATCAGTATCAAAGTTTACTTCCTACATCATTGCATTTGCACAACATAATGAAAATCTCAAAGTAGTTATATACTTTGATTTTCAACTTAAAATCATCACTTTGTACTATATTCCTTTCATACAATCGTACCAAATAAGTGCTCAAAAGTTTTTAGAAAATGTGTAACTATTAGATAGTACTTGTAGTAGAAAAATGATAATATTGTTTTTACTTTTTCATATTGTTTTGAAATCGAAAGAGCTTGTAATTTAAACATGAAGGGATAAGCATTGAAAATTATTACTATTGATAGTTCTTTTTGGCTTTTTGCTACTTCCTTGCATGTCTTGTGAGATGACACTTTTCTTGATCTACGGCACGGACTTCAGGGTCAGCCCAACACCACTGAAGACCCCACTGTGATCATCATGGCGCAACTGGATCGTGCAGATCACGCAACCTCCACGAACATGGGTGCATGTCTTGCCCGGTTCTCCCAGAGTTTGTTCTCCAAGTACCCTAACAAATGAAACTCAAGTGTTTTCATATAGGCTCATAATTTTTAGCTTGTGTCAAGAGGTTCATGTCATCAGAGAGCTGCCCCTCTCAAATCGGGCCACCTGAGTTGTCAGATCTAACCTATTGTTACTTTCAACTTTCAGATTCTATGAAAAACTTGAAAATCTGATCAAATTTGAAACAAGATTTCAGCACATCTAACATCAGCTCCAACAGACAATAGCACATTGCCTTACCATCAAGAATAATGCCAGAACTGGAATAAGCACAAGATCATTATAATAAGTCTTAAACAACCTTGTTCATTCCATGATAAATCATAAGTTTTACACCCATCTTCCTATCTACTATTCGGGTTTTCCAATATATAACAAAAAGACAAAAACACAAGGTCCTCTCAGGATAAAGCTAGTAGCCCCAACAAAACTAACAACAATCTCCTGCCAGCATGTCACCTATAACTGCTAAACTACACATAAAAAGGATTCAACATAACCTAACAAATTTTCAGATAACTACTTCTCTAAGATCAGTTTGTTCTAACTTTATAGTAGAATATCAAGTAAAACAAAGTTGACCTCAAAAAAAGTGATTCTTGAGTCATAGTAAAATTCCATCCTAACATCAAATGACCATGATTCTTGGTGTAAATAAAATGCAACCCTGTTATAAATTTATCATTACCTGAAGACGCGCCGACATATAGAACAGCAAACGATACCTCAATATACAAATCACGCTATCTCAAGATATGTAACCATTTCACCAATAAATCATGGACATAATGATGCTAGACTGACATTTACAATAGTTTTTTTATATATTAGGATAGGGCTTTTTTAACTTTGACTGTACCGAGATTTATAACTAAAATAAAGCAGAAAAACTAAACGGGTGTGAGCATGGTATGGATGATGATGCAAACTAAAAATGAAATGCAACCTAAGTACTGCAGGTTCTGGCTTAATCAAATTCTGCTAATCTGCTATCATCTAGCACCATTTTGACTATTTCATACTAGAATTCTTAAATAACTTAAATTTTGGGTCACATTAAAGAGATTGCTATTAATTAAGTCAGGGCACACCAGCTTTATCATTACTTACTGCACCTAATATGAGAGGAAGCACGAACTACAAAGTCAACAAAACTTCAAGTCAGAAGGACGAATATTATGGGTATCTTTACGAGTTGTTTGAGTATCAAAAGATCAATAGCTTCAACCTGCCAAATAAGAGCATAGTTAAAGCCTATTACCATTCTTAAACTAATAGTAACATACAAGTAAATAACTGAGGTCTTACGAAAAAGCAAAAAACAAGGTGCAGGCCCTCAAGCCTGGCCACCTGCTTTTCCAGCAATCGTTGCCTTCGGTTCAAGTTTTCCATTGACATTCACCGGTGTTCCTGAAAATCTGCATAATAGGCACCTCAGGTTACTTGTTTAAACTAAGAATAATGTCTCAAGTGTCCATTTAAAACTCAAAAAAGAAACTGCAGAAACAACCAATGTTGACGAAGTTACATACCTGAGTGCCCTTGCTTTCTTTTTCTCTTCTTCAACAGGATCAGCACTAGCACTTGAAGCCGATCCGAACCTGGAAAGCCTAGCCTTCTTTTTCTCATCTTCCTCTGCTGGCGTTGATTTCGTGATACCAAATCTGAGCAAAAAAGTATAAAGTTATCAGTTAACCGATGAAACAGTTATACAAAAAGAATAATCCCTTTATTTTATGATGCAGTGACATGCTGTATGCTATAACCTACCTCTCTGCTCTAGCCTTCCTTTTCAACTCCTCAGCTTTCTTTGTGACATCTGATCCTTGTGAGCCAGGTGTGGTACCAAACCTGATGTGCAGCAGATAATAGCTTGATAAATTCAGATGTTCTAACAACAAAGACACACTATAGCTGACACTAAAATAGTGTGCAAACAAAGAATGGAGATAATCACAAGATTAAGCCTTCCAAAAAAAAAGAATCACAAGATTACTTATACATTTAGTGGATTATAATTTTATAGACACTAATACATAACATCAGTAACAAGATAGACCCTGGCACCCTGCAGTTTCATTAAGAAACATAACAATATCTACAGTGCACATAAACACAGGGCCAAGAAATAAATGTGTACCTGGAACCTAGTATAATGTTTGGGTGGTGATCTGTACACCACCTAATTTTACCAACCACCAAACATGCTTTACAGTATTGTATAGTACAACACACTAAAGCATATTTGGTGATGTTTCCCTAGGTTATAGCTACAAGTGGAAACCCTAGGGCCTTGCCAACATGATGTAGTATATTAAAGACTCTTCATAGCATTTTAACTTTTAACACTGCAACAAAACATAGTTCTATCTAACTCTTGTGCCACATGACCCGTTCCCAGAAGATGTAACAGGAATAATAAAAAAATACTTTGACGATACGTACACCATAACTTTTATCAGTACACCAAAAATGGATGCTTCACAGTTTACAATACCATAAGGAAAAACCTGGTGGTCTATGCATAAAAAAATTGGTGGTGTTCATATCGTCTCCCACAACAAATAGATAAAATTTGGGTTAATATAGAATCATTTATGGATTATGATACTATAATATCAAAATACCTTTACTCTTTCCAAACTACCCTTGTGCCCAAATGAAGATATAAAAAATTGTTACGAGGCTAGCATTCTGTTCGGGAGAAGTGAGGTGATGATTCCTGACTTTCTTCTCTCTTGTTTTTGGAAAATAAATACGTAAATAGTTCGACCCTATTTGATTGTGCTCACATTTAAGTTTAAATGATATCATTGATGTTCTAAGAAAATGTAGCTGATATGAATAAGGTAGAGCTTGGAAATGAGGTAACTTCCCGTGATTTAATTATTGTATCAGTTAAAGAAATACAGGTTGCATAAATACGCAAGACACTATGACTTATGTGATTGTGTCATCTGCATAAGATATTGCATTACTTCAAATTTATAGAGATCCATAACTTTTTTCTTAAATGCTTTAGAAAACAGGGTAGAAAAATAACATGTACTTGTTTAAGCCTTTCTTCTAAAAAGAACTTCTAAGTTCTAATATTGTATATTGGATACTAATACATATGATTGTGAACGAGAGTACGAGACATGACACGAGTTCTAAATATTAAACATATATTATCATTTCAACACTACTATTAAGCCTCTATCAATATGCACGACCTAAGTTCGTCTAATAATCAAGAGCACAGCCTAAACTCAACCAAACAATACCTTCCTAATATAAACACTAATTGCAGTAGCATAATAGCTTAAACCTAGCTCAATATCCTTTATCATAACAATCACAAACATTTCATATTTATATTTTTCATATATAGAATCCTAAACCCTAGCTTCGCATATAATATTATCCATATAAAAAAGTATACATACGCATATACATATACTTATATGTATGCATATTATATCTAATATCTAATATTATCTTATAAAGCATTTTGAACTTTTTTTTTTTTTTTTTTTTTTTTTTTTTTTTTTTTTTTTTTTTTTTTTTTTTTTTTTTTTTTTTTTTTTTTTTTTTTTTTTTTTTTTTTTTTTTTTTTTTTTTTTTTTTTTTTTTTTTTTTTTTTTTTTTTTTTTTTTTTTTTTTTTTTTTTTTTTTTTTTTTTTTTTTTTTTTTTTTTTTTTTTTTTTTTTTTTTTTTTTTTTTTTTTTTTTTTTTTTTTTTTTTTTTTTTTTTTTTTTTTTTTTTTTTTTTTTTTTTTTTTTTTTTTTTTTTTTTTTTTTTTTTTTTTTTTTTTTTTTTTTTTTTTTTTTTTTTTTTTTTTTTTTTTTTTTTTTTTTTTTTTTTTTTTTTTTTTTTTTTTTTTTTTTTTTTTTTTTTTTTTTTTTTTTTTTTTTTTTTTTTTTTTTTTTTTTTTTTTTTTTTTTTTTTTTTTTTTTTTTTTTTTTTTTTTTTTTTTTTTTTTTTTTTTTTTTTTTTTTTTTTTTTTTTTTTTTTTTTTTTTTTTTTTTTTTTTTTTTTTTTTTTTTTTTTTTTTTTTTTTTTTTTTTTTTTTTTTTTTTTTTTTTTTTTTTTTTTTTTTTTTTTTTTTTTTTTTTTTTTTTTTTTTTTTTTTTTTTTTTTTTTTTTTTTTTTTTTTTTTTTTTTTTTTTTTTTTTTTTTTTTTTTTTTTTTTTTTTTTTTTTTTTTTTTTTTTTTTTTTTTTTTTTTTTTTTTTTTTTTTTTTTTTTTTTTTTTTTTTTTTTTTTTTTTTTTTTTTTTTTTTTTTTTTTTTTTTTTTTTTTTTTTTTTTTTTTTTTTTTTTTTTTTTTTTTTTTTTTTTTTTTTTTTTTTTTTTTTTTTTTTTTTTTTTTTTTTTTTTTTTTTTTTTTTTTTTTTTTTTTTTTTTTTTTTTTTTTTTTTTTTTTTTTTTTTTTTTTTTTTTTTTTTTTTTTTTTTTTTTTTTTTTTTTTTTTTTTTTTTTTTTTTTTTTTTTTTTTTTTTTTTTTTTTTTTTTATTTTTTACTTAATACAGTAATTAATAACTTAACTATTCAACTTTTTTTTATTTAATAAACAAAAATAATCGCCAATTCACTATATTATTTATACATTCAACTACTTGATACGCTCAGCACTTAATGAATAGAAAAAACAGACCTTAAATATTAGGGATAACTGGCTAACATCTTAATTTTAATGCATCTGACTATGTTTTAAAAGATTTGCTCTCACAGTTTAACTGGCATAGTATAACTAAGGTTTTTTCACCAAATCTACATTTAACATGATTCTCGATACACTTTAACAAGTTGAAAACTTAAGGGAGTATGAAATGTGACTTTTATTATTATAGATTTAAGGGGTCTAATCTTATTAATTAAATTGACATGTCATAAACTTACGAACATATCGACTATTGAGCTATTCACCATGCATAAACATTATAAAGTTTTGTGAATTAATGAAGAGGTTCATAAAACATGAACATTTGTAAATATGATCATTTCTGATACTATCATAAATAATATTGTATTAAGTAAACTTTGTTTATAAATTATTTTAAACTTTGTATAAAAATTTTTATCTATCATTACGGATTCCTCAAGTTATACTATTCATCTATACTTCATATGTATATTATATTATTATTTAATAAAGTTATGAGTTTATAACTACATTGATTGATAAACGTATGGATTAAAATACTATTTTACATGTTACCATTCAGATATATATTTATAATTAGGGAAAATCAAATATGATGTTGACGGCATAAAACTTGAATGCAGTTGTGTTAAAAATGAAAGAGGTAATTTTGTAATTATCAAAATATATAGAGTAAAATAGTAATTTTACTTTATCTCTCTTGCACTATCATATATGCAATCAACTGCATATATGATATCCCCTAATAATTATGAGTACTTTAGTTAGAAGAAAAAAAATCAGTTATGTATATCAACCGACTTGAGAAACATATTTTCAGACATAAAAATGAATTACCATTGTCTTAAATTTAATTATAGGGAAAAAGTTTAAATAAAGCATGCAGTACCTATCTTAGGTAAAACACGTGTATTTCATGAGGGAATTATGTAAAATTCAGGGGGTTATGTATGTTTATCAAATTCAAAGGTTTAATTTGTAACTTTTTTTAACATGACAGTACTTAAGATAGGTAAAGTCATGCGGATCATTTTCCTTTAATTATATTACTATATTAGACAACATTTGCAAGATAAGAAGAGAGTACTTTTAAAAATTTTGTCTGCTGCAATTATGTATTAGAAAATTTAAAATAATATTTTCTTTATGAAATATTCTCTTTTGAATTAAATGCAAACAAATCAAAATTTTAGCAGATCTTGTATAGTTGTATGTACCAAATAAGATCTTCAGATTAATTGAATATCTTGGTCGATTTATTAACTTGGTAATGCGAATTCATCAAAATTACAGGCATTAAAGTAAAATAGACATATACTATTAACTCTATAAATATAGATGTTTTTTTTATAGATCTGTACAATATGATGATGAATGAGTAATAATATAGTAAAAAGATGATGGGAGACTTCATTAAAAACCAGCTATAAGATTATCAGATACTAAATCCATAAGTTAACAACTATAAACAAGATACACAAGTACATCTACACATAAAGAGCCAAAACCTCATATAAGCCACGATCCGTGGCTAACCATGAATAAGATTGTGATCCGAGTAGTTCTTCTAACTTGTACCTACTCTACCTGGACCTGTGTTCAAGTAAACAAAGTTTTTAAAAAGAGAAGCGTAAAGTAGTGCAACTACTGTACCATGTTCTAACTTTATAAAGACATGCGTAAAGTAATTGAAGAGTGAATTTTTTGTTGACCGTCAAGGCCTCAACTAATGCACATAGTGTGGTGATTTGTTAGATGTTTAGACAGTACCCACTACCCAGTGTAAGACTTAAATTCAAAACCTTTAGGCTATACAAATGTTCAAACCTAGGTTACTTTTAGTTGTTATTAACTTAACAAATGTTAGAAGTGTTCGTTGGAAGCATAATTAGTAGAGGTGACAACTTCGACATCTGGATGCTTCTTACCCCTAATGGTGAAACTGGGAAATATTAAGTATCTAAAAAGAATACAGGTCAAATGGGATCAAAGATTCAAAGGTCTCCCAAAGTGCATCTTTGCTGCACAAAAGCTTCTAAACCACTTTGTATAAAATAGACTAATAAATATAGTGATAATCTTGTTTTGTAGCCACATGTAATGCATGAATAAGTTGATATAAGAAAAAATTAAAAAAACAAACAGACAAAAAGGTTTTTGCGGGTCAAGTTGTCAACCCAACCTAACCAGCACTAAGAAGGATCTGCTACCCAACCCACCCATAGCGTCAATTTTATCCCCTCAAAGTTATTTAGTTTAAGGAAGCATTTGAACTTATACCTCAGCATAGTTGATAATTCAGAGAGATCGGGACCAAAAGACGGCACCAAGGCCATGAAAATCAGAAAAACCTTTTCGTATAATTTTTCTCAGATCCACTGACACTGCCACTCCCACTGCCACTTCCACTTCCGCCATTCTGTCTCTTGTCATTGTCTCGTCTTGATCTAGGAGGAGTAGAAGGTGACCAGTGAGGGTTTTGAATTGGATGGATTTCAGGGTCATATTTCTGTGAAGCAAGGTAGCTCAAGGCTGTGACCACATCAGCAATAACCGGACGCATGTTAGGTTGTTCCTGCACACACATGGCTGCAACAGCAAGAGCCTGATACAAACCTCTAGCTGGATACTGCCCTTGAAGCGCTGAATCGGCAATCTGGCAGAACTTCCTCCTATCTTTGAACAAAGGTCTTGCCTGTTACCATGTAATTACATTTAGATCATGTGCTTTAAATACATTTACAGTCAACAATGTAACATAAATGAGTGAAAATGACTTACCCATGTAACCAAATTCTGCTCTCCACCAGTTTTAGAATTATCAATGGCTTTCCTACCAGTTATGATTTCCAAAAGCACCACCCCGAAGCTATAGACATCTGATTTTAGAGTCAATTGTCCAGTCATGGCATACTCTGGGGCACAGTAACCATAGGTACCCATGACCCGTGTAGAAACATGTGTGTTATCCCCAACAGGCCCGAGTTTGGCTAACCCAAAATCAGATAATTTTGGATGATATGATTCGCCAAGCAATATGTTGGAGCATTTTAAATCACGATATATTACAGGTGGACTTGCTTTGTCATGTAGATACTCCAGCCCTTTAGCAGCTCCAGCAGCAATTTTCATTCTGGTATTCCAATCAAGTGGTTTCTTACCAGGTGAAGGGTCTGCAAGGCATGGATATGTATTTAATTCCCAACAGATTAATAATAACAACAATAAGTATTGTGGTACAAAATAAAAAGAGGAAAATGACCAATTGCGTAAGGGTCATTAAGGAAAGACGTGTACCATGAAGATGGTCATCGAGAGATCCCAAAGCCATGTATTCGTAAACGAGTAGCCTTTGATCTCCATCAGCACAATAGCCAATCAAGTTAACAAGATTTGGGTGGTGAAGTAAACCCAACATTAATACTTCCACTAAAAATTCTCGGTTTCCTTGAAGTCCATTGCGGTCTAGTTGCTTAATGGCTACAATCTAAACCAATGTCCAAGTATAACTAATTATTCACAATTCCAACTTTTAATGTTTTCTCAGATACAAAAGAAATTTGGATTTTGTTACTTAATGTTTGGCAATTGTTCAGATTATAGTGCTTGGTATAATGTTCAATGTATCTATTACTCTAGTCCTACACAGGACGTACTTTTTCTAAAACAACTTTAAAAGAACGTTGTATTGGAAGTGTTAGAAATCTTTAGTTAGTTTCTTCATTAAATAGCTCATGCGTAAACAAACTGAACTAACCTGATTCGAACTATCAAGTCGCCCTTTATATACTCTGCCAAAACCTCCCTCTCCAAGAAGACAATCACCCCTGAAATTTTTAGTTGCAGCTGCCATTTCGCGAAATGTGAATGTTTGGGCCGCAAGATGGTCTGATCCTCCATCTTTGGTCCCTTCCTTGGCTTTAAATAATGGATTTGACCTAATACTTTCTAAAATATGCATATATGTATGCAACAACAACAACAATAAAAAAAGCAAATTTAGTTACATGCAAAAAATCCATATTAGAAATGAAGCTACTCGTTTCATCATAATAGGACACGAAGTCACTGATTAATCAAAGGAACATTAGAAGCAGGTTAAGAGGCTGCAACACAATTTAGACTAACGAAATAATATACTTAGTAAGGAAACATCCAAAAGGTTGCACTTGAAAACAAAAAGGTTTGGTGTATTGGTAGTTTAATAAAAGTTGGTCTCTCATTAAGCATTCAATCACAAATTTCCAATCCCGCTAGATGCTAGCATAAAATGTAGAGTCCTTTATGGTAGACCTAAAACTTACCGGAAAAATGACATGCTTTTGAAGAAAAAAGAAGACTTGAACTGATTAAGACAAAATACAATGCACATATAAATCAAGAAGATAACCAATCCACCCCTATACAATTCAGAGTAACGATTGGGCAAAACGCATTAAGATAAACAGACACAGAAATACTAGGATTGGACAGCGATGACTATCCATGGGCGAGAACCAACTAATCCATGACGTATGAAACCATATGTTTGCCAGAATGAGTATAAACCTGTTTCTTATAACGAAATTGATGGAAGCTCATACACAAATAAAGAACTGATATTTCCACCTCAGCTTATATTGAGAAATTCAAGTGACCTACTTGGCTACTTACCTAAGCTTAAACAGATTTGGTGGGATCAAATGGCATAGGCCATTCCTGTTAAAAACACGTTTTGGCATTAGATAACCTGATGCAAAATTAGTTGTAGGAAATATGGAAGTAGTAGTCGATACTAGGGTTAAGAAGATTAACCACCCAGTTTTCGTGTACTTATGTGCTTGAACTTAATATATTGACCATTAACGATGATGGCATAGAGATAGGTGCTTGTATTAGGCTCTCAGAACTTTAGAAATTTCTAAAAGGAATTATTGAAGAGCGTCCCCTTTATTAAACATCAGCTTGTAAAGCTTTCACTGAACAAATAAAATGGTTTGCAGGACCTCATCTAAGAGATGTTGTTTCGGCAGGTGGGAATGTATGCACCGCCAGCCCGATTTCAGACTTGGATCCTCTTTGGATCTGGTGCGAAGTTTAGAATTGTTGACTGCAAGGAAACATTAGAGCTACATTGGCTGAAAGATTCTTTTCGGGTTATCGAAAAGTCGATACAGGGATTACGAGATTCTTATAACGGTTTTTTTTCCTTCGGCTCGTAATTAAGTTTGAGTATGTGAAAGAATTTAAGCAGGCTCATAGAAGGGAGGATGATATTGCGCTTATGAATGCTGGAATGCATGTTCATCTTGAAAAAATAAGAGTGGATCATTTTCTGATGCAAATATTGTGTACAGAGGTGTTGCTCCTGTTTCATTATCGGCTATAAAAACAAATGACTATGTAATCGATGACGTATGGAACAACGAATAAGGAACTCTTGCAGGATAGTTTGGAAATTTTGAGGCAGGAGGTTGTGATCTCAGAAGGTGCACCTGGTGGCATGGTGGAGTTTCGTAAATCTTTGACTTTAGGTTTCTTTTTCAAATTCTTTTTGTGTTGTATTACATGGAACCATAACTACCATATCTATAACCATAAAGCCTCATATACTATTACGCGGTCCTATACATATAAACCCCCAAAAATTGTCATCCATTGTGCACGGCTCGACCCTCAGGCCTCAGCCTATTTATCCCAGGTCCGGGCATCATCACCAGGGGTGAGGTCATAAATCTATTTTTTCCCCCAAAAGTGAACTATATACTAACACTGTTCAAATAAGTACATCAACAATTTATTAGTCAACTGGACATGCCAAGTGTACTAAGAAATGAACTTCATTTCCGATACGCTTCAACTACATTTGTAGTTTTATAAACCTTCAGCCCCATGTTCTCAACTTAGTTTAGTGACTCAATTAAACTAAGGCTCATGGGGCTGAAGGTTTATAAAACTACAAATGTAGTTGAAGAGTACCGGAAATGGGGAATCCAAGTCACACTATAACAAATAAGAATATATAGTGGCAGGTTTTTCTGATTTATTAATTATTTGCGTCTAAAAATAACAGCTTGATGAAAAAGGATAGCAAGCTACTCAAAAAAATTTCAGTTGCATTATATCATTATTTGATCACACACACAATTGTATTAATACAAAAGTAGCAAAATGAAATTTAACATAAAAATGCACACATCTAAAATAAGCAATATAAAATTCAAGATTAGATCACCTAAACAACTTATACCAGAAGAAAAGGGAGAAAAAAAAGACATAGATATAAAAATGTGTATATATAAAATAATACAGTAACAATAGATAGATAAGAAACAAAAAAAAAAAAGAAAAGGAAAATAGGACCTGAAGAAGTAGAGTGAATTGGATCAAGAGAGTGATTATTCTTTCTTCGTTTTTTCTTCTTTGAAGATGACGATGATGATGATGTTCCAGAACACGGAAACCACCCCATTCTCTCTCTCTCTCTCTCTCTTCTTCTCCGACAGTTGTAAAACAGTCAACGCCCTTTATATATACAGTAGTAGATTTATATTTATATATAGATTATAGATTTATAGATATAGATTTTATTGGTACAGCCCAAATTAGCAAACTTTTTTGAGTATGGTTATTGACTTACTGTTATAGATTTTCTATGCTTCAGTTATGATTTATTAAACCATAATTAATTGTTTTAGTGGTAAATAATTTAAAATTGGTCAAGAAAATAGCTAAAATCAACAAAAACGTAAATACTTTTATGAAATTAGTAAATATTTTTTCAAAATACTACTTTATATACCATCTTTAAATACGTAGAATGATAAGTATATTCTTTTTGAGCTCTCATAACATCATTTTTTGTATATAATAATCTATATCTTTTATAATTTAATAGAAGCAGATGCTTTAAAATATATATATAAAGTTACTAGTTACTAAAATAGCACCACTTGGTGGAAGTGGTACCAAAAAGTTGTAAGGTGTAACCAACTAATTATCATCATGATCATTTAATACTCGTAGTAAGTATGTAGTTAGAAAAAATTTACTATATCAATGTTATTATTAAGTTTTGACGTTGAACGTAACCATATAAATTTATCATCAAAAGGAAATTGTATCATGAATTATGACTGATACATAAGTAATATCTAGGCACAAAATTAATCATTTTCTATATGATTCATGTATATATATATATATAAATATAAAATGTTTTACAATATATTGTAACTTTCCTTAGATCACGATTTTGCTAAAGTACACTTGCTTTAGAAAAATGTGTGTTATAAGTTTTGTTTAACTAGTAACACTACTTAATATTAATTATGATGGTTAATGTTTAAGTCCAATATAAACTTAAGCCCATGCTTATGTTAATTACTGCGGGGTATATGCTTTAAAAAAAACTGCAAAGGTAACCAAAAGGTTACTTCTTGATTTTTTTATTATTATTTTTTTTATGAAATGGCATTTTTTTTAATGTACAAAACAAAATCACTTGATACTTTTTTACTCGTAAATTTTATCAAAATTGGCATGTAAAACCGTTTACCTAATGTAATCTTATCAAAATTGGCTTGTTAATTACTATTCGCTTTAAAAAAACCGCAAAGGTAACCAAAAAGTAACCTTGTTACTGATTCTATTTTTACTCTGCATATTAATTATGTGTCGTTCAATTCATTCATTTTTGTATTTATACTTTTGAAAATTAACTGGGAAGAAAAGGAGAGAAAAGAATTTGTCAAGTTTCGGTTAAGTAACAGTCAAATTAGTCAATTTCAAAGGGAATCAATTGACCAAGGAAAATGATTTATGTGGTAGTATGACATTTGGCTCACATTTGTCGGCACCTCCATATAATTATCAAAAATTAATTCCATTAATACTTTGCTTATGGACTTTTGAGTTTTTATTTTTTTAGAAAAAAGAAGAAATAAAAGAAAGCGAAGTAAAAAGATTGTGTAGTTGTTTTTTTATTAAAATATTTCTTTTCATAAATAGGATGATTTAAAAGTAGATAAAACAATTGCCATTTATATTTTTTTCTTTTCTTTTTTAATTTAATTTTTGTATCATTTCATTTGAATTTAAGATTTTTATAATGACAGTGTTGTCATTAACATGCATAAAAACAACTTGTATCTTCCATAACAAAATCTTACATTTTGAATTTTATGATAAAAATACAACTAATTTATGCACGTTAATGACAGATCTCAGGGTTGTCATTAACAAAACCCTTAAATTTAAACTTGAGAACATAGTGTAAAAAAAGAGTTAAGTACAAAAATTGTCCCTGTGGTTTTTCATTTTTACAGTTTTCATCATCGTCGTTAATTTTTGACCAAAATCATCCCCGTGGTTTGCATCACACGTGCAAGGCACTGAGGGGCGTTTATGTCTTTTCACCCATCTTCATTTTCTCCAAACATACCCAGGAGCCTTTTAGAGTTAAGTGCAAAAATCGTCCCTCTGGTTTGTCGTTTTGTATCCTCGCCGTTAACAAACCCAGGAGAACTTTTCATCTTCAACCTCCAAACAAGAATTTAATCCAAAAACAAAACAAACTCAAATCAAAAACCTATATCTACTACTCCTTTATAATGATTCTTACCCCCCCTATTTTAGGAAAGGGTTAGAAAAATAGTTAGATGGGAAAATACTAAATTGCCCTTCTCTACTATCTATTAATAAGCATATGTGAGGGCAGCCTTGATATTTTGTCAATTCAACACGGGTAGTTGATCTTATTGCACTAATGTATTAAAATTTACAAGCAATTTAATTTTTAACGCACGCTTCCCTCGAGACTTTCAATCCGGATGATTCAGTTTCAATTCAAAACCCAATTTAAAGAAAACTCTTCTGTATCTCTTTCTCTAAGTTTCAAACGAATGTTATCATCTATGGTTTCATGCTACTTCAAATCCCGTCAAGGTAACAGATATGTTTTTTTTTAATAACTGCATTTTAAAGATTTTGGGTTTTTGTTGGTTATTGATTTAGGGGTTTTGTTGATATAGAAGATTTAGGGTTTTTTTAACCACTGCAAATAGATCTTGTTTTATCAACCCTGAATGTGTTCTAATCTATGGATTTTTGTTAGGTTTTAATAACCGAATACCCTTAATTTTTATTTCCAGTTTTATATCATTTTAACTTTCACAAATTTGTTGAGCTTGCCGAGAAAGTTGCAAATGACCCCAGTCAAGTTGACATCTTGTGTGTATAGTTTTGTGCTAAGAAATAGTTTCTCATCCGATTTGTATCTTTGTTTTTTTATGCAGATAGAAATGTTTCAGATTGTGAGAGAACCTGTTGTTAAGAATCAGTAAGCTGGATTTAACAGTTCTAAATATGCTTATGGACAAGTGACTCTATATATGTTATATATATAGATATATTTTTACAGCAATCTGTTGGATGATTAGGGGCGTTTCATGTTTCAACCTTGCCAAGTGAGTAATACTTGCTAGGGGATCTGGTATCACTCCAATGTTCATGTATCTAAAAATTTAAGGTAGTATACTTATGTTTTCAAGTATAATGAGATCTCTGACATTTTTCAAGTATACTTATTTTCATATTCTTTTTGTTATATACATAGTTGTATAATAAAAAATAGATGTAACTCAGTTTCTGTTTGTTTGGAAAGAACAAATTGAGTCTGTTATTGATCAGGTACGCCTTCTATGCAAACTTAGCTCAAGATGGTTGTTTTTTATTAATCAGCTGTTTTTCAAGTTTTTTTTTACCTATGATTTGTGAAAGCATTTGACATTCTCGAAGGATTATAGCTTTCAGGTTTTAATTTTATTTACTAATTTTGAAAATGGGTCAAATGATTTTCTAATACAAAGGTATCTGGATTAACCTTATATGGCCTGACCCACTTCGATCCATACAAAGATCACCTTTGATCAAATCTATTTGGAGTCTTTAATAGTTTATGTCCATTTTTTCTGTAGTGTGGTATTGTGGCAGAAACTATTGCATATGACTCAATCTTAGAGGCAGCTCTTAGTATGGAGTTTATGGCCTATGGAAGAGGTTGGTAACTAGATTTGCTTCTTAGTATGGAGTTTCTGATGCATATACCAAGCTAAGGTGCCTTTAGAATGAAACTGTATACATCTGTCATCATTGTATCAATAGTGACTCCTATTTACCCATTCCTCAATCCGACCAGTTTGCCCATATTGCTACCTGATATTTATCTCATTTTGACCAGAATCGCATGTTGGGGATCCTTCGGATCAAATTGAAGGAAACCATTGCATTGGTTCTCGAGAACTACAAATCATTGGATTGGTAGAATGCAAGCCTATGCTTTTGTAAATAGGTTGGATAGCTCTTTACCTCTTTGACAAGTTGGCCTGTTTTCTATTTAGTTAAGTTTTACCAACCTATCCATTAGGACCCGTTGCCTTTTTAGATAAGATTTAGCATATACTTGATAAGAATATATACTAACTGTGCGTTTATTATAGAGGGGCATTTCAACCCAATATGCGAAAACTGAAAATGGCTCCATCTGAGTTAAATTTTATCAACAACGACCCAAATTGTCAGATGGTTAATATTGAAAAACTAGATAAAAGGAAACTGATTATACGGTTTAAAAGTCAGCAAATCTTGTAAATTGCACTGTTAAAAAAATTGGCTAATCAATGACAAAATGAGAGCTATTCGGATTGATCATTGGTTGATCGAGCTGCACAACAAGTTCAAGTTCACTAATGAAGCTTTGTACGTACTTTTTTTTTTAACGGTTGTACCTTACTATTAATGTTAGGTCGGAAATCGACCAAGTATAATTTGTTCAGAAATAGCTTGAAGTTTAGTGAAGACGTCTGCACAGAATTCTGAGATGTCTCAGAATTCCTTCACTGAAGCTTCACTTTAGTTCAGATCGAGATAAATCTGAAGCATTCATTCTGAAGTCAAAGACTGAAGTATGAAGAAGAGAATCATCTCAGAAGCGAGCAAAGAGTGATTCTACCAGATCGAAGACTGAAGCATCTCAGTATAAAGTATTAACAACACTTTACACTGATTACGAGGAAGACTTTTTACTTTACATACCTTTACCCAGTTAATAGATTTATCTATTAATAAAAGGTACAAGGTAAAAGTATGGGTTTGGAACATAGTACTATAAGTCACATCAACTGACTTATATACTCTTCCTAGTATGAGCATGCAAGGAATTAGGTTTAATTCCTTAAATGCTCACAACCACATTTGTACGATCTTGTCCACATCATCATGGACTTGGTCTATAAATACAAAGTCTTCTCACAACTTGCAAACAGCTTGAAACTTTAGCATTGCAACTTGTGAGATATACTCTAAGTAAACTTACGAGTATTTCCAAGTTATTTAGATCACTTGTTTTTCAGGATTGTTTAGATATTTACACTTAGGTGTTTATCTTTGTTCCGCAACAATCCTTGTATTTGTTTATATATCAATAAATCAAATACATTAGAAAAGAAACAACGTATCTCAATGCTACATACTTGATTATACATATATATATCTTATATAGTTTCAGCCATTTAGTTCTTGTTATTTACTTTAAGTCAATTGCTTTTTGTTATCCTTATCTGGATCGTAAACTTAACTTGTCCATCAAGATTAGTTGTACTTGCCAGTCGGGTTTAGTTAATCATCTATATTTGGGACTCACAATTAACATAGCTGATCTTGTGGAAAACATCGGATTATTTTGTGGTGTCAATTGTATCCGCCGCAACGCGCGGGTACCATGCTATTATATATCTACATGTGAGGATCTATTCAATCACCTTCAAATGCAAACACCTACATATGAGGATCTGGTCATCTTCATCATTTTAACTCAGATTTATGTCCAAAACCCACTTCATATTCAAATAAAGGTTAAAATGGGGAAGATGACCAGATTTGTAACATCCGCTGTTTTGACCGGTCAACGTAACGTGACTAGTAGTTTTGAAACGAGTCAAACTTTGATAAAGTAAACTTTTGTAGTGAAAAGGTAGGCATATGAATAGTCATTAGAAACGTAATTTCAGAATAGATAATAATATGTCGAAGAATTTGAACGAGTCTCAAGTTAAAAGTTTTAACTAAACGAATCAATTGTCGGGAGAAGCCAAGACTAGTCGCGAAAGTGCTTGAGGGGAACAAAACCCTCCCTTCCCTCATTTCCTCCTCTCATTTCTTCACTCTCACTCTCTCTCTACCCTATCTCTTCTCCCCCTTTTCTCTCAAAGTGTAAGAACACACACACCAAACACACACTCATCTTACTTTCTTCTAATTTTCGGATCTAAGACTTGTATAACTCCAAAAGTGTTAGAATTTAGTTTAATAATAACCTTTCCTCCAAAACTTCAAGATTTGTGGGTATAATCAAGTGTTCATCCTTAAGAGCTCCAAAACCGGATTTTTGATCTTCGGGTCGAATTGGTAAGTGTTATATAGCTCAAAATGTTCCTCTTAACTAGTATAATACTTCCTTGTTGTAGATCTAAACGATGGGTGGTCGATTTGAGTGTAAAATGTGTGTTTTAGCTCAAAAACGGGTTTTGAATCAAAGGTTGAGAAATCGGAAGTGGGTTTGTGAATTGGTATGTTTTTATGGTGTGGTTATACTTGAATTTGGTTGTGTCAAAGTTTGAAGCTCTGATCTTTACGTTTGGATGGTCGATTTGTGTAAAATATGTGTTTTAGCTCAAAAACGGGTTTTGAATCAAAGGTTGAGAAATCGGAAGTGGGTTTGTGAATTGGTATGTTTTTATGGTGTGGTTATACTTGAATTTGGTTGTGTCAAAGTTTGAAGCTCTGATCTTTACGTTTGGATGGTCGATTTGTGTCGAAAATAGGTTTTTCTCCCGTAATTGGCAAAGTTGCGCCGCAACTTTGCCCAGATCTTCAAATCTTCATCGGTTGCCCAGATGGGGTTGCACCGCAACTTTGAAGGGTTCGCCGCAACTTTTAAGGTGTCCATTTTTCTGAGCTCAAAGTTGCGCCGCAACTTTGACATGGTTCGCCGCAACTTTTCACACTTCAGCAAAAACTTGATTTTTGAAAAGATTGTAACTTTTACGCCGTTAGTCCGTTTTTGACGTATGAGCTATCGTTAGAATCGTGTGAGAGTCTACTATCTTTTGGATTCGTCATCTTGGGATGAATCCAATCTTATTTCTAAAAATGTGAGTTTGAAGTGTCGTTGACCTTGGTCGGGGAAGCTTGTAAAGCGTTTGTCGAGTTATGGCATACCACTAACTAGCTAGGCCATACTATTTGGGTATTATATGTTGACTCGATGCTTGTGAAGTAGGTTGTGATCGTTGTAGCGCTTCGGCCTTACCTACTCATCTTGGAAAGCGGTAATACTTGTTTGGTCGCATCAGGTGAGTTCGTAGCCCCTACTATTTGCATGCTTTAGGGGTGGAAAGATACTCGTTATGTGTTTATGTGTTATGCCATAGATTTAACTTATGTTAATTTTACGTGCATATGTTTTTGCGCTAGTACATGTCATAGGTAAACATGTACGTGATTGATAACGGTGTGGATGTAGTTGAATGTATAAGACTGTTGTAGCATATACTAGAATAATCTTATGATGTGGTATATGATATTTGATGTGTTTATATGATTAGATATTGGTAGGTTTTTGGTATGCTTAATGGGTGTTGGTCGGGTGGAGGGAAAGCCGATGGTATCACCTGTATACAAACCCTGCCAATACCTAAAGGGCATATCAGAAACCTAGGTCCGTTTGGCGATTTAGTTAATTGGAAAGTGTACTCATTATTAAACGTGTGTTGGTTGGATTGGAAATGTTATGATATGGAACGAGACATAGGAACTTTGCATGATAGTTTCCCTTTTAGCGTATCGTTGGATAATATGTGTATCTATGCAAACATGCTAACGCTTAAGTCCACGTTGGTGGCATAACGCTTAACTCCACGTTGGTGGCATAACGCTTAACTCCACGTTGGTGGCATAACGCTTAAGCCCACGTTGATGGCATAACGCTTAAGTCCACGTTGGTGGCATAACGCTTAAGTCCACGTTGGTGGCATAACGCTTAAGTCCACGTTGGTGGCACCTCGTTATTTATGAATGAATGATCATGTATATGTGAGTGTGGAGTATTGATTATGGGTTGTTGAGCCCACGTATTACCGAACGTTATTACATGTATCTATTGTATGAATCGTTGTTATTAATCTTTGAACATATGATATGTTATGTGATCCTACGAGCTCACCAACCCAGTGTTGACGTTTTTGAGTATCTTTTCAGGTATATGAGAAATCGCTTGCAAGCTAGGAGTTGATGCCTATAGATGGACCTAAGGATCGTTTGACTGCATTCTAGATCTTTATACTCGGGCACGATGCCTCGGTTGTTTTCCCTCTTCTTGGGATTTGTATGTTGTATTTGACTCGTGTATGACAACTTGTAGCCTTGTATGAACATCATGTAATTTCTCTGTATAATATCCATTTGCAAGCTTGTTTCAGTTGCATCTCACGTTTCCGCCACTAGTGGGGTGTTACAAAATTCTCATATGTAGGTGTTTGTATTCGAATGTGATTGACTAGATCCTCACATGTAGGTATATATAGGTTTTTGATTTAAGTTTGTTTTGTTTTTGGATTAAATTTTTGTTTGGAGGTTGAGATGAAAAGTTCTCCTGGGTTTTTGTTAACGGTAAGGATGAAAACTGCAAAAAACAACAAACCACTGGGACGATTTTGCACTTAACTCTAAAAGACTCCTAGGTTTGTTGTTTGGGGAAGATGAAGATGGGTAAAAAGCAAAAAGTGCCCCTCACGTGACTTGCATGTGAGGGGTTAACGGCAGGGACGAAATGCAAACCACATGGATGGTTTTGGCCAAAAGTTAACGGCGAGGGTGAAAACTGCAAAAACGACAAATCATTGTGACGATGTTTGCACTTAATTGGCAAGAAAATTACATATATAACCTTGTAATTCATATATAGTGTTAGTTTATATAATTAACCCCTCACTTTTCTTATTTTTTCTTTTTTGGTTTTTAAATTTTCAAACTCACATTTTCTTCGTTAAAAAGTTTACCATTCCATATGTCATGAGACACACATTCCCACCATGAACAAACTTTCTTACACGTCAATAACATCCATCTAAGTACTACAACATGTTTCAAACACCGACGTCACCCAACGGGTGACACGTGACCTGCTAATTATCAATAAATAAATACATAGTAATTATGAATTTGCATTCATTAACATATCTCCCTAACTATCTCATCTTCATGAAACTTGGATTGAGAAATTTTGCGAAAGTAAAATCTTTCCTAACATTGAAAATAAGCAAAGAGATGAATGAAACAAGGTGTTGATTTATTGAAAATAACCAATGCCTTAAATCATCTACCCAAAAACTACAAGAGCTGCTCAGTGAATCTAAAAAGGCCACTGATTTTCGGATAAATTTTCTTCTGGTACACGAAACTAATGTCTACGTCTGTATTCATCTTATCTGAAGGTTGATAAAAACTCCAGTTTAGCAATTAGTTTGCTTTCTTGATCGGCATTTCATGGTTATGTTTACCTTCATAGGTTGTGATGAAAACACCTGGATCATCTGATGCTCTTTCGACATGTTTCCTCACATTGCACTTAACTCCCGTGCATCTGTAGTAACTTCTGCAATGAATTAAACACAACATTTTGTTAAAGCTAGTATCCAAGGATCATATATACATACACATATGCATTCTTATATATAAACCGCAACATTTTGTAAGTTTTTATACTATAAGTCTATAACTAATTAGTAGCCTCTTTTGACCATTAAGGTTTAGAATTTGACCTGGGATAAGGATTTCCTTTCACAACTTTCTGCCCATACTTTCTCCAATGAAAACCGTCTGAGATTGCCTCTGAATCAGTCCCATCATGAACTACAACACGAGGCTCTTGTAAGCCTTCACCATATGTTTCATTTAGCCGGCCCAAACTTTTCCTGCAAGATGAACAAACCCAACAACTAATCGGCCTTGATCTTAAATCAAAACATGACCATTTAAGTCTAAAACAATAGCGCACCTTCTTTTACTTGAGGGTACATCATCTGCAGTCTCCCTTATAGCCGTCATCCCATCTTGAGCCCGAGCATCACCACAAAATGGGTCAAGATTTGAGATACTGGCATCAAATGCTTCACTTGAAACGTGATTACAAGATTCTTTTAACTTGCTGAAATTGTTCAAATGTGAAGATGATCCAATAACATTATCATCATTGGGCTGAATATTTGGCAATTGGGGGTTTGAATCTTGACTCGTACCATCAAAAGCATGACGCCTACGAAGCCGAGGCTTTAAATGATTATGCTCACCCTTATACACAATTTCAGCTATCTCCCCATCTAATGTTCTTTCCACTTTCTTTTTCACTAGGCAATTCGAGTGGGTGCATTTGTAGTAACTTCTTGGGTATTCACTTCCTTTCACTTGTTTTTGTCCATATTTCCTCCAATTATATCCATCATAAGAAGGCCGGTCACTGTTATTTGTGTATAACTGCAGTCTTTTATCATATCCAGACTTGGCAGCTGTCAGTTTCGGAGGATCAATTGCTCTCACCATCTCCGATTGAGACGTGGGATCCTGAGCTGGTGCTTGTTCGTTCCTTGCATTAATTGTTCCCTTAAACATTACAAAAAAAGCGATAACTTTACACTTTGACTTTTTGAGTCTTTTTCTTTCAACTTTGACTGTATATATATTTGTTTGTGTTATATAACACTTGATATAAAATGTATAAATGGAATGAGATTTAAATGTATTTTTCATTGATACAATTTTCGTTAAGTATTATATAACACCCAAAAAGGTATTTACGGTCAAAGTTGATAGAAAAAGACTCACTATAAGTACTTCAGTTTTCTTTCTAGTGACTACCTTTCCAAATTTTGTTCTACTAACACTAAGTCGTTTGAGAATCTAGGCCGGCATTCTAGAGAAAAAAAAATCGGGATAACAAATCCATGTAATTATGAAGGAAATGTGTTGATTCAAAATACTGACCATGTTCGCCAACAGACTCACAGTTGTTCTTGATACTGTCTTTGCAAGGGGTTTATACAGCAAAGGAGACGTGTTGTTTGATTTCAGGATTTTATCAGATAAATGAGAGGCTTGAGTTGCGCCTAACTCATCTGCCTGCAATGAAGATATTTAGCTTAATAAATTGTCACAATACTATAATAACATGGTATCCATTTACCATATATCACATCTTTTTGTGTTAGAATATATAACTGTATTACACTACGTATTATACTGGCGCAGCGGCCTTACCCTGTATTGGGTTTGATTGAAAACAGAAAGAAAAAAAAATGCAGAAAATGAAATAAGTGTATATAGACAGATAAACCTGAGAAGAATTAACAAGCATCTCAACAGGTGGAGGAGAACTGCTGATGGGAGGCTTGAACCTCACAGTCTTTGGTCTGATTGCATTGACTGATGAATAAGGCGAGACGTTTACGGCTGCATCCGGAACTATCTCAGCAGAAAATGATCTGAAGTTGGAAACACTAGGCCTTGAAGCTACTGGTTTTGATATTACTGTCCTTATTAATTCAGCCTCCTCTTCAACATCCATTTTTTTTCTACTAGTTTTGTGTGTGTGGATAAATCAAAGTTACATTTTCTCGTAGCTAATAATAAAACTTTTCAGGTTTGGAAATCTATAGAGAATTAAGATTTTTGTTTTTGTTGTAAGGTTTTGGACTGAATAAAGAGAGACCGGTTGTTGTAGTTGTTTTTGTTGTTGTGAATGGAAGTGCGTGCTCAACTAACCGTCGTTGCAGCTAACTGTCTTCGTGTTTCTGTTTTTATTTTTTAGTTACGAATGGATGTGAACATATTATTTTTGATGTTAATCCCGTACGCTATTTTTTTAAACCGATCAAATATGCTTTTAGATATTGCACTATACAATACTGTGAGGTATGTTTGATGATATACTACTAAAAAAAGATGTACGAATCAATTCTCGTGTATCATTACTTGTGTATTATTAGTAGGAACTAGGAAGTGACATTCGTACCACAACTCTTAATATATATTTACTACAAGCATGTTTTACTTGCTTGCACAATGTGCTCTTAAAATTAAACTGTATGATAAATATATCAATATTTGTAGTACGAATATCATTATTAAAACATCATCCACGTCAATATGTATAATAAGTCAATAATTATTCAAGTTTTGTATTACTTATAGCGCCTTTTAGCTTTGAATTTTAGTGAATGAGTTTAAGAATAATTTAATATCACTATTAGATAAATTTTAAATTGAGTTATTTCAGTCGTTATCGATTTGGACGTTTCTAAGTGATATCATTCAAGGTGAAATAAAATACTAATGTGATTGATCTATTAATATACCCTATTTGTTTAAATTCACCTGAGTACTTTATAGATTTACCGCTTGAACGTCAGATCCATAATTTTATAGGTTGGATTGGAAAAGTCATTTCATATGATAAAGATTTCTATCATAAAAAATCACAATTAATTAAGAAACTTCCACAAAGTTAAGGATAAGTGTATCGAATACTTGTATTTGCAGAAGTTAAGATAGCTAAATTGAGAAACGAGTAAACTATAAAAATCATCCATGTGTTTTTTTTCATTTTTGCATGAATCGTCACTCTCGAAAGTTATTACCAAGAAACGTCCTTGTTGTGGCTATGTTCGTCTCAAGTTCATCCTTTTATCTAACGGTGTTAATTTAGCCCTTAGCACGTATAAGTCACGTGAAGATATTTTTGTCAATTTCTCTTCCACATCACATGTAGGCACAAAACCCAAATTACAAAGCCTAAAACTTTTATATACATGATCTTATTTCACACTTCATCAAACTATTAAGCCAAAAACTTGTACGTGTTGAGGGTTAATGGGTAGGACAAAAGGATTAATTTGGAACGAAATAAAATTTTGTTATAATAACTTTGGGTAGGGATGATCTTCGCAAAAATGGAGTAACATAGAATAACACAGGAACGATTTTTGCAATTTACTCAAAGAAAATACACTCCTGTAACATTATGCCAAAAGTCAACTAATTCAACTTTTTAATCAATGAATGTGACCGACATTTTCCCAACTACCCCATCGTGCCATCCCCCATAGGCGAGACGTTTTAGAATGTGAGGCGGGGAGATGATTCAAACATGTGGCTAACGTGTCTTTAATATGTCAAAGAAATTCATACGTTCTTTCAGAAATACTGTAAAAACAAACCAAAAAGGTAATAGTACCTACCAAATTTTTTCAAGGGATTATCAACGTTAAATTAAAAAAAAAAAAAAAAACTGGAAAGTTGTATATACAAAGTAGAAACCTTCACTAGTGAAAAATCTTGGCAGTAATGTAATACCAAAACATTGCATTAAGCCTTATAAATAGCTAGAATTTGACCAATAAGTCTGCAAACCAAATTTCAAAGTGTTAAACATGTTATAGTCGAAGTGTATACCAAATGAATATCGTTTCATGAGTATTTAAAATCTTCTTCACATCACACAAATATATAAACACTGACCAACCTGAGACTTCGTGTAAAGAGACTTGCATATACAGCTCACACACATGATAAACTAGCCATCTCCAGCATTGCTTGAACTGTCGCGATTTTTACCCTTCACAAATTGTCCTCGAACACGTGGTCTTTGCTCTGCCAGTTTCTTTCTGTTTTGATATCGCACCTGTGAAAGAGAAAGATAAACAAGGAGTGTCTTTTCATGTTCTTAGATTTCTAGTGACCTTAAGTACGAATGTGCCGATGCTTGGGTATCACCAGAAATCTTGTAGGTGCATAAAGATTGGTGATTATGTGAGAAGGTGTAACAATTCTAGGTGATCTAGTCAAGTCGTGCTTCTATTGCATTACTAACCGAATAATATATGAAAATAAAATGTAAATAGTACCACACGTACACTATTGACTATTCTCACTCAATCTAAACATAAATGGAATTATATGCTTATTATCAAAAAAGCTACTTCAGACAGAAATGGGTCAAACATATCAGAAGTCGTCCAAAGCGTAGCTTTACCGCAGAAATTCTCCTAGATTATTTAATTTAAAAACTAAATTACCATTTAAGTAATATAGTTTCAGACTTGCAGTCATCGTATTTACATTTTACAGACTATTTTGATAAAACCACTTTAAGCTTTGGAAGGACCTACGCATACCAACCAAAGGCTACACATATTGACCTGTTACCCAACCACCAAGTCCACCCAATTTGCCACTTCTGTAGTTGAGGGAAGAAAATTATTGACAAGAAAAATCATGAAATACATGTTAGCATCATAGTACAAAAAGTGAAAGTAACCTTCTTTTGGAAGCATCGCACTTCTCTCTTCTGCCGGAACTTGGTCAAGGCTGCTTCTCTCAGTGCAGATTTGGTGAGATCTGTTCTATTTCCGTTACCACTGCAACTAGCCTTACCGCTACCACTACAGCTTTCCTCAGCTATACCAACATTACTTTCTACATTTGTAACTTCATAATTCAAAGCTGTATTGCTCCCATTCTGCACATTGCTTCCATGCTTGCTGCCTGATCCATTTCTGTTCAAGCTATAATTTTCAATGTTGCCTTCAACAGGCCCACCCTTAATATTTGACGACCCACAATGTGAAGCACCTGCAGGCAGCTTGTTTAAACCCATATCATCTGGATTGGACAATGGCTGCTCTGTATCTATGTTATGGTAATGATGAACATGGTGATGATGGTGAATGTGTTGAATGTGAAGCTCTTGATGGGGAACGTCAGCAGGTGCAATGCCGTCAGCTTTCTTTGGTATGACTTGCTGAAAGTATAATCAAATATTAGTTTTCGTAACTATAAAATACATGGTTAGTGCAAACTTCTAAGTTTTGAAGTTTATGACATCTCTTTGCATTAAAGGGTAGGAACTAGAGGATGTAAGATGGGCCACTCACATGAGCTGGGTAACTGTTATAAAGGGTTTCATTCATAACAAGTCAGGCCAGGTTGACCAAAAGCACTAACTTTTCATCTATTATACACATTAGTGTGCCAAGCCTGCTTACAAAACTTATATTACTACAATAATTCTCTAACTTATAAAAAAAATGATCTAAAAGATTTTATGCACTAAGAAGAAACTTCAAGTGACGTTCCACTGCTTCAACCCATTTGACTGTTTTCTATTTAGCTGTTATTTTATTTTACCCATTTGAGATAAACTATAGCCAAATTGACCCAGTTATAAGTAATCTGGTTGAAATTGCCATTTCAAGTTGGCATAATACACAACTTTGTCATTACCAACCTCACTTGAGCCTTGATAAATCAGATATCCATCTGAACGAGCGTTACGCTTGGATTCTTTCATCACAATGTTAGATTCATTATCAGGTACCAAACAAATAGCAGTGATTCCAGGTGTACCCTTAACAGCATTTGAGTTTGTTTTGTACCTGCAGGGTATTCATCACTCGATTAGTCTTCTAAGCATTCAAATAATAGAAAATTACAAAAACCAGGGCAGAAATATGTTGCCCTCCTATTTGTTTCTGACCTAGTGAAGGCTGAAAGCTCTGAATGTCTCAAAATATTGCAGCCATTCTGAACTTCTCTCCCATCATTTTCAGTTGCCCGGGGCCTTTTTAAGCCAACCTCACCAACCATAACTCCATTAGAGTCGTCAATAATCTGTATCTTGGCATCCATCATCTTTTCAGGTTCCCCTTGACCCTCAATTTTCCCATTTTCTATGTAAGGGTCCGGCATTCTAATACTTTTAGTTTTTTGTGTATTCAATGGGGGCTCCCTTTGGATATCTGAAACCTCTATCTCCTTACTTTTGACATTAGGAGTTAGGTCAAATACTTGATGAGTAACCTCATTTGGAAACTCAATCTGCATATCTGAGTTTTTAGATTTGTCTCTTGCAATCTCTTTAGCCATTCCACCATTATCTGAAACAAGATGCTTTTGATGAATAGATGAAGAAAAGCAAAAGAAAAGTTTCAAATAACATGTGTATCTGAATACCTATACAAAATTGTCTTTCCTCATCACAGAAGTCCGTCGTTGAGCGGATAACAAGGCCACAAGTGCTGTCTGGATGCTCAACAATTTGAACGCATGGAGATGCTGGGCTCTCAGGATTGACACCTTGTTTTGTCCAAGAACTCTGCATACCATGGCTAAATCAGAATTTTTTTCTTTCAATTATTGTTGTTGGAACTTGGAAGACATAACACAACACACAATTTTTCACACATTTGCGTGCAACGAGACTCAAACCCACAATCTCTTGGTTGTTGGGCTTCCTCGAATACAGCTAGGCCAAATGTTTTTTATTACCCACCTCACCCCCAAATACAATAATAATGATAATAATGTCAAATAAATACGCCATGTGGCATCAAGTAGTCATTCCTGATAAGACATACATATAGCTCTTTACATATTAAAATGGTTGATGTGGACTTCGTGAAAATACTAGAGTTCCATCTGGAGAAGCATTTATGAACGGACAGGAAAGCTTTGAGTTTTTAACTCTTCAAATGATGTGCTCATACCTGAGTGCCACTACCATCATCGCTACCATCATCAGTGCTCCCACTGTCATCCATATCATTTCCATCACTGTTATCATACCTTAAATTACTTTTTGAATTAACGGATTTCTGGGCTTGTGTGCCACTTTCACTCCCACTGCCGCTAGACTGATAGAAGCAAAATATTAATTAACGCAAGATAAATAGTGAAGTAAAATAACTCATTACGAATTAACAGCTGTATATAATTCAAAAATGACTAATATATGACTTACGCTGTGACACCTCCTCCAGACGTGTTGCCAAAGGTTTTTAAGCTCATTTTTCCGAATAGGTTTAACTAAGAAGTCTACTGCACCTTTTGATAAACACTTAAAAACTAAACCCATTGAATCATGAGAAGACATCACTGCACACAATCTCATCAGGCACGGTGGTTAATAGTGTCAATTTGATAAGCTTTTGCAAGATGGCTACATTTGCTGCTAATTTGTTCATATAAACAAATAATGTAAGGCACTTACTAATCACGGGGACATTCTTGCGTGTCTTGTGGTTCATAATCTTGCACAAAAGGCCAACTCCTGAAAGACAAGGCATGACTACTTCGGTTAAAACAATGTCAATTTGATTGGATAAATTTTCCAAAATCTTCCATGCATGAAATCCATTAGCTGCTTCAATAACTGACAGAAAACAAAAGAGCAGAAAAATAAAATGTGTCAGATGGTCAGCTATAATATATCCTGATTATAAAGCAACCATATTTAACGTTAGGCATGCTTCTAGGTATTCAATCAATAGAAAAATTAAGCAACTACAGACTTGTATAGCTATATTGATGGGAGTATATGATATCAAAAGCTTACACTTGATGAAGCCAAGTCAAGATAATAATCGACAATTATGCTTACTGTATAAAATAATGGCTATGACAGGCATTGGTGGAGTAGTGAAACTTATATGTAATTACAAAAAGGGTTCGTAAAAACAACGAACAGTTGTTGATCATTATTTTTATATACAATCTATACAAAAAATATTACTCCATAGTATACTGTATAGCGGACTGGCTTCTAGCATAAGATAAAATTTTCAAGTTAGAATTCATGTCGGTAATAATGCATAACATAGGTCTGCAGGACTTGTGATTCTTTCTTTGTTCAAGGATGCTTAAATCATGCACATGAGGTGCCTACTTTCAATCTTTTTTAGTGGTTCCTAATTGATGTGGATATCATTACTCCAGCTACCTCAGCATTATAGCAACATACGGCTATCTCAAAGTCTACTCTAGAACTCAACTTTGCAATCAAAGGATTGTTATATAAGTCCATCCGAACAGAAGCATTAGCATCGCTAAAACCTTAACATATATAGTAAAGTGACCACCAAAACAGCCTTACATGTTTGTAATTCTTCGTTACTTTGTCGGAAACACATAAAGGCCATGGACATATAATCACAGACAGTCAAGAAACGGGAAACTAGAATAGTATTAGCTAGTGCATATGGACAGTCATACCTACTTGCATTACACACAAAGTTGAGAAGCAATGTTGCACAGCGACTCAAGACCATGGAGAAAAACTAAGTAATAAATACGATAACCACAGGATGTGACAAGCGCGGCTAACAACAAATAGGATCAATGTATATTTAGATTAAGCACAACAAATACATAAATGCTCAGACTAACCTTCATAATTACAGTTGCGAAGCAAAGCAGTGACAACATGACGTGTACAATCATCATTTTCAACCAACATGACTTTAATGGATCTAACATGCAGAAACTTCTCCCAGTGGACCAGCGACCCTTGTGGCAGTTGCGGAGGTGCTTGAGGAGTAGCATTCCCATGCAATGCCACCTGGTTAAATCCATCTTGCCCTTTTACATCTACTTTACTAGTTCTCAACTCATTATCTTCTTGTAAACCCGGTCCATTACCAACAAATCCATTCACATCTCTTTGACACTCAGCTTTCACACGATCGTCCACCTGTTGAACTCCCTTACTCCCTCCTCCGCTAGTGGTCATCGAAACACTTCCTGCTAACAGTATTAAAAGACATCAATATGAGAAACATTGAAAAGCCATCTTAATAATTGTCCAACCTTCTTAATGTAATTATATAAGCGGGAAGCACATTGCAGCCGCATCACATCAAACGTATCCAATCTCTTCAAATGTCAGATACAAAACCTTCTGCCCTAAAAGCATAAGCAAATATCCAAACAGAAAAAATCAATGTAAAACAACCATGAACACAGCGTGTTAAGAATATTAACATGTCGAGCAATAAACAAGCTACCCGGGCTAGTTTATATCACTCTCAAGCTTGATACTTTTCGGTCTCGACTTGCGCTCGAACATAGCTCGATTACTTTCACCAACCGAATGTAAAAAGTCAATATTCAGCTGTGTAAAAGCTCCTTTAAATACTTAAAATGATTTTTGTGAGATTTTGACTCGTAATTCTTTATGATCATAAACGAAGCTACGAGATGAGTTTCTCAAGTTCGAGCTCGCAAATGAAGCATGTAAACTAGTCCTCAAAAATTAAAATATAACCAAACGAGCACCAACTTCAAGTTGAAAAATAAGGAAATATCACAGTTTCAAACTTAAGCGCAAATATAAAAAGTAACTCAAGCTCAACTGGAGTTCGATACGAGCCAAAATACCCTGCTACTTGACTCGGTTCGGCTTCTTAACACCCCCAACAACTTTATACTTACAATCTATATATATATATACCTGCACAAATCACTTTCTGGAGTCACTATTTATACATGTTACAATGAACAAATTAACGCTAATTTCAACTGAAAACATAATAATAATAAATATTACACAAATAATAACGCCAAAAATTGAACATAATTCATGGGAATATTTCATAATAAAAAACATCAATACATTTAAAAATCGGACATGTAATTAAACTATACTAACTAATTGTTTAACATACTTCTATAATCATCTCAAATTAATGACAAACTAACTTAAACACTGAAACCAAAAAAAAAGAAACTTTAAAAAAAATTAATCTAAATTAATACGTTTAAGATAAGAAATTACCGTGATTATTTTGCGTAAATGAATATAATCGCAAGGAATCTGTAATTAGATGAAACAATGTTAAGATAATACTGAATAAAATTAGAGAAATGATTAATTAGCGTTTGGAAATAAAACAATAAAAACCAGAGGAAATGAGATTGACTGGTTTAGAAAAGAGAGGGACTGATATTGAACTGTTGGAGAAGATTTTTTTTTTTTTAAGAAATCCTACGTGTCAGATGACGTGGAAGAAGTTTTGGCTGACATGATGACATGTAAGACGTATGTGGAGAGTATGTGATGATGTGGATGTGACCTGTGGACAAAATCTAAATCCGAAAATGGAGCGGTGTAAATGGATTCGGACCAAATCAATTAAAGGGTGGGTAGTGGAGAGACACGTAAGTGTTTGTTGGGCACAAAAAATATCTTCTTTGGGTTGGAAAGTTTGGGTTAATTGTGTAGATTACACCCTTTAATTTGAAACTTTGTCACAATAATATGCCTTTTGGTTGAAATCTATCTTGATCCTTGTCGATTGTCGTATTAATTAGAATAATAAAAGATCGCGTATGAAAAAAAATTAAAGTAATTAGCTAATAAAATAATCGACACCTCAATACCCTCATCATATAAGTCGGTGACCAAATGATACTTTTATCACATATCTCATGTTCAAAATAAACTAATCACACTATTAAAATAAACTATTTTTGTTTATTTTATAAGAATGTTAATTGGATAGTTTTTTATCTGAAACTTTGATATGTTTTTAATCAAATGGGTAAATATATGTAAACCTTTAACTTTATGACGTGGAATAAATAACTGTGGCCCTATATATATAGTTAAAGTTAAAGTTAATGTAGTTTAATCGTTAGCTTCTTGCTTTTATTGGCAGTTAAAAAAAATGTATATAACTTTTGCAACCATGAAAATAACAATCAAGATGTCTACATCAATTGAATAAGTGTACATGCATGAGTTTAAGATCACATACGAAAATAAAATGAATCGGGGGCTTAATTTATCGCCGTACCTATTAAAGTTATATGGAGGGTAAAAGATTTTTCCGTTTTATTTCCATATGTTTTAATTACCCCGAAACCCGTCTCATACCCGATAAAGTCCCGACTCATCTCAATGAGTCAATTCTCAAAAGTTTTTTTTGAATTAATCATTTTGTTAAAAATATTACTTTTATAACAGTTTACGTGGTTTTTTCAAACCCAAAATCTATAACTATATGACTACATTATTAACAAAATTGACTAGCGTCAAACTTAAACTATTTAGGATGAAAAAGCACTACATCACCTTTTTACCTTATCATTCATATATTTATATATACAATGTTTATTCAATCTAATCAATTTCACAGTTAAAATAGTACACTGAATAATAACAACTATAATTTGTATGAGGTCATATCCTCTCCTTGTCCTTCAAAAAATTAGTTTTGAATATGATTTACTCAATTAAAGGAAATTTTGAACTCTAATATGTTGGAATAAAAATGATTCGATTCGAGTGATAAAACATCCCAGATCGTCCTGTGGAACCTGTAAGAGCATAAAGCATAATTGCTATTGATTTCGGGTTCCCATAACAAGATGATTGAGTAATAATGGGATGAATTCGGCTGATGTTATGCACGAATTAGATGAGGAAGACATACGAATTTAGTAGGGTATTATGTGTGATTAGTGATTCTTCATTAACCTAAACTTAGGGTTAATGACTCTCTATTTATAATGAGATTATTTACACATTCAACCCCTTTGGTGTTTAATGTGTGTAACATTAGTCCTCATAGTTCCAATCATCTAATGGGAAACCCTATACTACGTCTTTAAGAGTAAATACGCCCATTATATATTTACTTAGACATAGGGATTTCAGTTATCATCAATTATCATATCAGGAATGATACATGATCAGTGACGGTCACACTAACGTGGTTCCAACATTCTCCCACTTGACCAAGCGATCATTTATCTATGAGTATTTAGTAAGTCCGGCCGGGATAATACTCATTTTGTTTTAAACCGAAATCATAGCCAATAAGTACAGTCGTAGAGAAGAACATCAACTCAGGACCCCCACTAGTCAAACTATGACTCAAATTTAAAACTAATAAGCAATGATCAATTGACTAAGACAAATTTTGTTATATAATGTCTATACACTATTATGAGCTCAAAGTGTAACTAATAGACAAACAAAATCTGAATAAGGAGGAAAATTTTCATTAAATTAATAATAATGACCAATAAGTACAACATGCTATCATAATACGTCTTTTAGTAAGCCTCATCTTCGACACGTGTCCTACGAAGATTTTAGGAGGAAGACCTTCGGTCATTGGATCCACTAGTATATTATGTGTACTTATGTACTCAATACAAAGAACATTTTCCTCAATCTGTTCAGATAAAACAGATACTTTGTATCGAGATACATCTCAGCGCCAGTTGAACTGTTACTGTTCAAGCAAGTTACGGTAGCTGAGTTATCACAGTAAAGCTTCAATGGTCTATAAATAAAGTTGACGATTTTCGAGTCCACTGACTATGTTCTTTAACAACATCTCATGACATGAAATTATGAACGTTCAGACATCATGGTAGACGTTGCAGTCAGTTTCTACTTATGACTCCGTCAAAAAATAGGTTTGCCAGCTAATCATAAAAGTATATTCAGAAGTAGATTTCTTATCGGAATAAGAACATCATACTACTTCTAAGTTGTCACCTCTTCTATAAGTTAATGTGTAGTCTTTGGTCCTCAGCAGATATCGTAGAACCTTTTTTAACCGCTTTCCAGTGTGCTAATTCGGGATTAGATAAGTAACTCCCAGGCATACCGGAAATATAAGCGATATCTGGACGAATACAGACCTGAGCGTACATAATGCTCTTAACTACTTATAAGTAAGGTATCATCCTCATTTGCTCCTTTTTTTTTTAATCTCAATGTTTGGACTTCGGAAACAATTACATACGTCTCCTTTTACTGCTAGATCTATAGTGGGTGTGTAGTGTTGCATGTTATGACGTTCTAAGATGTGTTCAATATAAGCCTTTGAGAAAGACTCAGAACATCATTACGCCTATCCCGATGTATTTCGATACCTTTTACATAAGAGGCATCACCGAGATCTTTTATGTCGACATTATGCGAAAAATAAACGCTTCGACTTACGCAACATATCCAAGTTGTTACTTGCAAGTATAATATCATCCACGTGCAAAACAAGGATTGTAAATTTCCTCCCACTGATCTTGAGATAGGTGCATTAATCCACTTTATTTTCTTAGGAAGTCTTGTCCTTTTATGACTTCGTTAAACTTAAGGTACCATTTTAGTGATGCTTGCTTCAACCCGTATATGGACTTATTCAACTTGCAGACCATGTGCTTTTTACCTTCTGGAATTTCAGGTTCACATGTATCCGTCTTATTGCAAGTTTCCATTCAGGAAAGTGATCTTGACATCCATCTGATGTAACTAAATCATAATGAGATACGAATGTCATGACGATCCTTAAGGAATCTTTAAGAGAGACAAGAGATAAGGTCTCTTGATAATCGATTCATTCCTTTTGAGTAAAGCCCTTCGCAACTAGTTTGGCCTTATAGCGTTTAACGTTTCCATTCGGGTCTAATTTGGTTTTGAAGATCCATTTGCAACCTACAGGTTTGGATTCTTCAAGAATTTCAACCAAGTCCCAAACGTCATTATGCTATATGGAATTAAGCTCTCAAATTATGGCTTCTTTCCACTAAGTGGCCTGATCGCTATTAATGGCTTCTTGATAAGGAATAGGATCAGTAAGGAAGATGTTTTAGCATTAGTAGTAAGATGCTTTGCTTTAGCATTATTAATAAGATGTTTTATCATTAGTAGTATCCTAATTAGGAGGGTTAGGATTCTGATAGAGAAGATGGATCAGTGATGTTAGGAGCGTAGCGTTGGGTACAAGAGGAGTTATCGGAGGAGTAATAATAACCGACGAGTGGTTCCCCCCGCTTCTTGTACTTAATGCAAATCCAAGTTATGATTTGTCGTGCTCCCACTGATCTCTTAGTTCTCAAAAAACGTGGCATGATGCGTGTCAATAATGCTAGTAGTATATGAAAGACAGTAAAACTAATAACCGATAAAGAAACATGTAAGGGATTTAGGATCCAGTTTCTTTTAGTTAGGGTTATAGAGTTATGCTTCAGCAGAACAACCTCATCCTTTCATATATTTTAGACTCAGTTTCCTTTCTGTCCAGGAGTCTTAGGGACATATTCTGATGGAATTCTTATTGAGTATATGAAAAGCTGTTTTAAGGCCTCAGTCCAAAGGAAAGTAGGTAAGTTAGTATTGGCAAGCATACTTTTCATCATGTCCATTAAGGTTCTATTTCTCCTTTTAGCAACATCATATCGTTGAGGAGAACCTGCATGGTGTATTGGTTTATTATTCCATGTTCCTTTCAAAAGTTATGGAAAGGACCATGAGCTTGACCAATATCAGTATGTCAACCATAACACTCACCTCCTTTATCTGATCTCACAACTTTTATAGATTACGATCAAGTTGGTTTAAAACCAATGTTTTAAGATCAATAAAAGTCTCTAAGGATTCAGATCAGATATAAGTGCATATGGTGAATAATCGTTAATGAATGTAATAAATGACGCATGTCCTGAAATGGATGCGGGATAGGGGCCACTTAATATCAGAGTGAATTATTTCCAACAAGTTGGAACTTCTAGTGGCTCCTTTCTTATTCCCTTTAGCCATTTCATTTTGAGGTACTGAATACATGTTTCAAAATCACTAAAGTCAAGAGAATGTAATATTCCATCCTTTATGAGTCGTATCATGCGAACTCGTGAGATGTGGCTAAGATGTTTATGCCACAACATGGAAGAATTCTCTAATTATTTAGATGATTTTTGTCTTTGTTTGAGTTATGTCATCAATATTAGGAGACAACAAAGACTGTGACAAATTATGATCTAGTTCTAACTTAAACAACAATCAATTCAAGAAACTAGGACCAAGGAATTCATTATTATAAGTAATGACAATCTCGTCGTAACCATGAATTATTACATAACCTTCAAGGTCTTAGACTAGAAAAATAGATACAAGGTTTCGAGAAATTCCCGGTACACATAAGGTATCTACTAGTCTAATACACTTTCGAATGTTTATATGTAAATCATAAGTCTTCATGGTTTCGACATATAAGAGATCAACCCTTCCAACTCTAAGCTTTCTCTGGTCATTTGATAGCTTCTGGATTGTATGGAATCCTTGTATTGAGTTAATCACATGAATCATAGAACTAGAATCACTCACACATGTATTAATAGATACATCAAACATAAAAGAATCAAATATTACAGGAAATAAGTTACCATTCTTAGCTAGCTACTCCTTGATTTTAGGGTAATCTGGGCACAATCAGAATTTGCAGTTAGGATTGCTCGTCAAGGACTTAAAGCTAGAGGCAGCAGCACCATGATTATCCTTTTGAACTAAACTTGCAGTCTTATTACTGTTATTGTCCCTCCTCTTAATGGAATTAGCAGTAGTAGTAAGGTGAACACTTTAGGTTGGCCCAACTTAAGGCGACCATTTTCTTGCACACACATTGCGATTAGTTCACTCATCGACCATTTATCCTTCATAGCACTATATTTAATATTGAAGGAGTCGAAATGAGCAGACAATGAGGTCATTATAAAATGCACAAGAAAACTGTCAAAAAACTTCCAACTTAGGACTCTTAAGCTTATGAGTCATGTCAGTCATCTACATTATGTGTTCACAAACACTGCTATTTCCTTTATATTTAAGCTACTTGCATACGCCTTATACATTCCCTCGGATACTATGATTGATGAAGTTCCTGACCATCATCAGTGACAAACGATTCGCCCTATCCCACTTTCTTAAAATTCGCTTTCTGAGCTGCGGAAGAGTTAGCAGTAAAGCAGTGGGTTCATTATGGCAAATGATATAGTCAAGGTCTAGCATCTTCAGAGTTAGAGGTAATTAATCCTTTTATAAAGCAAATTTTGCATCAATAAGTGGCTCAATGCCTAAGTTAGGTACTACAGTGGAAATAAAGAGGATATTAATTTATGATACAAGCAATAGAATATTATAATAGTAATGCCTAAAATAAGTAGGCCTAATAATAAAGTTCCTTATAGTAACATATTAGATATCTAAGGCTTATTAAGTAATGTCTATAAAAGTAATGGAACTAAAGTAATACCTAAAATAAGTAAGCCTAATAATAATGTTCCTCATAATGACATAATTAGATACCTAAGGCAGACTAAGTAATGTCTCTAAACATAATGGAACTAAAGTAATGCCAAAAATACATAAGGGCTAATAATAATGTTCCTTATAGTAACATAGTTAGATATCTAAGGCTTATTAAGTAATGTCTCTAAAAGTAATGAAACTAACATAATGCCTAAAATACGTAAGAGGCTAAAGTAATGTCTCTAAAAGTAATGGAACTAACATAATGCCTAAAATACGTAAGAGGCTAAAGTAATGTTCCTAAAAGTAATGAGACTAAGTAATACCTAAAATAAGTAAGCCTAATAATAATGTTCCTCATAATGACATAATTAGATACCTAAGGCAGACTAAGTAATGTCTCTAAACATAATGGAACTAAAGTAATGCCAAAAATACATAAGGGCTAATAATAATGTTCCTTATAATGACATAATTAGATATCTAAGGCAAACTAAGTAATATCTATAAAAGTAATGGAACTAAAGTAATACCTAAAATAAGTAAGCCTAATAATAATGTTCCTCATAATGACATAATTAGATATCTAAGGCAGACTAAGTAATGTCTCTAAACATAATGGAACTAAAGTAATGCCAAAAATACATAAGGGCTAATAATAATGTTCCTCATAATGACATAATTAGATATCTAAGGCAGACTAAGTAATGTCTCTAAACATAATGGAACTAAAGTAATGCCAAAAATACATAAGGGCTAATAATAATGTTCCTCATAATGACATAATTAGATATCTAAGGCAGACTAAGTAATGTCTCTAAACATAATGGAACTAAAGTAATGCCAAAAATACATAAGGGCTAATAATAATGTTCCTCATAATGACATAATTAGATATCTAAGGCAGACTAAGTAATGTCTCTAAACATAATGGAACTAAAGTAATGCCAAAAATACATAAGGGCTAATAATAATGTTCCTCATAATGACATAATTAGATATCTAAGGCATATTAAGTAATGTCTCTAAAAGTAATGGAACTAACATAATGCCTAAAATACGTAAGAGGCTAAAGTAATGTTCCTAAAAGTAATGAGACTAAGACCATTAATACCTAAAATAAGTAAGCCTAATAATAATGTTCCTCATAATGACATAATTAGATACCTAAGGCAGACTAAGTAATGTCTCTAAACATAATGGAACTAAAGTAATGCCAAAAATACATAAGGGCTAATAATAATGTTCCTCATAATGACATAATTAGATACCTAAGGCAGACTAAGTAATGTCTCTAAACATAATGGAACTAAAGTAATGCCAAAAATACATAAGGGCTAATAATAATGTTCCTCATAATGACATAATTAGATATCTAAGGCAGACTAAGTAATGTCTCTAAACATAATGGAACTAAAGTAATGCCAAAAATACATAAGGGCTAATAATAATGTTCCTCATAATGACATAATTAGATACCTAAGGCAGACTAAGTAATGTCTCTAAACATAATGGAACTAAAGTAATACCTAAAATAAGTAAGCCTAATAATAATGTTCCTCATAATGACATAATTAGATACCTAAGGCAGACTAAGTAATGTCTCTAAACATAATGAACACAACGCTTATCTTTTGACCTTTGGGCACAAAATCAAGAATCGTGTATATTATGCATGAAAATAGTCCTTTTAGCACACAAAGCATATTAAATCACCTTTGGGCAGAATCAATATACTAAGTGTTCATTATGCAAAAGGAAAAGAACGAAAGCACCATGAGAATCACATTTGACCTTTGGGCACAAATGATAAAACCATGTACATTAGTGCGAAGCCCCCACACATTACGGGGTTCCGGGGGCAGCGCCCCTGGAAGCGGGGTCCAAGGGGCAGAGCCCCTGGCTGGGATCGAGCTATGACAAAAATGTCTTAGAAAAAGTTATTTTTGAAAAATTAGAGACACATTTAGCCACAAAATTATAGGGTAAAATAGTAAGCACGAAGTCATTCATCAAGTCGTGATGACGTAAGCACGAAGACATCCTTAAGTCGTGATGACGTAAGCACGAAGATTTAAGTCGTGATGACGTAAGCACGAAGAATTTAAGTCGTGATGACGTAAGCACGAAGATTTAAGTCGTGATGACGTAAGCACGAAGATTTAAGTCGTGATGACGTAAGCACGAAGAATCTTAAGTCGTGATGACGTAAGCACGAAGATTTAAGTCGTGATGACGTAAGCACGAAGATTTAAGTCGTGATGACGTAAGCACGAAGAATCTTAAGTCGTGATGACGTAAGCACGAAGATTTAAGTCGTGATGACGTAAGCACGAAGATTAAGTTCGTGATGACGTAAGCACGAAGAATCTTAAGTCGTGATGACGTAAGCACGAAGATTTAAGTCGTGATGACGTAAGCACGAAGATTAAGTTCGTGATGACGTAAGCACGAAGACATCTTAAGTCGTGATGACGTAAGCACGAAGATCTTAAGTCGTGATGACGTAAGCACGAAGATCTAAGTCGTGATGACGTAAGCACGAAGATCTTAAGTCGTGATGACGTAAGCACGAAGATTTAAGTCGTGATGACGTAAGCACGAAGATTAAGTCGTGATGACGTAAGCACGAAGATTAAGTCGTGATGACGTAAGCACGAAGAATCTTAAGTCGTGATGACGTAAGCACGAAGAATTTAAGTCGTGATGACGTAAGCACGAAGATTTAAGTCGTGATGACGTAAGCACGAAGATTTAAGTCGTGATGACGTAAGCACGAAGAATCTTAAGTCGTGATGACGTAAGCACGAAGATTTAAGTCGTGATGACGTAAGCACGAAGATTTAAGTCGTGATGACGTAAGCACGAAGAATCTTAAGTCGTGATGACGTAAGCACGAAGATTTAAGTCGTGATGACGTAAGCACGAAGATTAAGTTCGTGATGACGTAAGCACGAAGAATCTTAAGTCGTGATGACGTAAGCACGAAGATTTAAGTCGTGATGACGTAAGCACGAAGATTAAGTTCGTGATGACGTAAGCACGAAGACATCTTAAGTCGTGATGACGTAAGCACGAAGATCTTAAGTCGTGATGACGTAAGCACGAAGATTAAGTCGTGATGACGTAAGCACGAAGACATCTAAGTCGTGATGACGTAAGCACGAAGATCTTAAGTCGTGATGACGTAAGCACGAAGATTAAGTCGTGATGACGTAAGCACGAAGATTAAGTCGTGATGACGTAAGCACGAAGAATCTTAAGTCGTGATGACGTAAGCACGAAGAATTTAAGTCGTGATGACGTAAGCACGAAGATTTAAGTCGTGATGACGTAAGCACGAAGATTTAAGTCGTGATGACGTAAGCACGAAGAATCTTAAGTCGTGATGACGTAAGCACGAAGATTTAAGTCGTGATGACGTAAGCACGAAGATTTAAGTCGTGATGACGTAAGCACGAAGAATCTTAAGTCGTGATGACGTAAGCACGAAGATTTAAGTCGTGATGACGTAAGCACGAAGATTAAGTTCGTGATGACGTAAGCACGAAGAATCTTAAGTCGTGATGACGTAAGCACGAAGATTTAAGTCGTGATGACGTAAGCACGAAGATTAAGTTCGTGATGACGTAAGCACGAAGACATCTTAAGTCGTGATGACGTAAGCACGAAGATCTTAAGTCGTGATGACGTAAGCACGAAGATTAAGTCGTGATGACGTAAGCACGAAGACATCTAAGTCGTGATGACGTAAGCACGAAGATCTTAAGTCGTGATGACGTAAGCACGAAGATTTAAGTCGTGATGACGTAAGCACGAAGATTTAAGTCGTGATGACGTAAGCACGAAGATTTAAGTCGTGATGACGTAAGCACGAAGAATTTAAGTCGTGATGACGTAAGCACGAAGATTTAAGTTCGTGATGACGTAGCACGAATTAGATGAGGAAGACACACGAATTTAGTAGGGTATTATGTGTGATTAGTGATTCTTCATTAACCTAAACTTAGGGTTAATGACTCTCTATTTATAATGAGAGTATTTACACATTCAACCCCTTTGGTGTTTAATGTGTGTAACATTAGTCCTCATAGTTCCAATCATCTAATGGGAAACCCTATACTACGTCTTTAAGAGTAAATACGCCCATTATATATTTACTTAGACATAGGGATTTCAGTTATCGTCAATTATCATATCAGGAATGATACATGATCAGTGACGGTCACACTAACGTGGTTCCAACATAATAATGTTTTTATTACATAAAAAAAAGTGAATCTATTCATCATCATGTATTGTGTAGACATAATATATTTTAATGACTTATGATGAACAATTATATGAAAATTAATGTATGGTTCAGAAACTCATCTATACAAAAATCAAATCCCAACATATTCTCATTTTTTTTTTTTGAACGGCAAAAGCAAATATATAATATTATATGGGTCAACTAGCGAGAAACTAGCAACCAAAAATTACATACATATCCAGATATACTACATTTACACAACCTATATTGTTCCAAACTACATGCAATTAAGCGAATAACAACGGGTTTTTGAGCCAATCGTCCCAACGAATATCACTCTTCTTGTTTCTATGATGGTACCAATGGAAAGAGACATTAACAATAGATTCGAACAACCCACGATCCTTTTTTTGTCTTGACGAAAGACACTCTCATTCTGGAATCTCCATATGTCCCACCAAGCGGTATAAATGATAGTCTCTATTATCTTAATTGCTGACTTATTAGCCTTCAACTCATCAACAACATCCATCATCTCTTTGGGAGGCATATGAAACGGAATCTTGATGTCTAGCCATTTGCTAAGAGATTCCCACACGTTTATAGCAATCAAACAATCAGAAAATATGTGGTAGATGGTTTCAATACCATTACTACATAAAGGGCAAGTGATACCTATATTATCTATACCACAAAACCAAAGATTGAAATGAGTTGGAATAAACATTATAAGGAACATTATATAGTTATGTACCTGCAATAACCCATTTTTTCTTAAAATTTTATACAATTACCATATCTTATAACCTTATATTATAACGTAACATGTGGTTTTTACCATCCGTCTTACTAATGATTTTTTCTTTCCCTAAAATAGCTAAAACTACAAAATATGAAACACAATTAGACAATGGAGGATTTATAAATAATCTACGTCGACATAAACGTAAGCCGTTCTAGCTCAGTTGGTAGAGCGCGTGGCTTTTAACCACGTGGTCGTGGGTTCGAGTCCCACGGATGGCGAAATCCTGTTTTATTTTTATTTTTATTTTGCTCTGCTTAAAGTTACTCTAAACTTAACAATGTATATGTATAGAACTGCTCCTTTCTGTAAAAGACAATGGAATTGGCATTATTAACAAATGAAGTTAGATTTCTATATATATATAGACTGTTTAATTGATGCATACATTCAACAAATATCTCTGATCTATAATTTTTAGTAATCTCTACAGCATAAATTGAATCTTGTACTCCAACAAGGCAGCAGCTATCATCGAATCTTTGAGACAGCACGATAGTTCCTTGTCATGTCTTATTTATGAAGAATACCAAGAATCCGAGACTTTGCAAATAATGATAATGGTTTATAGACAGAAGACAGGGTCAGACTATGCCACTGCTAAATTTTTATGATCGTACTCGTTGAGCCTAAGGGCTTCCAGCAACTTCGGCCATGTTTCTGGGATTCCTCCAGGGAGATCAAACTCCATTAACTTCCCTTGCTTTCTGTAATAATCTTCTACTGGTTGACTCTGTGCATCCAAAACACACATAAAATTGTTTTTTCATACACATCATTTGTATTTGAAATTATCAGATGATATGTTAAATTGCATTGCAAGCCATTTTGAGCCTTATTTTAGTAATGTTTGCGGATATTTTCCTTTCTAGAAGAAAAAAAAGACATTGGTACTTTAGTTTAATAAAGAGTACTAGAGACATCCAACAACGATATTGTTATAATCAATCCAACCAAATCCGACCCATACAATAACATAAGCAGTTTAATTCAATAACCAACCCACCCATTTTGCCACCTCTAGTGTCTAAATATTCCATTTTGGCAAACCTGTAAAAATGTATACCATTTCCTTATAGACACGAAGTCTCTCCAAGACAACAGGTTTGGTGTCATCTGCGCGAGTAATGAGCTTTGATTCGCAGTGCGGAGGTGGAAGAAGTGGAGGCATTTTCATTTCTGGAAGCCCATTCTCTGCATTTACATGAATAGAGGCCACATTGAAACCTTTACCACATTCACTACATATCCTTCTTCCCAAACATTTCTCAATCAATACATCTTCTCTTAACTTAAGATTCACCACTAAATCAATTTCCGTCACCTCATCAAGAATTTCCTGTAACGAAAATACGTTTGTTTACAACAGTTTCTTAATACAACACATGACATAGTTGCAAAATGAGTATTATAAACAGATATCGACTTACAGCTTGTCTTATGGTTCGTGGAAAACCATCAAGAATGAATCCTGATTCGCCTCTCGATTCTCCTGCCTCGAGTCTCTTTGACAGAAGATTAAATATGATTTCATCAGAAACCAACTTCCCTTGATTTACTACCTCATCAAGCTGGAAAATGTAGCATATAATATAAAACTTAAAAGCCCGTTTAACAAAATGTGAATGACTATATAATTATTTAATACTCGTACTAGTATATTTCTTTTTAGAAAGACAAAATATCAACACGTACTAATTCACACATTTGTGGGACTTGAAACCACAATTGTTTGTTTGATGGGCCAATATACATACATACATATATACCTAAATACATACACACATACATGATACATACAAACTGTAGTTTTTTTGGTATATATTAAAAGTAGATGGATGATTAATTTTGAGAGAAAAAGATAAAACAAAGAAGTAACCTGAGGAGAAAGAGGTCCAGAAGAAGACAAGTGTTGACGAAGGAGATCACCGCTGGCGATGTGAGGGATACCAAGAAGCTTAGAAAGGCGGGAAGCGTAGGTTCCCTTTCCAACGCCGGGACAGCCAAGAAACACCCACTGGAAATTCTTATTATTCTCATCATCTTTTGTCACCGCCAGGCGCGGAGATTGTATCCTGGAAACAGAGCCCGCGTTGTTGTTTGTAGAAAGTGATCTGCTGAAAAGTATTGTTGATAGAGAAGATGATGATGATGATGATTGGGGTTTGAAGATGCGGGGTACGACCGCCATTAATTGGACGACAGACAGACAGAGATTGAGGGAGGGAGGGAGTCAGTCGTCGGCACGCACAAGTCTTAAACAAATATTCATATGGAAAACTTCATTTGCTTTTTCCGATTTACACCATATACTTTTATTTTTATTCACATACTATATGTTTTAAGTAAAATAAAACAATAAAGTAAAATAAATAAAACAATAAATTTTCACTGAAAATCATATCGTGCATCAATATATATATTGTGCTTCGTAAATCTTCGTGCATCAATTTTATTATGATCTAAAGGTCAAGATTTTGTCCTATTTATTTTATATTAATATTTGTTTTATGATAGTATACATACGATAACATAGTATACATACGATGCCAAAGGAATAATATCTATCCAAGGACAACATTTCAAGTCACCAAATGGCACCCTTTCAAATCACCAAAAGTCACCCTTTCGAGTTATGAAAGGACACCCTTTCAAATCACCAAAAGGCACCCTTTCGAGTTATGAAAGGACACCCTTTTGAATCACCAAGGGACACCCTTTCAAATCACCAAAGGACACCCTTTCGAATCACCAAGGGTCATCCTTATCACTATAAATAGTGACTCAAATCATAAAGAAAGAACATAAGAAGTTTTCACATAAAACTCTCTATATTCCAATTCTCTCTGAACAACAAACTCTCTTGTCATCATCTAGCAAATATAACTAAAACACATATCATCATCATAGGATCGGATGGCGTAAAACCGTATACATAATACGAGTTACCAGCAGGGAATCGCCACCCAAATATCCTAATCTTCCTTAGGTAGCATGGGACCAATGTATACTTTTTATTATATAATGATATAAGATTGCACTCCTAATATGTATATGTTAATCGACGTATCATCATTTTATAATAACCAACCCCTCATATATATTTATATTTATATAAATATACGAGTAATAAGTAAGAATAATAAAGAAAGAATTATAAAAAAATGAAATATAATGAGAATTATCATATTTAACACATGTTTTTAAAGTTAACTAGTTGAATGATTGATATAGTGATGTCAATATAGTCGAGCATATTAAATCATTTGGGTATTTATGGTATAAGAATAGGATAGCGTATAGGTTGATAAGTTGGGAAGATTGATGTAGATTTTGTTTAATGCAAGTGATTATGTCGTATCGTTTCTTTTTTATGCCACCTTTATTAATTAAAATAGAGGTATGCAGTTGTGAATAATAGCTAGTTTTCAAAATAAATACTCCTTCCGTTCCGTCCCATATTAAATGTACAATTTTGACTTGTCCAATTTTGACTTGTCAAATTTTCTGCTTTCAACTTTGACCGTAAATTATTTGTTTGTATTATATAACACCTCATATAAAATATATGAACGTGTGTAAGCTTTAGCGTTTGAGAAGTTTGTTCACCCGCATTACGCGTAGAGGCATGTGGATGGCGACTGGATTCTATGGGGTTGCTTGGTTTTACTTCCAAGGTGACGTGATTCGATGCGTAGTTGTTTGGAGCTAGATCAGATGAATGACATTTGAAAATATGTTTTCTTTTAATCTTGAGTAAATTACACTTTTCGTCCCTGAAGTTGGTACGTTTTCACTTTTGATCCCAAAAGTGAAAAATTACAATTTTGACCTTAAACTTGGCCAATTTTTTCAATCGTGGTCCTTTGGCCAGACGGAGTTAAATTTTGGCCGTTAACGTCACACCCGAGGGACTAAAAATGAAAAACGTGCCAACTTTAGGGACGGAAAATGTAATTCATTCTTCCATTCATCTTCTCCAACAAGATTCCGGCCTCTGGTCATCTTCTCCGATTGACTCACAAACTTATTATTTACACCAAATGACCAACTCCATTTCTAGCTAGCCATTGACCGACGAAAAGGGTGGTTGCCCCCTCTCTCTTTATCACTCTTTCTTGCCACTTCCATGATACGTTGTCGTTTTCATGTTTGATCTAATGATTTCTAAACTCCCCATTCATCTATCAATCAACAACCCTTCAAAATTATATATTATGTGCTCTATCATCTGCTGCTGGTGCTCAATTATATTCATATCTATATTTATATTTCTATCTGGCTGGCTGGTTTGATGTTGAATGTACATTACTGGCGATGATGATACTTATCTGCAATTCGGGCATAAATCGGATAACGGGTGAATTCGGGCCGTATCTTGGTTGACTGACTGTAAAGTTTTGGTTGTAAACAAAAATCCACTCGTACGTATGAAATTTGATATCGTATCATTTGAGTAAATGATTTTGTTTGTGGTTTAGATTTGGATTGAAAGTCGAGTTTTTATTAGGTATCATCGGAAAATAAATGTCTAGTCGGAAAATTCCATCGGAAAAGATGATCGGAGAAGATGACCGGAAAAAAAAAATGGAAGAATAAATTTATTTGTATGATTTTCATTTTTCGTCGGTCAATGGCTAGCTAGAAATGAAGTTGGTCATTGGGTGTAAATAATAAGTTTGTAAGTCCATCGGAGAAGATAACTGGAGGCCGGAATCTTGTTGGAGAAGATGAATGGAAGAATGAATTACATTTTCCGTCCCTAAAGTTGGCACGTTTTTCACTTTTAGTCCCTCGGGTGTGACGTTAACGGCCAAAATTTAACTCCGTCTGGCCAAAGGACCACGATTGAAAAAATTGCCAAGTTTAAGGTCAAAATTGTAATTTTTTCACTTTAGGGATCAAAAGTGAAAAACGTGCCAACTTCAGGGACGAAAAGTGTAATTTACTCTTTAATCTTTTACGATATGATTTGATGGGTTTTTTGATAAAAATAAAAGGAAAAAACTCATATTTCCAAAAATAGATGGACATAGGAAATATGTAGTTGTCGAAATCGGCGGTGGTCACTGGACATAGGTGATAGCCAGAATTAGATGGATGTTGGGTTTAAAATTAATGGACGAGTGTCTCATGAGTATTAACACATCTTCAATTATTATATATACTTCTCATCTTCTTTAATTATTTCTACATGTGTTAATTTTTTTTTTATTAAATCGCTTAATGTTAATTTTATCTTCTTCTCTTGTAATTTAAGAAGGTTTCGGCCTATAATTCTTAAAAAATAAAAGGAGAACAACAACCACCAACAACTAACTAACCGTTAAATTAAAGCATCTAATTCTGATTAGTGCATCTCGCACTTCTAGTTCATTCCGAGTTAGAAAAACTAATTATTAAACCCATTTTAAAGCAAACATTTCTATCAAATTTCTTAATTTAAACTTAAGAAAACTTCACATCGAATAATTTGAGATGAATACATCTTAAAAAGGAAAAGACATAGCAAAAAATACCGAAATAATATAATAGGTAGAAGTATCTAGCATATAGACGCAAGGCAACGTGTAATATTATTTGCCACCAAAAACTCAACTAACTTTCTAACGGCTACAATCAATTCTCATTTCTGTTCTTCCGGTTCCAACAAAAATAATTTAGACAGCCAAAAAATGGCGATTTCGATAATATCTCCGATCAATCGGACATGCCTTTCTCCCGCCAATAATTCCCCCCAAATTTCTACTAGTAGTAGCAGTTATAATCTCAGCCTTTCTTCTTCCTCTACCAACAAAACCGTCCTCACTTCCTCGTCACATGTCCGCCGCAGTGTTTCCGCCGTCTCAAGTTCTGCCGGTATGTTTTATCAATCACTATCGTGTTCACATATACAAGTATATTTAACTAAAGATGATGTTTTAAATTTTGATGAGTGATTAGGAACTTCTCAAGCTTCTGTTGAAATTGATAATTTGTTGGAGAGAGTGGAAGTGCTTGATGTGAATGGGAATTCGATATTAATTTCTGACTTATGGAAGGATCGGAAAGCTGTTGTTGCATTTGCTCGACATTTTGGGTATTTTTATTTGATTTTAATATGGAGACAAAAACACAGTCAATGTTAACGTTTCATATGGTTTTTAAGTTAACGTTTTGGATATTGAACTGTAGATGTGTCCTTTGTCGCAAACGGGCTGATATGCTTGCTGCTAAAAAGGTACCGTATATACTTTTCTACGTGGTTCGGTTATTGTAAAACAACATATATATTAAACAAATACTCCAGAAAGATCGAGTCCGTGACCCATGACCCTATCACAGCTGTGTATCAAACAGATGTCCATAAACTGTCACATGTTATCTTCTCATTTTTTTCTATAACAACGGTTTAATTTGAAAGAATTAAACCCTGCTATGAATCTGGAATTTTAAACAATGTATGAAATATCAAAAGGCAACATCGTTAGACCGTTTAGAAAGTTGGACAAAATATCAGATTGTGTTAACTCTGCTGTTGAAGTTTAGCTGGTCATCCTACTTTACAAATTTGAGTATCAATGTTGTTGGACGTTGTATCAGGATCGAATGTATGCTTCAGGTCAGGTGTGGCTCTTGTGTTGATTGGGCCGGGCAGTGTTGATCAGGTACGGATGATCATCTTGATCAGCTACAAATATAATCCAGTGTTTATAAGAAGAGGAACTTGCACGTGGTAAAATCATAACAAATGTTTTATGACACGATTTAATGGCAATTTGAATGAGATACAGTTACTAAGAGACATTCATGTCTTATTTTCGTTACATTGTTTTGTTGATCGTTATTTGCTTTATTTAAACGGGTTGCTTCTGCTTGTTTTACTATTTGCAGGCTAGGGCATTCTCAGAGCAAACGAAGTTCAAAGGAGGTATCTTTTCGTCTTATGAGCCTGCTGTAGAGAAAAACCCTAATAAGTTGGACAAAGTTACAAGATTAGCCAGTTAGATAGTGTTTTAATCATAGGGTTTTAATAGCATTAAAAACAAAGGTTTTTGTGATCAGAATTTTAAGGAATTTAGTACCTTTAGCAAAACCTAAAGCAGGATAACATCTCTTTATTGCTGTTTGTCACAGAAGTATATGCAGATCCTAGTTATGCATCATACAAGGCACTGAACTTTGTTTCAGGAGTTACAACTACATTCACACCTGGGGTATGTTTTGCTTATGTTGACCACTCAAGTTTTTCCAGTTTAAAAATTTTCATCTTTGTGAATTGTATGAGATATATGCAGGCAGCTTTGAAGATTATAGAAGCGTATATGGAAGGGTATCGACAGGATTGGGAGCTTTCTTTTGAAAAAGATACGCGTACTAAAGGTGGCTGGTATGTATCTTATTAACACTAATCATTCACAAAAGAGGCCTCATACTGGCTTTCAGAGCTAACAGACTTTTTCTAAAACTCAAAAAATCGTTATAAGTGATTTTAACATCTACCAAAAGAAAAAGAATAATCTATTTTGGCACTTTTTTGCATACTTTGTCGGTTTGTCCATCTGAACTGCAGCAATGGAACCTATATGTATATTAATAGAAGCTTATAGTTTTTGACCTAAAGTTTTAGAAAAATTCACCAGAAAACCAAAGTGTTGCTAGTCATGATGTGGTGGGAGTAGACCCTAAGCTTAACAAGCATCAGCAGTTTTGGACAAAAAGTGTCAAGTATGATGTCTTTTTGCGTAGTTGAGTTTACAACAAAGTATCATTAAGTACTACCTACCTTAAACTTTAGTGAGAAAAAAAACGAATGTTGCAATGAATCTAGATAGTGTATTATAACAGGCAACAAGGGGGAATCATGGTTGCAGGTCCAGGGATAAGCAACATCTCATACATTCACAAGGTGAGTCTCCCCATGCTCTGCAGTTACTGGACAACCTATTTCTAGTTCTTGGAGCTATTTTCATGTTTCTTGACATAATATTTTTGTGTATCTATGACTGAAACAGGACAAAGAAGCAGGAGATGATCCCGAAGTAGAAGAGATACTGACTGCATGTTGCTCATGAGGCTACTTACATATTCACTGATACTAGAGGATATGAAGTGATTTTGGGAAGCCCCATGGCACAAAGATTATTACTGTGCGCATAGAAAATAGCATTCAGTTTCATCCTATATGAGCATCCACTTTTTCAAACATTTGAGTTTGCATAAAGGGAACTTGCTACAGTCTTATGATGGGTCATGTGTAAGAACTAGCAATTCAGATAAATCATGAAGATATACATGCAAAGAAAGTATAATTGGTGGGGAATTTTTTGTGCCAGAAATAACTTACTTTTACAATATTGATGTTTTTTTTGTTTTCTGTTATCTCGGGGGAAATACGATGGGGAGGGGCTAATACTCAATATCCAAGTAGGCTTATAGAAAAAATCGTGATATGATCCAATTAATTTTCAATGGAAAACTACAGAATTGTTAAATGATAACAAAATAGAAGTGATTTATATTTATTATTCATGAGATGATAACAAAACAAAAAGTCATACATGATGATCTAGAAAGAATCAGTCATTCAATTGCGCATGTAAGTTAATAACAATATAGAAGTGATTTTTATTTATATTCATTAGAGATTTAGAGTGAATGATAGAGTAGTGCTACAACCTATTGCAATATCATCAATGTTGAAAGAAAATGCAAAAACCCATCTACAAAATGTCAATTGTTGGTATAAAAATATTAAATACTTGCCTTCTGTTTACTGACCTCCTCTGTAACCATTGGTACACGGACCTTCTTGTCACCTTCAGCCTCTGCAAAACCACTGATCTTCAAGCGGGTGATGTTGGTGGTGATCTCATTCTTTTTAGGTCCTAATGAGAGAACCTCGAGGCTAAGGGTATCACGTTGAAGTTTAAATATAGTCTCTTTTACATCACTTTCATTTTTATCTGCAGCTGCACCAACTTCCTGGACACCCAAAATTATAAACATGTCATCACTTATCAATTCTCCTGCAACAAAAAAATGCTTGGTATTAAAAATCATAGTCCAATGTCTATATGTGTATGAAGTAGAGAATTTAACCAGCTGTTACCCGGACGGTAGTTTTCTTTTATCAACCGTAAAACTGCGAGGATGACAATTTGTGCTTCAACCTGTTGATAAATAGTGTTGAATATTAATTATCTGCAACACTCCAGATTATAAAAAACCAAGAACTGAATTAAAAATTAGTATATTCCAGTATATATATGGGAAAAGATAAAATGAGTCCAGCTTATTTTGAGTCCAATTTGAGTCCATTGATTTTCTTCCATCTCCTCAAATTCCAACCACCTCCTACCACCACCACCATCATCTCCGACCACCACCATGATTTTCCGGCGACGGCGACCACCGCCACCACGACTTACACATGTGTAAGTTAACTTACGCATGTGTAAGTTTTACAACTCAAGTTTTACAACTTACACATGTGTAAGTTACATGGACCCTTTTTGGACTCAAATTAAGCTGGACTCAATTTATCCCACCCCTATATATATATATAATATATATAATATATATATATATTATATATATATATATATATAATTAGTAATTAGTGACACCAGACTCGCGCATGGTTTTCAAAACCTGCACTGGAGGAACAATAGTTATTAGAGGTAATATAAAGTATTCCTGCCTATAACATTGATTCAAGTTGATAAAGCATGTTCTTTTCATTTAAAGATAACTTGAACCTATAGGTGGCAAATAGAGAGTTGGGAAACAAGTGAAAACAGGTACCTATTGTAATGAGTTGTTTTGAATAACAGATTGGTAGATTGCGAAAGTATCATATGTAGTTAATTTAAAAAAACTATGTCAATGGAGTACAGAACTACAAATAATTTTTAAATAAAAACACACTTTGGTCAATTTTCAAGGTTCCCCTGTTAGATACTGTACAAACCCAAATCGACTCTATCCTAATAAAAAGGATCATAATCGGTACATCTAACCTCACTATGGCTCTTACCTGTCCAGCATTCTTCACAACCCCAGAGCCTCCATAAATGCCAATCAAAGTTGACCAGCTTATATGATTAGGGCTAAGGCCAACTGTCTCCATCTCATCCATTAACGATTGTTCAAGGAAGTAATCAGTGCCACAAGCCTTCGTGAGTACATTATATGTCGAAAATTTCGACATATAGTAGGTTTGAAAGGAACTTGCGTAGTTGCGTAGGAACTTGTGAGCTTTCTTGTATCAAGTATTGTCTATTGCGTTTCCAGGACTGAATTAGTCGGAAGGCCACTCGTATCGGAAAGCCTTAACACAGGCATAAAGGAGAATATTGCAACACTGTGCAGCTGGCATGCAACCAGCCAGAAGCATCTCTTTAAATAATACAAATGCTTGATCCACCAGACCTGCTTTTGCACATGCATTTATTTATGATGACCATGTAACAGTAATGCAGTAACATCAGCTTCACGCATTCTGTCTTTCATTCCCAATGCCATCTGCCACATTCTTGCGTCGGAAAATACCTGAGATCTATGGAAAGCATGGAAACAACACATATCACAATGCTTATACAAGGGTGATTTAGGGCTTGGAACAAATCAAATCTAGAAGCTAGGCAGCATGTCTTTAGAAGGATATTATATGATGCTATAACCAGAGCAACACCTAGATTCTGTAGAGGTGAGATGAATTAATCAAAAGTATGATGGGTATCCAATTGTGGTACTGGGGCTAGGGTTCCCCCCATTACCCTTTTCTTTTACACGCATTGTTTTTAAGTCATGCCTTTAATTGGAAGAAACAAAGGATATTTTATAAAAAGTAATGCCACATAAAAGACAAGAAAAATTAAAACAATAAGAATTACACAAGGGAGTAGGGAAGAGAATATTACTTGCATATGCTCGTAGATATTTATTGTGTAGGTCAAGTCGAAGGCATTTACATTCATAAGACTGTTGAAGACATACAGATTGGGATTGATTCTGAGCACTTAACTCCTACACTTTAGATACATATATAAATGAATATGATCAAGCAAGAACATTTTAGATGCATATATAAACGAAACACTACAGGAATAGAAGATAATATTTCCAATGTAAAGCCCTACTAAATTAGGAAAATGTATCTCCTATAACATTACTCGTTAATAGAAGCCTATCAATTAAGTGTACTCAAACCACATGCTTGGTAATAAGCAGAAACTTTTACATGCCTCAACTCAACCATAGCTATGTAGAACAGCATCATTAAAATCGTAAATAGTCAACACATAATCCTCGACCTTTATCTATAACTTATATTCTCAGAATTTCAAGGAAACTATCATTATACTTCATAAACAGACCTAGATTGCAAATGGTCACGACAAAGATCACATAAATCAATGATCGTGCGGTAAGCATACATATTCACACGGCCAAAATATGTTTGGAAGCTTCAAAAACTGTCAGTGAAGATGCCATATCTCCTCTCTTTCCATATTCAAGAATCGTATTGAAGCAGGGAGAAAAACAGAATAAAAATTTTCAATAAACTTTGAAATAAACTATCTAAAGCGCGGTATAACTGATTGAAAATAGATACCGAATACTGTAATTATCAAAAGTAGGAAGGTTCATAAAGTATCTACTATCTAGCTCAATGAAGATTAATTACGTGGTAGTGCCTCTCAAAAAGCCAGCAAGGCAGACTAACCTTAATGATACACCAGCTTTTCCTCAGTTAATGTAAAGAAAAAAGCCAACCTAATGGCTGCATCTGGATTACTTTTGGTGACACGGCTTCTAATAACCTCAATTAGTTCCACTATATCTTCAATAGATAAAGGAAACCCTGAACCACATTGACAGGTAGAAGAGAAATGAGTTACCACTGTCTACAATAAAGTCACACCTCTTTAGTAGAAACTACTAATAGGAATGCTTAATCACAGTCAAGGGCCACATCCCTTCTTGCCACCGAGTCTCAAAACGGCAGCGTTTCTTAACCCGCTCTGATAATGGAGGATTCAAGCCCCTACTTTCAATCACTCACACAGTCACACAATATGTATATACGTGAAGTAGCAGAGAGCAAAATGGAGAGATAAACTTTCACTATTAACAAAGAGAATAGGTACTGTATTTTATCAAAAAGGGGTGAAACATTTTTTTAGAGCGTTGATTATTTAAATCATTGATTTCAACAAGTACAGAGCGGAATACAAATACATAGATCAGGCAGATGATGTGTTTACAAACTCATAGCTCTTGATGTAATCTCCAATTCTCCGTCCGCGGCATTCTTGTTGACTTCTCTTGCTTCTTCCATTGGATTTGTTGAATTTAGATTATTGAGGTATCTTTGTAATGCATCATTTCCATAAAGAATCTTTGCACCAGTTCCCGGCTTGTCTACTGATCCTATGGCCTTTTCATCAACCACCACTGCATCAACTGAATCAGCTCCTTTCTGAGGAGGGTTTGGAACCTCAAACATTGAATCCACGAGAACATTTTCTAATATCGCTCTTAGACCCCGTGCACCAGTGTTCTTGGCAATTGCTTTCTTTGCAATTAGTCTAAGTGCAGTATCAGTGAAATGTAACTTCACATTGTTCATCGCAAACATCCTTCTGTACTGCTTCCCAAGAGCATTTTTGGGCTCAGTTAGAACCAGAAGGAGTTGGTCCTCATCTAGAGCAGATGAACTCACTAGAATAGGAAACCGGCCGATAAACTCGGGTATCAAACCATACGCTACAAGATCTGCACTTTCTACAGATTCTAACAGCGAAGATGTAACCACAGCGTTAGTTAATCCACCACCTCTCATATTAGTTCTCACTGGTGCGCCAAACCCAATAGACGAATCTTGACGTCTCTCAGAAATGGTTTTCTCCAGATCAACAAAGGCACCACCACATATAAACAGGATATCTTTTGTATTCACCAGAATGGCATCACCTTGAGGTTGTTTTCGAGATCGATTATCAGGAACATTCACAACAGTTCCTTCAAGCATTTTAAGCAAGGCTTGTTGAACACCCTCTCCAGATACATCTCTGCCCGTGTTTAGACTTTCAGCCCTTTTAGTAATCTTATCAACTTCATCTATGTACACAATCCCTTGTTGAGCGGCTTCAACGTTGAAGTCAGCAGCCACAAGAAGCTTATACAAAATCGATTCCACATCTTCTCCAACATAACCTGCCTGTGTCAATGTAGTAGCATCAGCAATGACAAAAGGCACATTCACAACTCGAGCTAAGGTCTTTGCAAGTAATGTCTTCCCTGAGCCCGTTGGACCCATTAACAGAACATTGCTCTTGTCTAGTTCTACGTGATCAACATCGTCATTTTCACTTTCAAGACAACCTGAACTGGTATCCGCGTTTCTATGCATAGAGGAATGATAGATTCGCTTATAGTGGTTGTATACAGCAACCGAAAGCACCTTTTTAGCATGGTCTTGGCCAATAACAAACTGATCAAGACCTCTACATATCTCTTTAGGAGTAGGCAAACAAATCCCTAAATTCGAACCACCCGACAAACTACTATTCTTCTTAGTATCTACATCATCATCATCATCCACAATAGTATCCCCCACAGAACCGCCATAAGACCGTAACTTTTCCCACATTTTAACCCCCCCTTTAACAGCATTAGCATTATTATTAGTACTATTAACATCAACTCTAACACGACCAATTTCGATAAAACTACCTTGAAGTATAGGGTCTAACTTAAAAGGCCTAAAATAGTAAGCAGTTCTACAATTAAGGACACATATTAAGAGCATGATAGATACCGATATCGGAGGTTATCGATAAGGGGCGGTTTGTAAAAAGTAAGGTCATGAGATGATTACATCTAGGGCAATTAACCTGGGCTTTTATATGATCATATTTATCTGAACTTCCTTCCCATTTCTGACGAAACCCTAAAAACCCTAACCTTTTTAAAGCCTTTGATGATTGATGAACATGAAACTGTGACGTAAGCAGGTAGTTATTTGAAGCTGCTGATGAAATTGATCTGACAGAAGAAGATAATAATAAACGTATGTTGTTGTTCTTGTAAGTAAGAATCTTGGATTTCCACCTCATCATTTTTGCCACCCACTCACCTTCTCTTCTCTGTTTCACACTTTCACCTTTCCTTTCGACCCACTTACTGTGTGTGTGTGAGTGTTTTTCTTTTTTTGTTTTTTGTTTAGCAGCGTGAACAAACACCGATTAAGCAAGGGGGTGAATGCTGGCCTGTTGGGTTAACCGAAACGGGTCAAGTCGGGTCACGGTATCCAAAAGACGAGTGGGTCATGGAGCCAAGATCGTGGGTGGGTATGTTCTATTAATCACTATCGTATTCACATATCTATATATGTATTTAACAAAAGATAATGTTTTAATTTTGACGAGAGAAACTACCCTTCCGCATATCTATTCGGGCAGCCATTAACCTAAACCGCATTTGCTTTCTTTTCTGAAGTAAACATTTGAATGGCTCCCTTACTTTTGTGCTTTCATGAAGTGAGCTCGAAGCCTTGAGGCCTAGGACGCAGATTTCTGGAGATTGAGAAGATGATATCTTTCTACGCCTTCCATTTCCCAAAGTGAAGTGGGTTGGTTTGAGGCTTCTATGATTTTGTGAATGACTTTCATGAAGCGAGCTCGGAGACTTGAGGCCCATGATACGGCTTTCAGGAGATTGAGAAGACGAAATCTTTCTACGCCTTTCATTTCTACAAGCCAGGTTGATTTGGTCATGGCTTCTTTGCCTTTGTGAATGACTTTGATGAGGTGAGCTCAATGCCTCGAGGCCCATGACACAAATCTTGCGAGATTTAGAAGGCGAAACCTTTTACGCCTTCCATTTCCACAAGCAAAGTGGGCTTCTCCATGGCTTCCTCTTTTTACCTGTCCACGCGGTGTCTGTTCACTCTATATGAAATAAATATCAATAAGTGGTGGAATATTGGTCAGGTTGAATCGAGTCAGTAGGGTAATAGGTCAGACAGGTCTAGGTTGACTCATTAGTTTTCTTATTTCCTAGTAGACCCCGTAATAGCCAATGTTGACTAAAGTTGTAAGATATTTTTCATCAAGCGTGATACTTTCACTATTTATATAACTAAAAGTAAAAACAACAAAAAGTGTTAACGAGTAAACACAACCTGACCAGTTTTAACTGCAAATGCTTAAGCACTTCTTTTAGTTCCACCTGTTTGGATATGTCGTTCCGCCCAGAAAAACAAAAAGAGCTAAATCGACACAAATGTTCATTTTGAGCAAAAGGTTCCCGTTGAATATAAATAATAGAAATACAAATATATGACAATATTAAGTTAGGTTATCTGTCTATAATTCCTATGGACATTTTGATTTACTTCTTCCAGATCATCAAACTTTCTTTTGTCCATTCCAGGCCATCATCCTTTTCAAGAGTCCTTCCAAGTCATTAACACTTAAAAGTGTGTCCATGTCATGGACATTTTGTTACCAAAACCACGCCGTTATGAGCCTTAAGAGTACATTATGTTTCTTACCAAAACGACATCGTTTTGGTGACAAAATGGCCTAGTAGCAACATTTGATAATTATGATCGTGTGGAAGAGACAAAAGAGTTCAATAGTGTAGAATGGACAAACTAAAAAAGTATATAGGAGTTATAGGAAATAAATCCTATTAAGTTTAATAATATAAATCTGAGTAAAAGCTGAATATAGAGCAGTAAGAAGATACGTACATAATCCAACATAGGACATGCATTCTCAACTAACTCCCAATTTTCCCACTTGAGATCTAAGAGTTCTTCATCTCCATCATCATACAACACCTAAGTTATACCAACAAACATCAGTCAACATATAAAGTAATTGAAAATCAACAGTCAACACGTTGGAGAAAACTTATCAGACATCACACCTTGTGCCTCTTGTTTATATTGTCAAAGAATTGAACAACTCCCAGGTAATACCTGCAGCAAAAGATGTAAAACTTAAAGATCCTCAAAGATCCATTAATCATAATCAAGAACAATGACACTTACATCTTATCACCGGGCCACCAAACTCTTATCCTTCTTCCTACCAAATGTTCACCATGCTCAACAATATGGACCTAATCATCACGGATTTTTAGAATCCAGAAGTTGATTAGCATAATATTTAAAAGAGCAAATTACACAGATGGTACCTGTGGTTTGTTCGAAATGACTGTTTTCATGCTAAATTTTCAAAATTACGCCAATCAAACCTGGGGTTTACATTTTTCCACTTTGACCAGACCCACAGGTACCATCTCAGTAGAAAAATGTAACTTATAAAAATTACTCAAACAGTACACGTGGGTATGGTCCGAGTGAAAAAAAGTAAACCATGGGTATGAATGGCGTAATTTTTATAAGTTAGATGTGAAACCAGTTATTTCGAATAAACCACAAGTACAATCCATGTCATTTGCTCTATTTTAAATGAGTAAGAGGTGGCATTGTGAAACCATTTACAGTAAACATGTCAAATTAAGTTCCTTTGCTTCTATTAAAATTAGATTGAAACAAGTTGAATGGGTCAAGTGGGTCATATAGGTCAAAAGTCACCAATAATATATACATTTGATAGAAACAAGTTGAACGGGTCAAGTGGGTCGAATAGGTGAAAAGTAGCTAATAATGCATCTAATATACATAAGTATATAAAAAATAAGATTTTGATCTTTTTTAAAACCTCAAGGCTTGTTTCATTTTTGAAAAATAAGAATTTTCATGGAAAACTTTTGTAAGCCTACAAAACATTTCTGTAAAATGCACTGATAACTATTTATAAAGTTCAAGGAAAGATAAAGAAATGTATGTGAGTCATCACAATCATTTTGACATACTATAAAACTATCTATCTTGACACTTTACCCGATCTCCCACCCACCCCATTTGAACAAGAGTAGTTTCCAGAATCAAATGCTATTACATTTTTCTTCCACAGAGTATTATTTCTCTGGCATTTTGTACCTTCAGTTCTGTTCCAGATTTGGATGGCATTGATGGATCATCGAATGAAAGAGTTATCTTCTCATCTTTCTTTGCTTCTTCGGGGCCTTGTTGAAAATGCCTTACCGTCTTGATACACTCAAGTTTTCTCCTCTTAGTTATATCTTTCCCCAAATTAGGTATCTCAGTTGTATATGGAATCATTTTGTTAGCCACCTAGAAGACAAATTTGAATTTTTGCACATTAGACAATAAATTTGGGATAGGGGTGATATAAGATTTGACCAACATTCTTTAAATGTAATTAGAATCTCGTAGTGAAATCGCAACAAACATACGAACCCATCCCATAATAGGCTCGCATCAAGCCATAAGCTAGGTGTAGAACTCAATCCAAAAAGCTAGCTCAAAGGAGGAGGAGACACCTAGACAACCACCAACCAATCCCATACTTGGCCATTGAGAGAAACCCCACCCTTTGAAAAGCCAACATCCTCGTTGGACGCGGCTATTCTGGTCACGGTTGGCACCCTTTTTTATTGGGTCCAAGCCACCACACCGAGCTCGTTAGTTGGTCACGGTTGGCACCCTTCTTTTTTCGGGTCCAAGCACCCCTCCATAGGCCACCACTTCGAGTGTTAAAACCTGAGGCTGGCTGGCTCTAACCTAATAATCAATTTATAAGGCCCGTATCAAGCCATAAGCTAGGTGTAGAACTCAATCTAAAAAAGATAGCTCAAATTAGGAGAGGAAACTAGACTTGTTAACCACCAATCAATCCCATACTTGGCCGGTATAGGATCATAACACTATATAGCAAATCCTGAATTATCCTAGAGAATATTATGGCTAATTTATTCCTTGATAAAGATTTTGTGCATGGTCTATATAAATAGGAAATTAGAATCCCTATAATTGGCGGAAGTAGGTATTCTTTTCCTTATTTTTAGCTTAGATATCATGTACATATAGAGGTGTAAGACGTGATAATAAACTTAAGCCTTTGACATATAACTCTGGCTCTTTTCTTCTTCAAATGTCTATGTAATAAATAAGTATGAGCAGAGTAACAATCACCGTATTGTAATTTTCTGATGCAGTTTTGCAGATATGTACAGCCGTCTTCGAATAATCATAAAGAGCAATGCTCATATCTCGTCCCATTTCTGGCAGATCTGGTTTTAGCTGAGCAGCACAGTTCATGAGAACCTTTTCCCCTAGTTGCCAACAAACATGTGAAGTAATCTGCATAAGGAACAACACTTAGTATAGGATGTAATTAGTAATTAACGAAGAACCATTGTTGGTAAAGGTCACTAGCATAAACATCACCTGATTATTCCTTTTCACACTTGCAACTACATTACATTGAAGCTCATGCTTGAGCTCCTTACTTTCCTCTATGATCATGGTCATAATTTTCTCCATCTCGTATACGATAGCAGACGAATTCGAGCTGAAAATACAGTTGGAAAAAGAACCCAGTTAAGCTTCAAGCTTTCCACTAAATGACATATGGTTCCAGTGTGTGTAGGGCTGCAAAGGAGTCGAGCTTTGACTCATTCAAGTGGAACTTTATTCAAGTGGAACCTTATCATGCTCGAGTTCGAATTCAAGCCCAGAAACCAAACGTGAAATATTTAGCAAAGCAGGCTCAAGCTTATAAGGGTTCAGCTAGAGTTCTTATCAAACTTTTGAGCCATATATAATATATGTGTAGATATAAACAAACTTACACAATGTATGATACTTATTTGAACAAAATTATTTACAATTAAATATCTTGAATTATATAACGTGATCGACAATTCACCATATTTTTTTATTTTTTTAAAATTTTATTTGAGTCGGCCTCGAGCCTACTTTACTACTTCGTTAAGTCGACCTCAAGCTTGCATCATAAATCTCGTCGAGCTATCAAGGCATCAAGTCAAGCTCGATCTAGGCATAAGCTCTTTGATTTGAGCGCGAATCCTGTTTAGTACGAGCTCAGCAGGCTTGTTGAAAACCCTCAAAATTAGTTGGTAGCAGGAGCTTTATAACTAGAGATGGGAGCTAAAGATTTTATTTGTAAAATGGTGTTTGAAAAAGTAGCTAAAGTTGGAGCTTAAGAATGTCAAAATGACATAAAAGGACATACCAAAAGAACTTAAAATAAAGGGTATCTATGCAACCTATTAAGTTGGCTTGTTTTTCAACAAGTTTTTCAAAACTTGTGTCAACCAAACAAAACTTTTAGTTTGAGATTTTAGAAAATATAAGCTCAAGCTTTAATAAGCTCTAAGTTCGTCTAACAAACATTCATTATCTTATTATTCTTCCATTTCAATTAACAAATAAATTTCCATAACAACAAACAGAAAAAGAAATAATAAGAAACATGAGTTGCAGGTAGAATTAGTGTCAAAACTAATGACGATTTGCAAAAATAGAAATGAAAATAAACCATTCTCGCTGCTATAATAGAGTTCTTACTCGGCAAAGGTTAAAAATTGTTTGAATAGTCGAACTATTAGTCCACATCCATCCAAGTCCACGTCCAGTATCAGCACACACAATCTGTACTTGCGAAATATTTTGAGAACTTTAGCCATCTTCGTATAGCATCCACCAGATGCAGAAGATAGTTTCTCGAACGTGCTTACGACCATTTCAAAGAAATGTTGTGAAAGGTCATAGAGTGCGATAGCCAAATGCCTTAGCCGTACGGGCTCCGCCCTTGGATTTAAAAATTAGTCGAAAGTATATCGAATGACATCTCTAATGAAAGAGCATGAAATTTTAAGAACACTCATATAATTTTTATAATTTATCGATGTACGATTTTTGAGATAAAAGATTTTAAATGAATTAGAGGAATAAAATGATTTATGGAGGAGAGAGAAAAAAAATGAGTGGCTGAGATTTGAGGAGAGAGATGAAAATGAAAGTTGAAAGTTGTGGGGCATTGATGTATGGTACATCATGCATTATCATGTGTACATTGTTGAAATTGAAAGTTGAAAGTTGAAATCTTATTTGCTTTATAATATAGTATAGATAGATATAGATGAGTGATAATGAAATTCTCAAGGCTTCTATTAAAAACTGACTAAAAGGGAATACGCACAAAGCGGTTGCGGTGGAAGTGGCGGTATGGTGGTGGTGGTGAAAACTAGCGGAAGTGGCGGCATGGTGATGGTGGTGAAGACTAGCGGAAGCGGGACGGCGGGTGGTGGAGGCGATAGCGGCGGCGAGTAGTATATGTCATTCATATAAGGGTAATTGATGGAAAAATTGGGTAATTTTAAGGGTCAAGGATTTTGTAAATTAAGGGTAGTTTTGACACATCAGTTAAAGAGAAATTAGAGTTTTACTTTTGTATTTGTCTTAAAAGGGAGGCAGAGGATATGTATGCATTATAAAGAAATAGAGATAATTTGTTGGAGAGGTTGGAAGTGTTTGATGTGAATAGGAATTCGATATTGATTTCTGATTTATGGAAGGATCAGAAAGTTGTTAGTTGTATCCGCTTGTCACTTTAGTTATATTTATTTGATTTATTATGTTGACAGACACAATCAATGTTGAAGTTTACTATGTTTTTTTAATGTTTTGCATATTTAACTATAGGTGTATATTTTGTCACAAACGGGCTGATATTCTTGCTGCTAGAAAGGTATATATGTATCTACACACATGGGCCAGTTATTGTAAAACAACATTCATGTTAAAACAAATAATAATCTTTAAAAAAAAATTACGGTTATAGAATTTAAAGTTTAGGAGGGTCTTTGAAGACCTTGAGTCAATGGCTTGCTTGACACAAAAAATATTGGGTCGAATCAGGTTTACACAACTTGAACATGGTTGTTTACCCAATAAATAACTAAGACGTAAGCAATCCAAAAAAAAGTTAATTATTATTATTTTCTCCTTGGTCACCATTCTTTTTTCCAAAAGAGTTCCTCTATATTTTTCAAGAATAATCTTTAAAATTTATACAATATACTTTTTAAATATTTTATTTTGTAAGGACCCCTATACACATAATATGGAACTGCCAATGCCAAAAGATCGAGTTTGTGACATATGAGGGGGGAGGGAGTGAGACTCGGTGTGCTTGTGGTTTGGACGAAACCAAAATTGAACAATATTTTCCTCGCTTGTGGTTTGGACTTGGTTTGGGGAATTGGTTTCACAAACCGAATGTGACCATACACACATTTGACCATTAAATGCCTTAATAATTTATATTAAATGGTGGTGTGGGTTGATGTATCATGACATCGTGTAAAAAATAATGAGTTTTTGGTTTGATGGATTGAAATGACTTAACAATATGTTATTGGTGGCTGACGTGGTTTGGTGTATCATGACAATACACAGCATCATATTTTTTAAAGAAGTGATACACAGATGTCCAAGACTGTCTCGACTAACAACTATTTTATTTGAAAGAATTAACCTTGCTTTGAGTCTGGAATTTGAATATCAAAAGGGCAACATTTTTCCGATGTTTCGAAAGTGGGACAAAATATCGATTGTGTTAACTCTGCTGTTGAAGTTTAGCTGGTCATCCTACTTTACAAATTTGAGTATCAATGTTGTTGGACGTTGTATCAGGATCGAATGTATGCTTCAGGTCAGGTGTGGCTCTTGTGTTGATTGGGCCGGGCAGTGTTGATAACAAGATAGAAGTGATTTTTATTTATATTCATTAGAGTGAATGATAGAGTAGTTTTACAACTTAATTACAAGTATATTATTGCAATATCATCAGTGTTGAAAGAAGATGAAAAAATCTATCTACAAAATGTCAATTGTTGGTATAAAATACTTGCCTTCTATTTGCATTTGACTTTCTTTGTAACCATTGGTACAAGGACCTTCTTGTCACCTTCAGCCTCTGCAAAACCACTGGTCTTCTAGTGGGTGATGTTGGTGGTGATCTCATTCTTTTTAGGGTTTCATCTAAGTCGGGACGTGGATTGAAGGGATTCTCCACATTGATTCTTATATCAGTTGGGATTTTAGGTCCTAATGAGAGAACCTCAAGGCTAAGAGTATCTCGTAGAAGTTTAAGTATAGTCTCTTTTACATCAAATTGATTTTTATCTGCAGCTGCACCAACTTCCTGGACACCCAAGATTATGAACATGTCATCACTTATCAATTCTCCTGCAGCAAAAAATATTTTGGTATTAAAAATCATAGTCCAATGTCAATACGTGTATTTCATATATGAAGTAGAGAATTTAACTGTTACCCGGACGGTAGTTTTCTTTTATCATCCGTAAAACTGCTAGGACAACAATTCGTGCTTCAACCTGTTAATAAATTGTGTTGAATATAAAATAATCTGCATCACTTAGGATTATAACTAGTTAATAATTAGCATATTCCAGTATATCTATAATTAGTTAATTACCTTAGTGAGGCCTCGAAGATCAACAGCTATTGACTGGGCTTCTGCATTCCCCTTTTGCAAATGTGATGCAACTTTCTCAAGAAGCAAACCGTGAGGTTCCCCTATATCTCTTTTGTTACTAGCGTTTAGCTGGCCTTGTGGCCGATGGTTGTCTTGTATTATCCCTTCACACCATTCCTCTATCAGTTCCTTGAGATAGTAATCATTGGGTTTGAACCTAAACAATCATTATTTTATTTCAGTAGAGCAACACAGAGAACGGCTCAAAATGGGCCATCTAATCACCCCCCAGGGATTCGACATTTGCATATTGTATGTTATTTGAATCAACACATACCCTGATTTACGCATGTCCTGATATATAGATAGGCATTGTTGCACTTCTATTAGGGAACCATATCTGGTACGCGCTCTGAGAAGTGTGTTGTATGTCACCTGAATTTCAAATGGAGGGTAGATTGATTTAACATCTTGTTTTAATATAACCGGTGTAATAATTCCATAATATTTCCAGCAGGTTCTGTTCCTTCGAGTTATGCTTGGTTCAGAATTCTTACCATATTTGGTTGTATTTGATATCTCTTCATCTCCGCGAATAATGAAAATGCCAGGTTCAATTCCCTTCGTTTTACACAAACCTGTAGATGAAAGCATTAGTAGTAAGATGAATGATGTAAGCATTCCTTTAACAAACATGATCATAGAAGTTGCTACTTTTTCACATAACCAAAGGCCTATAAAGTAAGAAAGAATTAAACCTTGATAGCTGCTGTGTATGCAACAACATCAGGTGGGACACCAGACTCGCGCATGGTTTTCAAAACCTGCACTGGAGGAACAATAGTTATTAGAGGTAATATAAAGTATTCCTGCCTATAACATTGATTCAAGTTGATAAAGCATGTTCTTTTCATTTAAAGATAACTTGAACCTGGAGGTGGCAGTTAAAGGGTTGGAGAAATGGGTCAAAACAGGTACCTGTTGTAATGAGTTGTTTTGATAACAGATACCAAATATATTTAGTTAATTTAAAACACTATATCCAAAGGCGGTATTAAATGGGGGGCAAGGGGGGCCAATGCCCCATTTAGATTTTGTCATGTATTTTTAAATTTTTCATGGATTTCTAAAAAAAAAATTCTAGGTTTTTAACATTTTGCCCCCTTTTAGATTTATTTTTTATGGATTTTTTAATTTTGCCCCCTCTGTGATTTTTTCTGCTCTGATATATCAATGGGATACATATAATATTAAAATATAATATGCTTCAGGTTGTAAGTTTTGAAAACACACTTAGGTCGATTTTCAAGATTCCCCTGTTTAGTTACAAAAATTACTCTTCAGGGATAAACCATAACCCAAATCGACTCTTTCCTAACAAATGGGTCATAAATTCATAATTGGTACATCTAATTTCACTATGGCTCTTACCTGTACGGCATTCCTCACATCCCCGGAGCCTCCATAAACACCAATCAGAGTTGACCAGCTTATATGATTAGGGGTAAGGCCAACTGTCTCCATCTCATCCATTAACGATTTTGCAAGGAAGTGATCAGTGCCACAAGCCTTCATGAGTACATTATATGTCGAAATGGTAGGTTTGAAAGGAACTTTCATAGGAACTTGTGTGCTTTCTTGTGTCAAATCTAGTCTATTGCCAATCTGGAATGAATTGCCTTTCCAGGACTGAAATAGACGGAAGCCTCTGTCGTACTGGAAAGCCTTAACACAGGCATAAAGGAGAATATTGCAACACTGTGCATTTGGCATGCAACCAGCCAGAAGCATCTCTTCAAATAATACAAATGCTTGATCCACCAGACCTGCTTTCGCACATGCATTTATTAATGATGACCATGTTACAGTATTTGGAGTAACACCGGCTTCAAGCATTTTGTCTTTCATTCCCAATGCCATCTGCCACATTCTTGCGTCGGAGAATACCTGAGATTTATGGAAAAACAACACATATCACAATGCTTATACAAGAGCAATTTAGGTCTTGGGATCACCATATATCTCTTAATGTTAACGCTGAAATTTGACTCTTTTTTGGGGACACAACATTGGGGATTTGGTAGTAACTTAGGGTGAAAAAAGGGACCATGATGGATTGGGTAACTTGTTCGATTCAAAAGGGTTAGTTCAATTATGGGTCAGAATGATCTGAACTTTTAATTATATTTGTAAAAAGGTGATTTAAGAGGCTTTTTGCAAGCAGCTCGACCAGTTTAACCTGCTCAACTCTTTCGGCCTGTTTCTTTTAGTAAACCCAAATTGAGCAGTTTGTATGTAAATGAGTTAGAGATTAAAAATAACCCAATTTGACACATTACTACGTTAATGGGTCGAAATTGCCCTCTGCTCACCTCTGGTGATAATATTCTCATTTCAAGTAAAGCAAAGATTAATGGGGTACCTTAACCATTGTACTATATGTAAACAGTAAACACATCCGACTTCAGTGATGTTAGAGATTAAAAATAACCCACTTTGGCCCATTTCTACGTTAATGGGTCGAAATTGCCCTCTGCCCACCTCTGGTGATAATATTCTCGTTTGAAGTAAAGCAAAGGTTAATGGGGTACCTTAACCATTGTACTATATGTAAACACATCCAACTTCAGTGATCCTCTTGATTCCAAATACTCTACCTCCCTGTAAATTTCCTGGGCCAAATCAAGTCTAGAAGCTAGGCAGCATGTCTTTAGAAGGATATTATATGATGCTATATCCGGAGCAACGCCTAGATCCTGTAGAGGTGAGATGAGTCAAAAGTATTCAAACAATGCAGATACAGTCATTGCTTCTAAAAGTCATACCTTATATCGGACGAAACAAAGGATATTCTAAAAAAGTAATGCCACATAAAAGACAAGAAAGCTAAAAGAATAAGAATTGTACATGGGAGCAAGGAAGAGAATATTACTTGCATATGCTCGTAGATATTCATCGTGTAGGTAAAGTCGAAGGCATTTACATTCATAAGACTGTTGAATACATACAGATTTGGGTTGATTTTCTGAGCACTTAACTCCTACACCATTACAAGCAAACGAATATGATCAAGCAAGAACACTTTAAATGAATAAATAAACGAAACAGTAGAGAAATAATATTTTTGAATTAGGAAAATGTATCTCCTATAGCAGTACTCATTAACAGAAGCCTGGCAATTAAGTGTGTACTTAAACCACATGCTTGGTAGTAAGCGGAAACTTATACATGCCTCAACTCAACCAAAGATAAGTGGAACAGCACCATTAAAATCATGAATAGTTAACGCATAATCCTTAACCTTCATGGCTTTATCTACAACTTACATTCTCAGGATTACAAGGGAACTATCACCATACCTCATAAATAGATCTAGATCGCAAATGGTCACGACAAAGACCACATACATCAATGATCGTGCGGTAAGCATACATATTTACACAGCCCAAACTATGTTTGGAAGCTTCAAAAACTGTCAGTGCAGATGCCATATCTCCTCTCTTTCCAAATTCAAGAATCATTGTACAGAAAATTTCATCAGAATGGTTACAAAGACCTGCATACCTGCAAAACAAACAAATTGACATTGAAGAATCGTGAAGATGAAGAACAGAACAAAGGGATTTTCAACAAATTCTATAATAAAGTCTCTAAAGCCTGCTATAACCAATAGAGAATAAATACAGAATACGGTAATTCTCAAAAGTAGGAAGGTTCATAAAGTATCTACTATCTAGTTCAATAAAGATTAATTACGGTGTGGTTTCATCTGAAATAGCCAACAAGACAGACTAACTTTAATGGCACACAAAAAAGAAAGCAAAGCATACCTACTGGCTGCATCTGGATTACTTTTGGTGACACAGCTTCTGATAACCTCAATTGGTTCCACTATATCTTCAATAGATAAACGAAACCCTGAACCACATTGACAGGTAGAAGAGAAATGAGTTTACATACAACAACAAAAACCTACCCAATGTTATAAACCAATTTTTCGTGCAATAAGTTTGGCAGTCCAATGCCACCGTTCTCTATGATAAAATTACACCGCTTTGACAAACACCGGTAATAGGAATGCTTACGTTAAGTCTACAACAATTCATCTCTGTAGTAACTTAATCTCAGAACTTGCTACCAATATTTTACAATATGACACCTAACGAAATCTTAAAAAGAGATAACCTAATAACCTGACATATCTGCATTTTAAAGGGTGAAGTGATGGATCCAGCTAGTACTACATTACTATTGTAGGTATTTAACTTCCAAACGGTCTACTATATGTATCGAACTTTCTATACATTACTACCATATGTATTCGATTACTACATAATAATGTGAGAAGCCAAATACATTTTGGAGCATTTCAAATTGACATATCTAAACTTCAAACATTCATACAAGACAAAAGGCATATACAAATTAACTTTAGATACAAAAAATATGTATATATACCGGAAAGCATTTCCATGAAATCAACAACCTCATCCACACAACCACATTTCAATACGCTCTTACATCGCCGACCAATCGCCTCAACAAAATTTCGCTCCGCAACCAACGCATCCACCACTTTAAAAACCCCTAACCTCCGAAAACCATTCAAAACAGCGAAAACCTTCCGTAAACCGTCATCGGTTTCAACAACTCTCAAAATCCCCTTGGAAACAAGTTCTAGATTCAACAAAGACACAAATTCTTCAACCACGTTACTGCCATTACTAGTAACTGTTTCAACAATCATGAAAAAATCGTCGAACCGTGCGTCTTGAGCTAGCTTGGAAGCTAAATCGGCGTAGTAAGTGGTTCGATTGTGGCTATTGCGGTGTGGCTTTCCCCATTGGAAGGTTGAGATTAGTGGCGGACGGTGTGAGTGAATGCTAGAAGAGGATGAGGATGATGGTTTGGATTGTTTAGGGGGGTGTTTGGGATTAGGGTTAGTGAGAGTGTGTTTGGATACAGATGAGCTAAGTATGATAAGACTGGCGGTGCATGTGGTTGTTATGGTTTTCATTTCCCGGGTAACCGGCGGTTTATTTGGTGATGGTGGTGCTGGTTTTGGAAAGTGGAATGTCTAAGATTGTATTTGAAAGGCTGTCGGAAAACGGATAAAATAATAATATAATAATAAGTATCTCACTTTTTCTTATTATTATCTCTACTATATTACATAAAAAAAAAAAGTAAAAAACTATATAATGGTTTAATTATTGAATATTTTTAAGAGCTCAATGGAAGTTATTTTGCCAATGATTTACATTTACTTCAAATTAGAAGCCAGGCATGAGCACGGGTCAAAATCCGACCCGATTATGCAAACTCGAAACCCTTCAGTGTAACAAAATTGAATTTGTGAGCCAGGCCATTACCCTACCAGGAGGGTCGGTTCAGGTCGAGTTTGGTTCTTGGGTTTAAGGGACATTTGTTCATCAAGTGTTAAAACCCGGCCCAACACGACCCAGCCCGAAACCCGAAACCCGTGAGTGCAACAAAACGAACCTGTGAGTGTGACCCGGCCTATTACCCTATCGGGTGGGTCGAGTGGGGTTGAGACGGACCTGGGCCGGGTGTTAAGTTTTCGAATAATATCTTTCTCTAACTTTAGATACACCTTTAACAAAACACTGTTAATACAGGTCATAAAGTGTGGTTTGAATGATTGTTGACAACTTTTATGTAGTGCCATTTGATGACTCTTAAACAAGCTCTGTGCCATATATCAGAGTACGTAGTAGAATTGTAGGCTTGTAGCTAGAAGTTGCAAAGCCAAAACAAGTTATTTAAGTACGTGACCCTAAATTATGTATCAACTGTAATAGATATAGATATAGATATAGCAATGTGAAGATGTAATGCATTTGATACACTTTGAATTGTTTTCGACATGTTCTACCCATCCTTTTTAGTTAAATCGTTTAGCTTACATAAACGGTCATACATGTCGTCGAATTGTAAATTATACTGTAACGCACAACTAGTGAAAGAGAAGATTAGTTACATATATATTGCATGAACTTGCAACTTTAGACATTCCAATAGTAATTTCCATGATACTATTACTGATAGACATGAATAATTATGCATATATAGTAATAGACATGAATTATGTACATCACCAGACCTTTCTCACTCCTATGAAACTAGAGTGTCGTTACTTGAGGGGAAAAAGAATGGTGTATACAAGAAGAAAGGTTACAATGACAATTGCACCCCCAAGAGTGAAACTCGGGCTGGTCCATAAACTTAAGTTTGATCTTTCTGCCCTTTTGATGGGATCTACCTCCTCAGATAATGGATAGTTGGATCTTCTAGGGTTCCAGCTTACATACTTATTTGGGGTAAACTGTGAAAACAGGCTCTTCTTCCCTTGCTTCTTGAAACTTGACCATGCCTTGTCCCAATCTGTTGAAAACTTATCTATACAGAATGTGCAGAAAACACCGTATTAAACAACACATGTCAATGAAATTTGAGGCATAATGTTTCCACTACTACCAAAGTCACCATAAATCTCTTGTTAACAAGCAATAGTTTGTATATCAGCATTGGGCTCAATCATGTACAACCAACACTAGTGGAAAGTAAAGCAGTATTGTTTCCTCACAAAAGTTCTTAAGTGCAAATCCTGCATTAGGCAGATAAATTGGAGGCGGCCACAGAAAGGGCAATGAAAACCCGATTACGCAGTTAAATCCGAGTAAAAATGTGGGTTGCGGTAATCCGAACAAGAAAAACCTTCTCCATATGTTCAGGACCGGGATCGAGTAATCTATTTATACCAAAGTAGATATATATATAAACTTTATATATGTACGCCTAAACAACACTACTTATCATCACTGTATGTAAAACACTCACTCATTCATATGCAATCAATTAATTAAATGTTTTGAATGTATCTATATAATCTCATAGATATGTATACCTTTGTTGTTGTTCTTGTTGTTACGATCATCGCCGTTTTGAGGAGAAGGTGGCTTCGGATCTCTGGTAGAACAGTAGTAACTGTGTTTTTGATTCCGCCATGATGACGTGATCATGCTCATCCCTCGAATATCCATTTTTCCCTCCAGATTCTCAATTTTCAACCACACAATGCCCCCAACCTTCTTTTTTTATTATTATTATTTCATTATTATTATTAATATTATAGTATAGTATTATTTCAGTTTGTAATTTCTTCAGATTTTTTCTACATTGAGGATGGGCTAACTAGTTTTTATAATGCTACTTTTTATAACGGGCTAACTAGTTTTGAGCCCAGTTTTGTTATTTGGAAAGCCCATAACCAAGAAAGCGTTTAAATTGTATCTATGCTTTCGAGTTTCGATAATCAAAGCATTGTCTTTGACACAATTAGCCAATGATGTCTAGCCTAGTTGGTCAGAAACACTCATGGTTTTACCCAAAGTCTTGAGTTCGATCCTTAGGGATGACAAACCTTGGAGTTTTTCCTTTCGAATACTTGTAGCGGCTCATAGTCAATATCTCGTTGTCTAGGGTACGTGCAAGGTTTCACCATTATACGGTGAGGTTTTCCTGATGTCGTATACCGACTGAATGTTTGGAGAAAAAAAATTTACACAACTACAAGTCTAGAATACATAAAAGACACTTACGCTTGGAAAAAATAATAAAACTGTGAGGGAAAATGAAAATCTTAATTAAAGAAGAAGGGAGATAATACAAAGTTTTACAAATAATTAAACTTGATCATCATGGAAAAATAATTTACAAAGTAACTACGCAACTTTTTATTTTTTTAAACAGCCAAGTATTACATTTACGTCAAATTATTTTACTTTTAAATTACCTCAAATATTACAAAGTAATACGCTACTTGATGATAATGTTTCAATAGCAAAACTTTTAATCAAAAACTATTTTACAAGACGTATTCAAATAAGTTTTAGCTCCGTTAATGCAAAAACGGCCTTTAAACACCCCAAAAGTCTTGCGAAAACTATTAAATAAGAATAATATTTGGTTCAAAGATTTGGTATTCTAAAATATTTTTCTTCTTAATTTGTAATATATAAATCATTTATAAAACTTTTTCTGAAATAAAACAGTAATTCCTATCATGGATGCTTTGTAGTACTTAAATATGTTTGTGCTCAAAGAGTCAAGAGAAGCGTGTATGAAGTGATGGGCTTACTGATAAATAAAACAAAATATGTCAAGAAAACTTGAACGAGTATAGCTAACAAACAAATTATATACAGTAATAAGGGATGTCGACAGAAAACGTTAAAACTTTTAAGTAATAATTAATATAATAATAATAAAGGCAAAGCTATTTTCGCTTTCAAGTCCTATCTCGTCATATATGGTGGGGTTGAAAGCTTCTTTTTATAACATTTCGGTGCACTTAACCCTATATAATATGGCAAAAGTGAATATGGGATTGTGATTGTCTGCATCTAAGCTTAAAATTTTAGGTTGCGTTTGGTTCACATATTCTAATGGAATCTGATGGAATTGAATTCCATTCCGTAGTACGTTTGGTTGTCAAAAGATGATGGAATTTCATTTCATTGGAATGTTAAACTCCTTCATTTGATGGAATCTCCATTCCTTTGGGTTATTGGATGTAATTTCATTTCTTCCCTCTCTTGAATTTTAAGAAAACAAAAAACATTTCATCAAATTCCATTCCTTCGGAATCTAATTCCTTTGACAGATTTCATTCCTTACAAAAACATTCTGTGAACCACACGTGCCCTTAGAAGTGAACACCTCACATACAAATATTTTAATATATATTGAAAAATAAATAAATATATTGGTACTCATTTTATTGATTAAAAAAACCAAGATGTAAAAGTTTTCATTTAAGCTTAGATGACAGACAACCTCATATTCACTTCATATGTAATGTTAAGTACGAGTAACTTTTTGTCCTTGAGATTTAGCTCAATGGTTGAAAGACCATCCCCCTTACAAGAGGTCTTGTGTTCAAGCTTCGGGGAGCACATAGGAATTAAGTCCCTTTATGAGGGCTTGACTTGGGTATACTCAGGTTCAAGTCTGAGGGGACAGGGTTTACCCCTATTAATCGTCGTTCCTTCGGGCGGATTAATAGGGGGTTTTCCCCCATCGGGTATTTGATATAGGCATTTCTACTTCGAGGGAGCTCTCTAGCGCGGACCCGGTTAAGACAACGTATGCTAGACCTCCCGCTGTCGAATCGCGACACGAAGTTTCCAGCGAAATTCACCTTTCAAAAAAAAGTACGAGTAATTTTTATAGTAATTTGAGTGATTCACGCATTTTGTGTTTTCAATGATCCAAAATTATTGATGCATGTAAATCAAACAAAACTCTCTCACTTATGGTTCTCTAACCGTTCGAAGAAAAAGTCTATTTCATGTGTGGATTGGCTCTCGAATCCTTTGCTTTTTGTCTAGGAGGTTTTTCCTTGAGACTCATATGAGAATACATCAAAAACACCACAGATTGAAAACCGGTGGCGCGGCCTCTGTCTTGGAGAGGATTTTTCTCATGTTTCGTCTCGTAATTGTTCGAGTTTCAAGAAGTAACTAGGTCCAAGTTGTCTGTGGTGTGACTAGATATCGTTTTTGTAATTGTAAGAGTTTGTATGATCTTGTAACTTGGGCTTTTAGTTAATTGCTAAACGCCCCCTGTTTTAATATATATTTTTTGCTTGCTGTTAAAAAAAAATATATATAGTGCAAGTAGCCTTGTGTTTCAAAAAAAAAAAATCAAACAAAACTAAATAATATTTCTTACGATAAAAACATTTTTACGACACATTCCTTTACATGAAGCCATAACAATAACTCAAAAAGGATTCATTATTTTACTACAAAATACCTACGTAGTGTATGATTATATTTAGAATCATGTACGCGGAATATTTATTTAGTATTTTTCAATTTTTTCCCTTAGATTTTGTTTTATAAAACTATGTTTTTATTTGCTTATCATAACTATTTGTTAGCTATAATGTTTATACGTATAGGGTAAAGATCTAGAGAGAATGTAGCTTAAGAAGGGAAGAGAGAGAAGGTTCATTTTTGATATTTTTTTTAGCTTGTTTTTTTTTTAATTTTTTAAATTTTATATTTTTTTTAACATAAACCCATTCTAAAAAAAATCAAAATTTTTTTTAAAAAAAAAATAAAAAAAATACAACTTACACATGTGTAGATATACACATGTGTAAGGTATAAAATCTACACATGTGTAGGGATTTATTTATTTTTTTAATTTTTTTTTTTGGAATGGGTTTTCACTAAAAAAAATTTAAAAAATGAAAAATGAAAAATAAAGAAGAAAAAAAAATAAAAATCAACCTTCTCTTTTCTCTCCTTAAGCAACCTTTCTCATTTGATCTCTCATATACTTATATCTTATGTAAATTATCTCTTTTACTTTTTAAATTTATAATTTATAAATTCATGTATAAACTGTAGTATTTTGATATTTTCATATTGTAATTGTAATGTATCACGATGATTTGCCTTATGGTTAGTATAAACAGTAGAACTCTTAATAAAATAATAAAATATTGAGAAAAAGTTTTATAACGTGGGTTAAAAGTTTGCATACTGTCTTTACGACATTATTTCAGTTTCAAATAACTGATCCTTATATACTTCATCCGTTCCATATTAAATGTCCTACTTTGACTTTTCGAGTTTATTTCTTTTAACTTTAACCGTAAATATTTTTGTTTGTGTTATATAACACTTGATATAACATATATGAATTGATTGAGTTTTAAATGTACTTTTCATTTATATAACTTTCATCAACTAATATATAACACAAACAGAGATATTTACGGTCAAAGTCGGAAAAAAAGACTTGACCAGTCAAAATAAGACAAGTAAAATGGGACAGAGGGAGTATAAATTTTTCAAAAATGTTACATATTTTTACTATTGAAATATATCCATAGCCAAGCCAAGGCTTACAAAGAGGTGATCTTTACACATCTTTATATTTTATTTTATTTTGTGTATATGAAATATGTGTGTCGTATGGTGATGTGAAAAATATAAACATATATATGAATATTTGTATAGTTGGATTTAAAAATAGTTTTTTTAAAAATATATATTTATACGAATATAATATAATAGGATGTGAATATATGATATCTACGAGCACTTCTAATGCCTTCGTCCTTGACTCGTCCTTCACTTGTCCTTCTTAGAGGGATGAAACTTGTTTTTGAATTTTTTTTTTTTTTATTTGGTTAGATAGAAATGTAAAATGAAATTAATAATGGATCCTAGACTAGTCCTGACATTGAGAGTGTTTAGGAGGATTAATCCTTAGTTAGTTCTTGGACTGATATGAAACTCATATGGTATTGATAGAAACTAGTTCTTTAAAGGGCGGCGTAAGAGCTTTAAAAATGCAAAAGCTAAAAATACCATTAGAAACGGTCTAATGATTAAAAACACACACTCAACAACATGTTAAATTTTTTTACCTTGTTCTTATCTATAAAAAGCAAGGACCCTCACGTGAACAATTTCATTTCAACTAAATGGTGTCATTCGCATAAATAGTTAAATCCATTCCATTTCTAGATTGTTAGGCTGTCATAGCTTCCCATGTTTCGTGGATATAACTTCTGCCACGTTCAAATCCATATAATAACGCAAAATAGCACAAAAATCATCCACCACAAGTTTTCACTAAACCATTAAATCTCACTTGTCTAACGGCCCCATCAAGGCATCAACATTTGCCACGTAGTCCCAATCCCTAAACTCGTGGTTAGGAAAGGCTAACACGTTTCAGGCAGCAGGGTCCCACTTAACACAATTTGACCAAATATATGTATACATCCGCCGATAAATTCTAATCCTCCGAGGTCCTCAACTAACACTTTCTAAGACAACTGTTCACATATATGACATATCGAACGTCGCCCGTGTCTCGACCAAGGAATATTCAGATTCCCGATCAGACACTTTCAGCAGCGACGTCGCTGCTTCGCTGCTGAAAGTGTCTGCACGTATGCCACGTACAACAGAATGCACGTGCGGCTGACCGTTTGACCAGACTTTCAGCAGCGACGTCGCTGCTGAAAGTCTGTGTCACGTCAGCATTTCACCAACTAAGGCATTAATGATCGCTGACTTTGACCAGACTATTAGCAGCGACGTCGCTGCTAATAGTCTCGGATTTTGTGTTTAAATAACCCCCGGTCCCTTTCTTTCTTTCTATCCCTTTCGATTTCTTGCTACGTAACTTTATTATTAATCTTTCACATTGAATATTTTATCTTCTAACTAGTAACTATATATCTATATCAAAATTGAAGTTTAAAGTTAATTATATTCAGTTTAATCAAAAAGTAATAATCACCTTGTTGTACGTACACGCTCCGTAGCATACAATGGTGTTCATGTAAAAAATAACGCAGAAAGCCTTCACGTCGATATCACCTTAACCGATAGAGAAGTCTAAAGATTAGACAAGTAACTATCTTTATGTATGAGGTTTTGCTAAACGAAGCCCTAAGGGCTTTCGTTAAGGTGCATTAATTAGTTGTACACTTAACATAAAATTCGTTAAGGGCTTTATTTAGCATTTTCCTTATGTATATTGTAAATAAAGTTAAAAAAAACAAGATATTCATGACATATTTTTGATAAAGCTTTTAATAGTACCCATAACAATTTATATTTAATTTAAATATAAGTTATATAATTGAGGAGAAAAACGCATTTGAGTTAATACGTGGGGTGATACTCCTTTTAGACCGAAAAAAGTCCATTTGTGTCGGTTAAATTGGTGAAATTTTGAGACGTTTGACATCATAAATAAAGGCTAGTATTGTTCCGGCTATATAGTGAAATGATCCCTACACAATATTTTTTAGCCATACACAATACTGTATGCATTATAGTTGTACAGTACAATCATATAATGCATATATTGTTGTGTATAACAAAAAAATGTTGTGTAGGAATCACCTCCCATATACAAAATACACCCTTACATTTGTATATTTAGATGAACCAGTATTTGATAATTTGAATTTGAATGGGTAAAAAACTACGAGTAATAGATAAAGTATATTTGTACAGATTAACTAAAAGACACATACAGCATAATCAAATATCCAATACGTGCCACATGAAAATCAAACTTGTGCAAGAGTTGGTGTGATCAGTGACGTGATCGAGATGTACATACAAATTAACGTGCTTAGAACATTTGTAATGGGATCTTTATTTTTGGTTTTACTACATGTCATCATCTTATAATTAAGTTAATTTTTAAGCATATAAATTATGTTGATTGATCATTTTTCAAATTTATAATCATAATTGATTATGTCATTTCAGTTTTCTTAAACTATCATTGTTCTTAAATTTATTATAACACTTCAATAAAACTTCACAATCTCTATAGCTGGTTCCAATGCACTTTTTTAAGAGGTGACGGTTCTACTGTATATTAAGACTCTACGGAGTGGGGCGGATTCCCCCTCCATTTCGCCCAAAACTCGCCGCCTACACCACCCCCTTGAGCCGATTAAGCCCCAAAAACAAAAGTGGCGGAATATTTCTATCGCCCAAAATTTTGCTTCTTCCAAGGAAAGAGCCGTTGACAACGGCTGGATTTTAAAAAAAAATGGTGGGAGAAACATGGATGCCACATGTCCAAAGTCCCCCCACCCTCAAAAGTTGTCTCACTCCCCATTTTTCTAACAAAACCTTCTTGCTTACATGGCGCCACATGGCGGATATCCCCCCTTCAAGAGTTGCCCCACTCCTTGTAGCCTAAGAAAAATTTTCTCAAATATTATTACCATGTCTAAAGCGTTTTAATGACATGGTTGGTATTAGTTATACTTTTTAAGTGCTTTTTGAAGTTTAATTATGTTCGGTTTTTGTCTCTCGAAAAGTGATGGTTACTTAATTCTGTGCTTCTTGGCCACCAAACCATACACGAAAAAGTGGTTAAGCCATGCTCATATCTTGGTAGATATTATTAGAGCATCTCCAATGGTTAAGTTGTTATATAAAAACCTTTTTTATAAAAAGCTATTGAAAAAGCTTTTGCTCCAATGATAAAAAGCTTTTGAAAGACTTTTTTAACAAAAAAAACCATTATATTACAATTAAATATAGATGAGAGAGAGTGTTTATTTCTATCAATAGGTTGATGAACTTCAAGCTATTCATTAAAAAAGTCATCTTCTCCAATGGTAAAAAGCTTTTGGAAGACTTTTTTTAACAAAAAAAGTTTTTGCTCAAGTTACCATTGGAGATGCTCTTAGTTAGGCTTGGAAATTTATAATAATAGAAATAAAATCATATATAAGTTTAGCCAATCTTAATTAATTATGACGAAAAGTTATGATTCATCTCTAATGTTAAGCTAACACACGAGGTCCACCCATATGCTTGTAATTGCGATCTCGGGCCACCAAACTACCAAGGCGCTCGTGAACTAGTGTGCTTTGATCTACACCTAACTTGCGGGTTTGGTTCCTAATTTAGATTAGATTGGTAACTTTTGATGCTTTAATTATTAAAAAATTATTACAAATCAAGATGTGTTTCTTACTTCAATGGTGATTTATTTTGTGGATGTCATGCACTATGATTCTATGAATACGAAGAGGACCTAAGTTCAAATATCATCTATATATAAATATAATACTCCCTCTGTCCCATTTTAATTATCTTATTTTGACTGGTCAAGTCTTTTTCTTCCGACTTTGACCATAAATATCTTTGTTTGTGTTATATATTAGTTGATGAAAGTTATATCAATGAAAAGTACATTTAAAACTCAATCAATCCATATATGTTATATCAAGTGTTATATAACACAAACAAAAATATTTTCAGTCAAAGTTGAAAAAAAAAGACTCAAAAAGTCAAACTATGACACTTAATATGGGACGGAGGGAGTATAATATTACGTGATTTAACTATGATCACATATTGGTTGTGAGACCATATAGTAAAAGTCATCAATTATCATTGTTTTTGTAATAGATGAGATCCTAAATTCCTAACACTGTAACACACAAAGTATAGCACGGTTGACAGATCCCGTCTTCATAGCCGTGAGATGGAGGAGCACACTTTCATGCGGTCATGCACCATACAATCAATCAAAATATTTTAAACACGGAAATCATAAAGTAGATTGATTTACTCATTAAAATTAACGAGTTATATGTCCGCGCAATGCGACAGAGATGGTGGTAGCGGCGCGGTGTGGTAGTGGCGGCGATGGGTAGCGGCGGTGGTGGCAGTGACGGGTGGTGGGGCGGCAATGGTGGTGAATGTAAAATAATTGATGTTAAACTAAATAGTGTAGTTATTTTAAGGATTGAAGAATTTAGGTTGTACATTATTTCATTAAGGGTATTATAGGTATATTAGATGGAAATGTTTAAATTAATGAATAAAAAAGAGGGGTATTTTAGGTAGTTCAATTTCTCATTTGAGATTTTCGGGGGGTGGGTTCTCCTTTTATAAGGTATTATAGATTATAGATAACAAGGAAATTTATTTTCCAATGAGATTAGAGCATGGATCGAACCCAATCGAGAAATTATTGATGGTGGGATATGTGACAACTCGTAATTAATTAGAAATGGGTTAGTCTTAATCTTGTTTAAGATTAGGTCATTATCATAATCTCGTCTAATTTAGACGGTCTTTGACGTGCTAATTTTTAGACTTTTGGACTTTTGACTTAGTCAAATTAGACGTATCTTGATGACGTAGACTATTAGCTATCTAGACGAATGCCGAGTCTTTAAAAATAACTTTAAATGTATATTTAAAGGTTATGTCTTGTACAAAATAAATAGACTGTCTAGACTTAATATTATAAAGTTCATTTTGACGAAACTTTATTGACTTGTCTTAATTTAAATAACACGAGGGAAAATACTTTTACTTTAAATTATAACTTTTTAGTCATACGGTATTTAATCGTAAGCATTTTACCAAATTAAGGGTCTAAAATATCCTAAATTAAGGCCACATGGGCCGGTTATTGTTTGTGTGGAGGGAAAGTAAACACCAAACCCCCCTGCCCCTTTTTTTTCTTCTTCTTCGATTTACACCAGGAGAAAACACACACACACATAACACACACACAAGACACTTTATTCTCTAAATCAAAATATGATTAATTTAAAATCAAATGGGAAATTAAAGGGAAGTAATCTTCTATTGAGTATTCAAGGCTTTATCATCATCGTCATCACCATTTTCTTCATTTTATATCAAGAACACATCAAATTGGTAAGTAAACCATTTTCTTTAGACTTTGACTTCTATAAATTCAATCTTTTGATTTAATTTCAGTTTTGTTAATTGATTTAATGGAATTTTACTAGGAATTAGGTCTTTGAAATTTGAAAGTGTTTGAAATGGTAAAGGGTTGGCAAAATGGATTGTTTTCAGACTCCTTGAACATATCTCTAGTTGTTGTAATGAAAGGAATTGATTTAGAAGTGATTTGGTTTACGGAAAATGGTCGAAAATGAGTTTTTGCTCGATCAGGTAAAACTCGCGCCGCGAGTAGTCTTTCTCGTGCCGCGATGTGTCAAATTCGTCATGAAAAGCTGCTGTTTGAACTGAACTCGCGCCGCGAGGTAATGATTTGGCTAGGTCGCGTCGCGATAATCCCATCTCGCGCCGCGAGTTCTGGGTCTGTTTGACGATTTTAGTTTTTGACATCTTGAACACTTGAACTTCGTTTGTACGAATTGGTACTTTGGACTACCTTATAATGACAATGTCATTGACATTAGGAACTAAAGTCAAATAAAATGAACGTTTAAATCACATTCTTGGTCGTGGCATTCTAGGGTTGATAGCTAAGTAGTTGTACGTAGGATACTTGTTGTCGTGAGAATTGATCCTCACCATTGGTACTCATATCCTAGGTTTTGGATAGACGTGGAGACTAGACTGCTCATTTTTCTCAGACTACTCATACTTTTAGCTCGTTGATCGCTAAGGTGAGTTTATGGTGCCCTTTTCCTTTTACTTTGGGCCTGAAAAGCATGTACTACTGTATACACGACTTCTTTATAAATGATATGTCTTTGTCTATGCCATGAGATTTGGCTACTTAAAATCATTTGTCTTATGTCTTGCCATGTTGACGGCTGCCTGAAAATGTGTATACATGTCTTATGAAATTTGTTCTATATGACTTTGACTTGCCATGTTGTCGGCTGACTAAATTGTTCTTTGTGTTTGACGAACTAAAATGTTCCCCCTTATGTAGTTATTACCATTATGAGATCCTAATGGTTGTCTTGTCAGACTTAGTTCTTGACTGTCATTGTTCTGGTCCGCACCCCATTGTAGACGGGAGACCTGTGCGAGGTATTCTGGTCCGCACCCCATTGTAGACGGGAGACCTGTGCGAGGTATTCTGGTCCGCACCCCATTGTAGACGGGAGACCTGTGCGAGGTATTCTGGTCCGCACCCCATTGTAGACGGGAGACCTGTGCGAGGTATTCTGGTCCGCACCCCATTGTAGACGGGAGACCTGTGCGAGGTATATTGGTCCGCACCCCACTTTTAGACGGGAAATCTTGTGCGAGGCATATTGGTTATATTGTCGGATATTGATCCCGGCTGTCTATAATATGTCTTTGTCTATGCCATGAGATTTGGCTACTTAAAATCATTTGTCTTATGTCTTGCCATGTTGACGGCTGCCTGAAAATGTGTATACATGTCTTATGAAATTTGTTCTATATGACTTTGACTTGCCATGTTGTCGGCTGACTAAATTGTTCTTTGTGTTTGACGAACTAAAATGTTCCCCCTTATGTAGTTATTACCATTATGAGATCCTAATGGTTGTCTTGTCAGACTTAGTTCTTGACTGTCATTGTTCTGGTCCGCACCCCATTGTAGACGGGAGACCTGTGCGAGGTATTCTGGTCCGCACCCCATTGTAGACGGGAGACCTGTGCGAGGTATATTGGTCCGCACCCCACTTTTAGACGGGAAATCTTGTGCGAGGCATATTGGTTATATTGTCGGATATTGATCCCGGCTGTCTATAAAATGTCTTGTCTCATATAATCACATGTCATTGTGTTCTCACAATGACGACAAAACTATTGTCAACATACCGTAGGTGTGGTGGGTACGCCGATGGTACACCTTATATATAAGCATTGAAGGTATGTTTGAAGTAGAAACCCAAGCATTTTGGTCTTATTGTCGGATATTGATCTCGGCTGTCTTGTCATAATATTGTCGGACTTTGCTCCCGACTGTCTTGTCTTAAATAACTACATGTCATTGTGTACTCTCAATGACGACTGGTCTTTTGGTCAAACACACTGTAAACTCACCAACTATTTCGATAGTTGATCCTCTTAAATTTCATGTTTTTCAGGTGACCAACAGTAAGTCTTGGAATCGTATTTGGCATTATAGGGCCATTCTTTTGACTTGGACGTACAATTGGCATCAGACATTGAGGACTCTCATGTTTTTAGCTTTAATTGTAATAGACTGTCCAGATATTGAACTCGTATTTAGTGGGCCCAGTTCCAAATGAGGATGACTTGTATCCGTATTTTGGGGTCCACATTCTAAAACGATTGTACTTGTATTAGACTTGTATTTGGTATTAATGGATGTAATTTCTATTTAACTACGGTTAGTACGCAATTATTTGTTAACCCTGTATTTCCGCTACAACGGGGTGTGACAAAAATTGGTAT
>CM067170.1:56403434-56443532 GCA_034093135.1 Erigeron breviscapus | reverse complement strand
AAGTCTGGAGTAGGTCCAGTAGAATATGTTTTCTGGTCAGATCTTCAGTGAGCTCCAGTAGTCGGTCTGGAGCGAGACCAGCAAAACAAGTTTTCTAACAAACCTTAAGTAAGGTTCCAGTAGTCCAGTCTGGAGCCAGTCCAGTAAGTCTGGACTAAATCTGGACCTAACAAAGGAGGACTACCGAGGGAGCTCGTCTTCCCTATGCTCCTCGAGATCCTAATGCTCCTGGTCCTTCTGCACCGGTTCAGGACAACCGTGTGTTTGGTCCTTCATTTCTTCTGGGCGATCCGTATGCTGCGGGTTCCTCCAGAGTGCCTGTTTATAACCCCAATGCTGCTAATGGGATGACAGTTGCTGATGCAACTGATAGGTCAGAATATGCTCTCCGACAAATGTCAAGGATGAATAATTCTCTCATCCGTACAAGAGAGGCTATTGAAAATCAAGCTCAAGCGTTGACAGGAGCTTATCACCATGCCTCTGAGGCTATGACTGTTGCTAGAGAGGGGAAGGAGACTATTGGAACTTTGATCTGGATACTGTCAGTCTTGGTGGTTTTAGGCGTGGCTTTGCTAATCGACGTTCTTATCAAGATGTAATCTATAGTAGTTATGTATTGTAAGCCTAGGACTTATAACAACTCATACTTTCGTACTTTGAGTTGTAGTCTATCTTTGTGGATGTAGTTCCCACATGTCTTTGGATCGTATCACTATGACTTTGTAGTCTATCTTTGTGGATGTAGTTTCCACATGTCTTTGGATCGTATCACTATGACTTTGTAGTCTATCTTTGTGGATGTAGTTCCCACATGTCTTTGGATCGTATCACTATGACTTTGTAGTCTATCTTTGTGGATGTAGTTCCCACATGTCTTTGGATCGTATCACTATGACTTTGTAGTCTATCGTTGTGGATGTAGTTCCCACATGTTTTGAACAGTACTCATCAGACTATGTAAATTTTCGAACATCAATGAAATACGATCGTCTTTGTGGCTTACATACTTGTTCAAACTACGTCATATGCTCATTTAACTCTAGAAATATGATGTTCCATATTTCTTGTCTTGTGCATGAGTTCGTACAAATCGACAAATTTTGACTTGCGTTTGTACTCTCATCTGTCTTGCAAAGCTACTTCCTATATAACTTTTCATGGAAATCTCAAAATGACATTTTTGTTCATGTCATTGACTTATGGCTCCTAAGACGCGAAGCAAAATCCAGAAAAAGGCTCCAAGTAAGAAAACTGTTCAAAAGAGAGTTACTCGATCAACTCCTAGACCTAATGAGACTGAACAGGAAGAACCTGTGATCCAGCAAGGACCGGAAGCTGCTGCTGTCAACGTGAACACTGGTCCTGGATCTACCCCAATTGTCGGCGGGGAAAATAATATGGCGGCATTTGTAACACACCAATTATTGGCCGCTATGCCTACTTTAGTCGCTCAGATCACGGCGAGCATGAACGCCAATAATAATCATCATGCTGACAATAGCAACAATGTTGAACCTACTGCTGAACAAGTTATTTCTCGAGTTCATCTTCGAGGGAGTGACTTTAAGACCTTCACGTATTGCAAGCCAAAGGAGTTCCATGGCACCGAAGGTCCTGTCGGTCTAATCAACTGGCTGGAAAGCATAGAGGCAGTGCTTCATATCAGCCGTTGTGCCGAAGAGCACAAAGTGGAATATGCCGCCACTAAATTCCAAAAGTACGCTCTGTCATGGTGGAACGAGCAGATTAGGACTCGTGGCCGAGAGCCGGCTAATAGCATACCTTGGTAGAACTTTAAAAGGATGTTAATGGAAAAGTACTATCCTCGGGAGGAAGTACAGAGAATGGAAGGCGAATTTTGGAATCATAATATGGACGGGCTAGACAACGAGAAATACACTACTCGTTTTCATGAGTTGGCAAGACTAGTTCCTCGTATGGTTTATACGGAGGAGAAATTGGTTGAAAGATACTGTTATGGCTTGTCACCTGAGATCCGAAGGTTGGTAGACGCTTTTAATCCTTTGACTCTTCAAGCGGCAGTTAGTGCAACCAACCGGATGGTGATAGACTTGAAAAGAACCACTGGCTCTTCTGTTGGAACGTTGAGATAGGTTGTCTAGAGTTCGCGCCGATATTGGTTGTTACGAGAAAGTTGTAAGAATACCCCTTCTAAATGGTGAGACATTGATAGTGCAAGGAGACAAGTCAGGGAAGGAATTGATTTTAGTGTCGGCGATAAAAGCAAATAGATATTTACAAAAGGAATACCCTGCTTTCTTGGCACTAGTGGTTGAAAGGAAACCAGAGGGTAAAAGCATTCAAGATATTCCAGTAGTTAAAGATTTTCCAGAGGTGTTTCCCGAAGATTTGACGGGACTCCCACCTCAAAGACCAGTCGAGTTTGGAATAGATTTGGTCCCTGGAGCTGCACCCGTGGCCAAGGCACATTATCGCCTTGCGCCGTCAGAAATGCAAGAATTGTCCGAACAACTTCAAGAGTTGTTAGCTAAAGGACTGATTCGTCCAAGTTCATCACCGTGGGGAGCTCCAATCCTATTTGTCAAGAAGAAAGACGGCTCTATGCACATGTGTATTGACTATAGAGAATTGAACAAGTTGACTGTCAAGAATCGATACCCTTTACCTCGTATTGACGACTTGTTTGACCAACTGGAAGGTGCGTCACACTTTTCCAAGATTGATCTCAGATCTGGGTATCATCAACTCAGAGTCAGAGAGACGGACATTCCTAAAACAGCTTTCAGAACTCGTTATGGACATTATGAGTTTTTGGTTATGCCGTTTGGTTTAACCAATGCACCTGCTGTGTTTATGGACTTAATGAATAGAGTATGTCGACCGTATCTCGACAAGTTTGTCATTGTATTCATTGATGACATACTGATTTACTCGAGAAGTAAAGACGAACATGAAGGTCATCTGAGAACCATTCTACAATTACTCAAGGATCAAAAGTTGTACGCAAAATTCTCAAAATGTGAATTCTGGATTAGGGAAGTACACTTCTTGGGTCATGTAGTGAATATGGATGGAATCCACGTGGATCCATCTAAGATCGAAGCAATAAAGAAGTGGGAAGCCCCTAAGACTCCGACAGAAATCCGCCAGTTTCTTGGATTGGTTGGATATTACAGGAGATTTATCGAGAACTTCTCAAAGGTTGCTCAACCTTTGACGTTGTTGACTCAAAAGACCAAGGAATTTATTTGGCAGGATGCCCAAGAAAAGGCATTTCAAATGTTGAAAGACAAGCTATGTAATGCTCCTATTTTAGCGTTACCAAATGGAATTGAAAATTTTGTGGTATACTGTGACGCTTCACATCAAGGCATGGGATGTGTACTTATGCAGGAAGGTAAGGTCATTGCTTACGTTTCTAGACAACTCAAAATCCACGAAAAGAACTATACAACCACGATCTCGAACTCGGAGCGGTTGTTTTTGCCTTAAAGATTTGGAGGCATTACTTGTATGGTACCAAGTGTACGGTATTCACGGATCACAAAAGTCTTCAGCACATCTTCGATCAGAAAATGCAAAATATGAGACAAAGACGATGGGTAGAATTACTCAGTGATTATGTTTGTGAACTCAAATATCATCCTGGTAAAGCAAATGTTGTTGCTGACGCGCTGAGTAGAAAGGATAGGATTTCACTATCTGTAATAACAAGAGCAAGTTCTTATCTTGGCTCGTCATTAAGGGATAGAGTTTTGGATGATCAAAACGAGGCCCTACAACCAGGGCGTATTGAGAAAGAAGCATTGTGGAATGTTGAACGGTTATTTGAATTGGATGGTGATGGGATCCGACATGTTAAGGGCAGAGTATGGATTCCCAAGTATAATGGACTTAGAGAACTCTTGATGAACGAGAGTCATCGATCTAAGTATTCGATCCATCCTGGTGCTGACAAAATGTACCATGGAGAAGGATTTTTATTGGTGGCCTGGTATGAAAAGAGATATCGCCACGTATGTTTCAAAATGTTTAAACTGTTCAATTGTTAAGGCGGAGCACCAAAAGCCTTCTGGGCTGCTCCAGCAACCCCAAATTCCTGACTGGAAATGGAAACAGATCACTATGGACTTCATTACGAAGTTACCTCGAACCCTGAAAGGATACGATACTATTTGGGTCATTGTTGATCGATTAACGAAGTCTGCACACTTCATTCCAATACGGAAGAATTGGAAAATAAAGAAATTGTCTCAAGTATATATTGAAAAGATCGTGTCTCTTCATGGCGTTCCTGTGTCTATTATCTCGGATCGTGATGGTCGTTTCACTTCACAATCATGGAGATATTTTCAAGACGCCTTAGACACTCAGTTGAATTTGAGTACGGCTTACCATCCACAAACGGACGGGAAAAGTGAGCGTACCATTCAGACGTTAGAAGACATGCTTCGGGCATGTGTTATTGATTTCAAAGGTAGTTGGGATACCTTTTTGCCGTTAGCTGAATTTTTGTATAATAACAGCTATCACACAAGCATTAAATGTGCGCCTTTTGAGGTTTTGTATGGACGAAAATGTAGATCGCCTGTTTGTTGGCTTGATGCTGGTGAGCGTCGTTTGTACAAATATGGACTGGTTCAGAAGACTACTGACCAGATTGTTGAAATTAGGGCACGGCTGAAGGCGGCTTAGGATCGCCAAAAGAGCTATGCAGATCGTAGAAGGAAACCACTTGAGTTTCAAGTGGGAGACAAAGTCATGTTAAAATTGTCACCTTGGAAAGGCACTGCACGTTTTGGCGTGCGAGGAAAACTTAGTCCTCGTTATATCGGACCATTCGAAATTGTTCAAAGAATTGGTTCCGTGGCTTATAAGCTCGATTTACCCCAAGAGCTAGAACATGTTCATCACACGTTTCATGTTTCGAATCTTAAGAAATGTCTGTCTGACGAAACGTTAGTCGTACCTGTCAAAGAGCTGCAAGTACCTGTCAAAGAGCTGCAAGTGAATGACTCTCTTCAATTTGTCGAGGAACCTGTTGAAATTCTAGACCAACAGCTCAAACAACTTAGACGTAGTCGTATCAAGTTGGTCAAAGTTCGTTGGAACTCAAAACACGGACCCGACTCGACTTGGGAACGTGAAGACTATATGATGGATCATTATCCTCATCTTTTTACTGAGCAACAATTAATTTCGGGACGAAATCCTAAGAAGTCGGGGATGCTGTGACAACTCGTAATTAATTAGCATCTGGTTAGTCTTAATCTTGTTTAAGATTAGTCATTATCATAATCTCGTCTAATTTAGACGGTCTTTGACGTGGAAATTGTTAGACTTTTGGACTTTTGACTTAGTCAAATTAGACGTATCTTGATGACGTAGACTATTAGCTATCTAGACGAATGCCGAGTCTTTAAAAATAACTTTAAATGTATATTTAAAGGTTATGTCTTGTACAAAATAAATAGACTGTCTAGACTTAATATTATAAAGTTCATTTTGACGAAACTTTATTGACTTGTCTTAATTTAAATAACACGAGGGAAAATACTTTTACTTTAAATTATAACCTTTTAGTCATACGGTATTTAATCGTAAGCATTTTACCAAATTAAGGGTCTAAAATATCCTAAATTAAGGCCACATGGGCCGGTTATTGTTTGTGTGGAGGGAAAGTAAACACCAAACCCCCCTGCCCCTTTTTTTTCTTCTTCTTCGATTTACACCAGGAAAAACACACACACACATAACACACACACAAGACACTTTATTCTCTAAATCAAAATATGATTAATTTAAAATCAAATGGGAAATTAAAGGGAAGTAATCTTCTATTGAGTATTCAAGGCTTTATCATCATCGTCATCACCATTTTCTTCATTTTATATCAAGAACACATCAAATTGGTAAGTAAACCATTTTCTTTAGACTTTGACTTCTATAAATTCAATCTTTTGATTTAATTTCAGTTTTGTTAATTGATTAAATAGGCTTAGTTCTTGAGTGTCATTGTTCTGGTCCGCACCCCATTGTAGACAGGAGACCTGTGCGAGGTATTCTGGTCCGCACCCCATTGTAGACGGGAGACCTGTGCGAGGTATTCTGGTCCGCACCCCATTGTAGACGGGAGACCTGTGCGAGGTATATTGGTCCGCACCCCACTTTTAGACGGGAAATCCTGTGCGAGGCATATTGGTTATATTGTCGGATATTGATCCCGGCTGTCTATAAAATGTCTTGTCTCATATAATCACATGTCATTGTGTTCTCACAATGACGACAAAACTATTGTCAACATACCGTAGGTGTGGTGGGTACGCCGATGGTACACCTTATATATAAGCATTGAAGGTATGTTTGAAGTAGAAACCCAAGCATTTTGGTCTTATTGTCGGATATTGATCTCGGCTGTCTTGTCATAATATTGTCGGACTTTGCTCCCGACTGTCTTGTCTTAAATAACTACATGTCATTGTGTACTCTCAATGACGACTGGTCTTTTGGTCAAACACACTGTAAACTCACCAACTATTTCGATAGTTGATCCTCTCAAATTTCATGTTTTTCAGGTGACCAACAGTAAGTCTTGGAATCGTATTTGGCATTATAGGGCCATTCTTTTGACTTGGACGTACAATTGGCATCAGACATTGAGGACTCTCATGTTTTTAGCTTTAATTGTAATAGACTGTCCAGATATTGAACTCGTATTTAGTGGGACCAGTTCCAAATGAGGATGACTTGTATCCGTATTTTGGGGTCCACATTCTAAAACGATTGTACTTGTATTAGACTTGTATTTGGTATTAATGGATGTAATTTCTATTTAACTACGGTTAGTACGCAATTATTTGTTAACCCTGTATTTCCGCTACAACGGGGTGTGACAGGATAAGGCCTAGGGATCATAAAGTCTTAGATTCGAATCTTACAAACGGAATTTTCACAGATTTATTGAGTTTCCTTCTAAATTAGTAATTTAGTATATACACATTATTTCCTAGTGGGGAGATTGTCGGGTGGTTTCATTGGTGGCACAATGATACTCAAGTAGTCTGTCAATAGTTGTACACTTATCATAAAATTTGTCATTAAAAAAGAAAAAAGAAAAAAGAAAAAGTGTTTTGCTATACACAACCTTAAAGACTGTAGTGTAGGTACATTAAATAGTTATACATTTATCATAAAATTTATAGATTGATTTTAATATGAAAAGTACATTTTTTTTATACGCAACTGAATTTCATCCATTGAGACCAAAAACTCATGAGCAATTAAGTAGTGTTGAGAAAAAACCGCAACGGAAAACCGAAAACCGAAAAAACCCGAGAAAGCTGAACGAAACTGATCGGTTTGGTTTTCGTTTTCTAAAAACCGAACGGATCGGTTCGGGTTTCGGTTTTATATGTAAAAAACCGACCAAAAACCGAACCAAACCGAACCAATATATTTTAATTTATTTTATATTTATATCATATTAAATTTATATTTATTAATATGTTAATATATTCAAACTTTTTTTTTCTTTTTAGTATACAAATTGATATAAATTGTATGTTTTAGATGAAAATATACAACAAATTAATTCGTTTTATAATATTTATACTAATTTTAACACATAAAAGATTTATTTTATATTTATATCATATTAAATTTATATTTATTAATATGTTAATATATTCAAACTTTTTTTTTCTTTTTAGTATACAAATTGATATAAATTGTATGTTTTAGATGAAAATATACAACAAAGTTAATTCGTTTTATAATATTTATACTAATTTTAACACATAAAAGATATAATTAGTTAATAAAAAGCATTAGAGTATTTTAGATTTATATCATATTTTTTCCTTAACAATTGAAAGAAGTATATAACATAATACAAGTAAACAAAAAGTGTAAAAAGAAAAAAAAACAGTAACCGATCCAAATTGAACCGGAAAACGGAGGTTTTCGTTTTTTAAAAACCGAACAGATCGGTTCCCGTTTCGGTTTTAGACCAAAACCGACTCATGCTCACCCCTGCAATTAAGTGTAATCCTTAAGGCTTCCTTTAAAATTTCTAAAAGAAAAATTAGACAATAGTTACTCAACATATTACAATTGAAAATCTACATTAAAAATCCATGCAAATTACAAAAAATTAAATGATGGTATTCTAAGGCCATCTCCAATGGGTTTATGGTGCCGGTGTGCATTTCGGGCGCCAGTATGCCACCATTGTAGACCCAGTATGCCACTCAATATGTTGGATCAAATTGCTCCCAAGCATTTTGAATGCGTTTTGTAATGTGGGCCATTTTTCTTTTGTCTTTTATTGATTTAGTAATACAATTGAATTGAATATATATACATATGTAGTCTGCGTGTATATTGAAAGCAAAAGAGAAAAGTTGGCCCCAACATTGTCTCAAAAAATATAGTTGACTTGTGCTTCTTTTTAACTCTTTATTTTTTATTACTTTTAAAGATTTTTGGTTAATATTGAAGAACTTTTTAAAATGTTGAAAAATCATTAAATTTTTTGAAAATATTTGAAAAATCGTTAATATAATGGTTTTTAGTTAATGTAATATGTATTATAATTTAATATAAATGATGATGTGGTATGGGCAAACTGAGTTTTAGTGTGTTAGGTTGAAGGCAAAATGATTTCAGTTTGTTGGTTCAGTATGCTGAAACAGTTTGTTGATGTGTTGCTGAGCTGCGAGTGTGCTAGGGCAAACCGAATGTACCATTGGAGATGGCCTAAGGGTAGAGGGAATGGGTCTCGGCTAGGGCTCGGGTTCCTGGTAACCGATCGGGTACACCATTTCAAGGTGTTGGGTAAGACTCGGGTAGGGTAATTTCGGGTATCATTTTGAGCTCCTTAACCGACGTGCGGGTATGAGTTTTGAACGTTGGAAAGGTGTGGGACCCCCCCTCAAACGGCCACATCTCATTATTTAAAAAAAAAACAACTTTTCTCCCTCTATATATACACTTTACATTTATTTTAAACACACAACATACACACAACATACACCCATATTATTCACACAACATACCCTAATCATCTTCAAGTTCTTCAGAATCTCGTTGTGTCGTTGTTGGATCGGATTCGTCATCCGAATCCGATGGTATGTTCTTGCATAGCGCCATTCAATGGATGGAAGACACGGCATCTTCCAACGCGGTTCAAAACCGCCGAACCATGTTGAGTGGTTAAACGAAGAGATTCATCATCGTATTCGCTATGACCTCACTGAACACGTGTGGGCTCAAGACTTGGGATATCTCGACGGCTAGTTTTTTTTTAAGTGTTATGTAATGTTTTATTAAGTTTTAAATAAAATGTTTAGTTAAATTATTGGTGTAATAAAAAAAAGAAAAAGAAAATAAATTTGGGTAAGTTTAATGAATTAAGTATGTATTTCAAGTGATTTGGGTAAGAATTGGTTGAATTGGTAGTGGAGTTGGAGGGTATTGATTTGATGAAGGATTGGTATTGATTGGGTGGAGGATCGGGTAAACTAACCAAGTCTACAACCATTCCCCCTACCCTAAGGTGGAGTGAATTTAATGTACTTTAAATTGACATTTGGCGGCTTTTCGTATAGCAGACTAGTCAATCAAACACATATAAAATAAAAAAATATTAAAATATATGGTGGGCACTATGTCAACCGATCAAAAATAAAAGGACCAAAGTTCAAAAAGTGGAAAACAAACAGTAAACAAGTGGTGGTTGTGTTTGATCAAAAGCGATCGAAAGACCCAAGGCCTGAAATAACCTGAGCCACAAAACACACGCACGCATCCACAACACACACTGCAGCCGCCAGAAAGAAAAGAATTCTTGGCTACAATTCGTCTGCTGATACTATGCATTCAGAAGAAGAAAATAATAACTCGATATCAATAATGGCGACTACTACGGCTATTAATACAAATAACAGCAACAACAACAATAATAATAGTAATGATAGTTCAGGAAAAAAGGTAAGGAAACCTTATACTATTACTAAGTCCAGAGAAAGCTGGACTGATGAAGAACATGATAAGTTCCTTGAAGCTCTTCAACTGTAAGTTACTCTGTTTTTTATTTTTTATTTTTTAGAACGGCTTAATTTATTTCTTTATTTACTCTGTTTTAATTTATTTCTTTATACTAATAATAATAAACATACTAGTATAAAAAGTTCATCAGTATAGTATTTGCAAGTTGTGGTTGCAGTTTGATCGATCCTATTATTATTTTAATATAAGTTTGTGGTTGTAGAATATACTATATTATTTTATTATTAGTATAGTATTTTACGGAGTATTACTATATTTAGGTGCGAAGTGGCAATAACTGGAATATGACAGCATGAGAATTAATTATTGTTTTCTTGTTACTTACGAAAATTAAGAGTATCGAATTATCGATGATGAGGTTTTTTAGTCCAGGCTAGCTAGAAAGAAAAGACCAGTATTTTGTTGGAAATAATATAGTAGCATTTTTTGATTGTATATGTAATGGCTGCTACAATATTTAGTTTACAACAAGCAAATTTACCCGTGTTGCAGCCGAAAACGTTAATTATCATATTTAACACTATTGATGTAGGGATAAAAATAACTTGTTAAAATGTAAAAACCAATAAAAAAAATTCAAAGTAAAATACAAATATATCTTCATTTACCTATTTATCTAAACTATTTTCTTATTAAATAATGTCAAATAAGTATACTTCATATTTACATACCAAATACATGTTTACTATTTTGTTTAACAAAATTATTTATAATGGTATTTGTACTTTTATTATTTTTGATATATTTATCTTTTTATTATATTATATTATTATATATTATTGTCATAAGAAAATTATTGTTACTTACATAACCATGAAATTAAAATACAAAAAAAAAGAGCATAAAGCATATATGGTGTAGAAGTTGTATATATGTTGAGATGGAAAATGGTTTTAACAACCGGAGATTGTACCACTGGTGGTGGTGGTGTGGTTGAAGCTTTATGATTCATTTATGTATATATGTTTTTATCTTAAAGCAGCAGAAGTTGTACCTAATACTTAACCGTTTGCATGTGGATTGAAAAGATGTAATTTTAGATAGGAATGGGTTAAAAATGTAAAGAAAAGCAAAGTTTGGGGGTAAAATCTGTTATACTATATAATAAGCCAACCAAGCCAAATAGATGTTAACTAAGTCAGTTAGAAAGTAACTAAGTGTTACTGTAGCTCCGAATGATTTGATTTCATATATATAATAATGATCTTAAGTAATTTTGGAAGAAGTTTATGTTCTATGCGTATGTATCATACTAAAAATAAATCTAAAACAATTTAAAAAAAATCTAATGACAATTTGAGTTGGATGATAGGAAGAAGAATTTACGAAAACATACTAATTAGAATTTAGAAAGTATAGAAATGTGTTCATGTTATTTCTGCAACTAAGAAGAAGCCAATTCCGTCTCATTATTAGTATCTGTTTGGCAGCAGCATTAATTTGCTTGCCAATAGCTTATGATGGATCTCCTTTCTTTAACGCACAGGTTTGATCGTGACTGGAAGAAAATCGAAGACTTTGTTGGTTCCAAAACAGTCATTCAGGTGCATATTATATCGCTTGGTTATTGATCATTTGTGCTTGTACACATGTGCTTTTTAAAATTGATAAGAATAAGATCCCTTATAGCACTTAAGAGTGTGCTAATGAATCAAGATTTGTTGAAGCTTCCTAATTTATTAATTTGGCGTATGATTTGAAACTAACTAAAAATGAAAAGAAGTACATTTGGGCTTAACAAACTAATGTGAAATCTTGTTAATTTTCAATTGAAGGGAGTAATTCTGTTTGCAGATACGGAGTCACGCTCAAAAATACTTTCTAAAAGTTCAAAAGAACGGATCAATAGCACATGTACCACCACCTCGTCCTAAGCGCAAGGCCACACATCCTTACCCACAAAAGGCGCCCAAAAATGGTTTGTATAATGATATAAATATGTTCGACGTTAGTTGTCAAGATTTGTTAAGTTATAATCACCCTCGCTTAATAATAAGTAATATAATTTACATTTAAGAGCATTTCATTTGACTTTATGCCAGTTTTATTGCCGCTTCAAGCATCCATGGCTTATCCTTCCTCACTGAGCTCCCTTGCGTCTGGATACTCTCCATGGGATGATACTTCCCTGCTTATTAGTTCTGGTGGACTAATGCCATCACAAGATGAACACGAGCTCCACGGATATGAAGGCATGCATGCCTGTTTGTGATCTATTGTTGCTTGGTCTTATATGCCAAGTCAATTAATATGGAGAACCTGCTCGATAATAACTATGAACTAATTGTCATTTTTCAGCTGATACCGGATCAAATGGGACAGGAAAGATTGGTAATACCAGCAGTAGTGGCATAGGGAGCTCAAATAGAGAAATGCCAAGTTCTGAATTATCAAAGCAAGGGGATGACGGTGCTGCAGTCCATGGTAAACGTCTTGTCATATACATTGCCCATTTAACTTTGCTTTTCATTCCTTTTGTTTTTGTCAAAAAAAAAAAAGAGAGAGAGAGTTTATGTACACATAAGCTTTACATGGATCATAAGTTTATGCCTTTAATCCTGCATGCTACTTATTTAATTTGTAACAATCATACAGTCATACTTGATATTGTTATCGTCTACCTTTCGTCAGGTATACCAGATTTCTCTGAAGTGTATAGCTTCATTGGAAGTGTTTTTGATCCAGAGACTAAAGGGCATGTGCAGAAACTAAAGGAGATGGATCCTATAAACTTTGAAACAGTGAGTCATTTTGATTATATACTCATCTTATTAATAATAATGAGAATAAATCCTCAAGCTTTTCTTATTATGGATATGCAGGTCGTATTATTAATGAGAAATCTCACAGTCAACTTGTCAAATCCAGAGTTTGAGCCGATGGTAATTATTTTTTTTCATGAGTCTATATCTACTTCTAATAATTGGTAGAACCTCATACCTTAGTTCTAACTGGTTTGTGTTCGTTTCTCCTTGGGAAGTCCTTAAAAGTTACCTGCTAATATGGCGTACTCAATTGTCCCATGGACATCATAAATGGTACAAAAATAACTTTTACCTCTGTTTTGTATGTAGAGGTTTGAGATGTCACCATGATAAATCTTGCTGCTAAGTGCCAGGCTATTTAGCAAATTGATCTTCTATTATATGGAGATTTATTGACAGATTGTGTTGCAATGAACAGGTTTTAAAAAACCGTGTATCATTTAAAACTGGAAATTGCTACATATTGTTTGAGTCATCTTACTAATTAGCATACTTGTTCAAGGTAAAACTATTTCCTTAACTTTTAAAAGTAGCAGTCACTTTGTATATATGATTAGAAATCATAGATCATTTTGCACTACTAAGTTTGCTGGAACACTCGACAAATGATTTCCATTTTGGTGGTTATAATTTGATATCAAGGACAGGAATATACATGTAAGTTATCCTTAGTTATTTTAGTTTGTTATTGTGACCAATATCCGTGGCTTAACGTTATTATCCTTAAAAGACGTTTTTACCGGTTTCAATTCCCACAAAAGACATTTTAATAGTTTTGTCCCTCAAAAGACATTCTGGCAAAGTTGGAGTACTTTCCAATCAAATAGCCCAATGATTTATGAAGGAAAATCATAAACTTTTAACATCCTAGATGAACCGGCCCGTGACATTGAGAACCATTTTGGTCTGACTAGTCTAAGGGTTCAATTGCAAAGTTCACCATTGATGTGAGCAATGGAAATTTCATACATCATGTGCCATTAGGGCATGCATAAATTTGTGCTGTACTTATATCATGTCACATGATATCCATAAATTTTGCAAGTTTTAGCGATTCTTGTAGCCTTGACCACTAGATAATGTTGATGGGTGCAGAGAAAGGTTCTGTCATCATATGGCATCACTTCTACCAAAACTATAGGAGTTTCTGCAGGCAATGTTTACGAACCAGAGCAATGAGATTATTGTGTCGAACCATAGGGGCGCCCTCGTAATTATTATGTAATATGTCTTTTCTTTAATCTACAACTGTTAATTTTCTCTTCATTATCATGTATGTTGTCTTCATTCCTTGTACTATGAATTATGAAACAATTTTTTTTTTTTGAATCAATTCCTCTCACAACACTCGGAAAAGTTTTATCTAAAACGATATTCCTCTTGATTTTTCAGAACTATAAATGAGAAGCGTGTGAAGGTTCGAATAGCATGTTCTATGCATTGTGGAAACCATCCAAAGGAAGGTTGAAGCAAGCTATGATCAAATATGCAAAAGAAGTCCCATCTGATTTGGAGGCCAAATATCGAATAAGAAGATGGTCGCACAGTTTTGGGGCTTGTAGCCAGATATGGGGTGAATTTCTTGCAGGGTCTGCCATCTTGGCACATCTTGTTGTAATTTTTTCTTTCTTCTTCATTTTGATGTTTTTAGTTGCGTGCATAGTATATTGTAAGAGTGTTGTCGGTACATGTAAAAGAGGGAAAGTAATAATTGCATACAAAGAGGTTGCAGATCAATTTGTGGTGTGTAACATTAGTTTGAACTTGAATAGTGATCTACTTCTGTGCTTCAGTTTGTTGCTTTTAATTTGACGCTTTGTGTTATTGCAGCTTAAAGCTTGTGGGTAATATCAAATACTACATAGGCACATATGGGGTAGCTTAGTTTTTAAAGGAGCAAACATATATAACTTACTAGGTAGAACTTTCACACCCGCCCAGTAAAGTTAGTGGTTTATAAATTGAAGATATCATTTGAATTGTATATCTGATGTGTAACAGACCAGAAAACCAGCACACACACAAATAATAACAGCAAATAACACAAAGAAAGCCAGCCGTCAGATTTATTGATAATCTGGATTAATGCCCCAGTGGTCTTATCTGGATTAATGCCCCGGCAGCCCTAGTTCCTAAGAACAATTAATAATAATCTCCACTATACCTACCTTATTTAAAAGAACCACTAAACAAGACCTAACTTGTCCACCAAGACATTACTATAATTAACTAACTAATTATTAGCAACGACATTTAACCCCCTGACTTTCTGCTTTCAATCTGCTGTAACTTCTGATCTATATCAATAGCGTTTTCTATTAAAGATGGCATGGCATATTGTCAAATACATCCATGAACTACTACACATATAAACTACTTAAAGATGGCAATTGAGTGCCGTCTCAGAACATGACTACAAATCGTTCAACATATATAATATCAAAACAAACAATACGATAAAGTTCCAAAATATGTTTTGTTCTTTTTTACTTTTCGTATATTTCTACTAATCTTTATTGGAATTGATGTTGATAATTTAACTTACTTATATTGTTTAAAAAAAGGAAGAAAGATGAGGAGGAAGATGAGTTGCGTATTGAAAGTCTGAAACAACACACATCCGAATACAAGTCGATTGGAACTAACAAAAAAGTTTTAAGTAAAGAGCATTGGTATTGGGGTTTCAATGTTTCATATGAGTTGAGTAATATTTTACTTTGAGCATTTGTACCAGGTCAAAACCATAATATTCACATTGAAAGCACTTTTTAAAATCCGGGTCAACATAAGCCACTTGAATCATTTGAACCGATGACTGATCGAGAGGTCGAGAGTCAATCATGATCGAGTTTTTGCTTTTGGCCCGTTTTTAAAAAACTGGCTAGATTTATGGTTGAACCGAATTGACCTGGTGACCATCCCGATGACCTGGGTTTATATAACATTTTTCAAAATGATAAAAACATATAGCCTACCTTTTATAAGATATTTATATAATATATCAAAAAAAAATGTTATTTTATAATTTAAATTTATATTCTAGTTGGATTGTAAGTATTTGACAATGTTAGGATTGGATTGTAAATACTTTATACACTAACTAGTCAACCCGGTTTAACTGGATAACGTGTGACTCATGTACTAACCATGGTCCATGTATAACATAGACATAAATAAAATAAACCTGGTAAACTAGTGATTAAACCTTTTTTATATATAATTATTAGTCCTAATACCCGTACGATGTACGGTAGCTATATAGATTGTATCATAAAGAAATCTGAATATGCCTCATACATGATTCGTGAGTATGAAATAAATTGTGGTTAAAATAAACCGATGATCGAAGCTAAATTATAATAAACAATAATGATAAATATAATATATGTTTAGTTAAAGTTTTAGATTTACCTTAAATTTTTACAATCACATCAAAATCGGAACTTGTAAGCATAGTGGATGATGACAAATAGCCTTGTGATTCCGGATCGTAAACTCAATTTTTTTTGAAGTCTTCATGCTAATAACTTATTATAAGTAATAGGAGTTTAATAACTGAGAAAAAAAAGACAATTTTATTAATGAGATGTAACACCCCAACAAGGCGGAAACATGGGGCGTCGAGAAAAGCACAGCATGACATGGAGATTATGTAGAGACAAAACTATATGCAACAAAGGATTGGACAATCCAAACATAAAATCAAGATAAAAACAAGTTTTGGTTCCAAAATAAGCATAAGGAGCACAACGCCATCAAAAGTTTACAAAGGATAGCTAATGATCCTAAGCACAACCCATACACGAGAGCAATGGATCACGGATCCAATAAAGTCCAAGTCCAATCCTAGCAATAACATGCAATCAACCGGCACACCTTGGTTCTACATGTTCACCTGAAAAGTGTACTAAATCAAGTCAACACATGGTTGGTGAGTTCGTAGGTTTAAGCATCAAAACAAGCATCAAGTTCCAAAAGTGCCGATAACAAGTCATACGATATTATAAGAGCCAATCGAAGCACATACCGTAAACTTCTTAATATAGAGCACAAAGAATCTCTATAAGATCACACAACACACACAACCAAGTTAAACAACAAGATCACAATCTATAAACACCATAATGAACGTTCATCAAGCTCACAAGTCCCGCAGGACACACAATTTGGAGAGGTGTATACATACTCAAGCTCGCAAGTCCTCACGGGACACCAAATTGTGCGGATAGTTCAAGTATCTTTATTCCAACTCAATAATCACAAATAGCATCATGTTTACCTTTCAAACAATACATTAGTTCTCATATCATGCATCACATTGTTAATCGACATAAGTTTTACTAAAACGGGTACACTTTCCACCCCAAAGTTCCACAAAGAAAAGGGGCTACGAAACTCACCCGATGCGATCAAACGAGAGTTACCGCTTCCAAGAATGAGTGAGAAAATCCAAAGGGTTTCAACGATCTCAACCTACTTCATAAGCATCAAGTCAACATTTCATATGCTAAACAACCAAGCCTAGCTAGTTTAAGTCATGCCCAAACCCCACAAACGCTTTACGGCTTTCCCGAATAAGATCAAGAACACTTTAGACCGAAATTTTTGAAAATGAGTTTGGATTTAGACCAAAAGGATGCAATATTATGAAATTAGACTCTCCCACGATTCCAACGATAGCTCATACGTTAAAAACGGACTAACGGTTTGAAAGTTATGGACGTTCGAAAAACTGACGCGAAAACAGACCAGACTCGCGACGCGAGGAGAAGTCATCGCGGCGCAAGCAGCACAAGCCACTCGCGGCGCGAGTCCTGGACCTCTCGGTGCGAGAAAGACCCCTGACCACGACCTGGCTCAACTTGCGACGCGAGGGAAGGGCCTTGCGGCGCGAGATGCTGCAGATTTGTCAAAAACTCAATCCTTTTGACACCAAATCGACCCAAATTCAAACCAAACTCGTTTTTGAACATTCAAGGATCATTTTGAAGCTAGAAAACATGTTACAAACTTGTTTTTGACAAAACCCAACACCAAAACTCTTCCATAACATAAATCCAACACAAATCCAACCCTAAAACTCAAACCAAAACCCTAGGTTACTAAAATCCGATTTTTGACAATTTAAGAGACCAAATATGTTTAGATTCGACCAAGAAACATGTTCAACAATACATAATGATGATTTTGAGCTAAGAATCACTTACCAGAACAACCCGATGCTTCAAATCCAAAATTGGGGGCTTTAAAGATGAAGACACTTGATTTACACCAAAATTCTTGAAGTTTGAAGATAAGGAAATGATATTTAACTAATTTCTAACAATTTGATGCTATTAAATGCCTTAGATCCGAAATTTAAATGAAGTGAGATGATTTTGAGTGTGTTTGGTGTGTGTTCTTGAGATATATGGAGAAAGGAAAGTGTGTGTGTGTAAGAGGATAAGGAAAGAATGAATGGGAGGTGGGAAGGGTTTACACCCCTACCCACAACTCTTACACTATACCAAAAGCTAGTTACCAAATGATACCCCGTCCAAAAACGTATGTAACATCCCAAACTTTTCGAGTTTGACTATTTGACTATTCCGTTAGTTAACATTAGATTCGTTAAGTTTATGTGCCCTATATGGGATTATGTGATTAAATGCATATGTTTTTAATATGATATGATTAATATGATGATTAATGAAAGTAATTAAAGTAAAGTTAAGTAAATAAGTGCTTGTTAGTATGTTAAGACTCCCGGTAGGATGTTGAAGCTAAGAAAGTTAAGTTTAGAAGTTGAGGGGTCCCATGTGTAACTATTGGAGCTGATGGCCAGGGGTTAGGGGGGCAATTAGGCAGCCCTAATTGTCACAAAACCTGAGTATTGTGTGTGTTTTTACCCCAGCCGATCCCCCTCTCATTCCAAGCAAGTTTTCCCTCAAGATTCAATCGTTTTGTGCCGTTTCGATCAAGTTTTGATTAGATCTTGAATCCCCTAAGTCAAGTGCAGGTAATATAGGTAAATCCTCTTTGAAATCTGATTGTTGGAGTCATAGATGTGTATTCAATCCAGGCCATGGGGTTTGGGTTGGGTTATTTGATTAAACGTTTACCGATTTCATGTATTCCGGGTGATTCAATGTGTGATTTATGTTGTGAATGATTAAAGGATCAATTGATTGATTAAAGTTATCAAAAGTATCATTAAAAAGGTTATTATTAAGTCTCCAGGTTGGATTGAGGGTTTGGGTTCGAATAGAAATCGTTTAGAGCAAGTTTGAAGTTAGGTTTTCTGATCAGAGCCCGATGTGCGGTGCACAAATGAGGTCAGTAGGTTTGGGATTTTAGTTTGTGCGACGCACAAAGTATGTGCGGTGCACACACTTTGTGCGGCGCACAAAGTGGTCTTTTGTGGCAAATTCACGATTTAGGGGGCCCTTGTGTGGCGCACAGATTTGGTGCGGTGCACAAGTGAGGTCAGTAGGTTTGGGATTTTAGTTTGTGCGACGCACAAAGTCTGTGCGGTGCACAAACGACCAGAATTCCATTTTAGTCTCGTTTCTACCATCTATTGATCTTATACTTGTTCTAGGTTGTCGGGAGCACTTAGCAAGCACTGTAAGACATACGTAACTCATTGTTAAGCAGTACCGAGGTAAGATAACATCTTTTGTCACCTGATGGTACAACAAAACACGTTTTTGTAAGTTAAACTTCCCAAATGAATATGTATGCACGTTTTATGATTATGGGTGACTATGGGAGGTTGCTAAGGGATATTATACTTACCATTTATGATGTATGACATACTTATGCAGGTTGCAAAGGTGTGAGGTAAGTATACATGTTATGAAATGATGAAATGTTTATGTTATGTGATCATGAAAAGATGAAATGATTATGCTAAATGTTTGTATACATGGCTTGAACACCTAGTCACTAGACTTATGATTAGGATTGCCATGTCACGTGCACGTTAAGGGCCCTAAAGTAAAAGATGATATGTGATTAGCTTAGGTGAAAGTGTAGCCTAAACTAATATAAAGATTAAAAGTCTCGAGCAATATGTAAAGTCTTGTGTTAAGCTTAACCCGTGCTAGCTCCTCGGAGTTGGTGCGTATGTGGTCACGTGGTTTGGGAATCATGATACCGCCCGTGGCATAGTTATGTTTGTTTATTCCGGGTGGAGTAACTAACCACCAATGCATAAAGGCATAAACGGTTTATTCAGTTGGATTGACATTGTCTTTCCTTAACGACGCCGATGGACCACCTTATGGTTTACCCATCATGTCGGGTGTGAGGACTCCATGTAAGGTCTTATGGCCGCCTACACACAACCCCACATCCCTATGTAAGTGGCATAAGTCACTTAGCCTACGTCTAGGCAAAGAAATAAAGAAAAGAAAGAAAGAAAGATAACAAGAGTAAAGTTAGGCACAATTAGGAATACGATGATCCTAATGTGTTATGTTATGATATGTTATGTATGTATGTGATATTAACAATTAATGATGATTTTGTTAATATATTTAATTGGCAAATGTTTTCAAATTCATGTTATCTTACTTAGCTAATTTTATTAGCTAACACTTGTTCTTTGAAAATGTTGTGCCTTCAGGAAAACCAAGCTTGAGCTAGGAGAAGATTAGCTTGGTGAGATGGGTAGAATGAATAAAGAAGACTAGCAAAGACTTTTGAATGCTTAGACTTCCCATTAGCCTTATGTTTTGGCTATTTCATTTATGTTTAAAGACTTGTAATAATGTGGCATTTATGTTGGTGCCAAGACTTGGATTTCTCTTATCATTTTGATGATGCTTATTAGTAACACCATTTTTAAAGGTACCATCCGTTACGGATGGGGCAGATTTTAAAGTGATCCTTTCCGCTACATTTGTTTAAAGACTTGTAATAATGTGGCATTTATGTTGGTGCCAAGACTTGGATTTCTCTTATCATTTTGATGATGCTTATTAGTAACACCATTTTTAAAGGTACCATCCGTTACGGATGGGGCAGATTTTAAAGTGATCCTTTCCGCTACATTTTAAACGCCGTTTGGCAAAGTTTTTGAAAATCCGGGTTTTTAATGACGGGTGTTACAACGTAAATGTTAAATAACACCGAAAGCACTAAAGATCACACAATCGAATTCGACCTTTATTAATCACATAAGTTCCCAAGCATCGATATTTCAATTAGATTTACAATTAATCACATAGTCACGTAAATTCAATAAAGTCAACGAGAGTCAAATATCACGGGTGTTACATCATTCCCCCGTTAAAGGAATTTCGTCCCCGAAATTCAATTTACACTAGGCTCACTAAATAAATGAGGGTACTTAGCACGCATAGAATCCTCTCGTTCCCAAGTAAACTCGGGACCACGCCTTGCTTGCCATTGAACCTTCACAATTGTATACTGATGATATACCCTATACGGAGCTTTAGCTCCGTACCCGAAGCAGATACGAAGACACCTTCGTACAGGTAAAATTATTTATCTATATACCCAAGAACGGAGCTCAACCTCCGTTCAACATAATCATTCCGGAGCTCCCGAGGTAACAAATACCCAGCTCCGAGAGAAAACATATCCGAGTAAAATAATATACTTAAGGTCCGACGACCTCGGACACGGTTTGTAAAGAGATCATCACAAATCTCCCTAAAAGGTAAAAGATATCCTCAAAAGAGGAAGAGATTTACCCTAATTCTCTTACCCTTCTCTCCAAGTCTTCTACCCTCTATATAAAAAGGAGATATCATACGGCACACATCATTTTCAATCACCCTCAACACACCATTCACATACAATATTACATCGGCCTCCTAAGACCGGTGATAATACTCAACATAAAAATAGGCGTAAAGCGGCCATCGCCCTATTACCGGTAGGGAATCGCCTACAAACCATCACCCAAACTTACACATACCCTCGGTTGTGCCATAGTGCGATTATTTGATCAATCAAATTGGCGCCATCCGTGGGACACCATCCTTAAAATAATAAAAAAAAACAACACAGCGATCCCACTCACGATCAGAATAATCAATTACCATGGCCGACAGAGACATCAATTACTCCCCACGAACACCCAACACACCCCCAAGAGGGTTAAATTTCCAGGAGCAATTTTCCTTCGACACGCCTGGGTCGAACTATCGTCCACCTATTATCACGACAGGTGGCCATAGCACGGCTGTAGGCGAAACATCAAATGCGCGAGGAGTCTTGGATAGGCCCAAACCTCATGGTCACGACCAGGACAGATCCGTGGTAATACCCAAGGGTCAGGACAGATCCGTGGTAACACCGCAGGGTCAGGGTCAGGACAGATCCGTGGTAACACCGCAGGGTCAGGGTCAGGACAGATCCGTGGTAACACCGCAGGGTCAGGGTCAGGACAGATCCGTGGTAACACCGCAGGGTCAGGGTCAGGACAGATCCGTAAATAAATGAGGGTACTTAGCACGCATAGAATCCTCTCGTTCCCAAGTAAACTCGGGACCACGCCTTGCTTGCCATTGAACCTTCACAATTGTATACTGATGATATACCCTATACGGAGCTTTAGCTCCGTACCCGAAGCAGATACGAAGACACCTTCGTACAGGTAAAATTATTTATCTATATACCCAAGAACGGAGCTCAACCTCCGTTCATCACCCTCCCCGAGGTAACAAATACCCCCCCCCCCCCCCCCCCCCCCCCCCCCCCCCCCCCCCCCCCCCCCCCCCCCCCCCCCCCCCCCCCCCCCCCCCCCCCCCCCCCCCCCCCCCCCCCCCCCCCCCCCCCCCCCCCCCCCCCCCCCCCCCCCCCCCCCCCCCCCCCCCCCCCCCCCCCCCCCCCCCCCCCCCCCCCCCCCCCCCCCCCCCCCCCCCCCCCCCCCCCCCCCCCCCCCCCCCCCCCCCCCCCCCCCCCCCCCCCCCCCCCCCCCCCCCCCCCCCCCCCCCCCCCCCCCCCCCCCCCCCCCCCCCCCCCCCCCCCCCCCCCCCCCCCCCCCCCCCCCCCCCCCCCCCCCCCCCCCCCCCCCCCCCCCCCCCCCCCCCCCCCCCCCCCCCCCCCCCCCCCCCCCCCCCCCCCCCCCCCCCCCCCCCCCCCCCCCCCCCCCCCCCCCCCCCCCCCCCCCCCCCCCCCCCCCCCCCCCCCCCCCCCCCCCCCCCCCCCCCCCCCCCCCCCCCCCCCCCCCCCCCCCCCCCCCCCCCCCCCCCCCCCCCCCCCCCCCCCCCCCCCCCCCCCCCCCCCCCCCCCCCCCCCCCCCCCCCCCCCCCCCCCCCCCCCCCCCCCCCCCCCCCCCCCCCCCCCCCCCCCCCCCCCCCCCCCCCCCCCCCCCCCCCCCCCCCCCCCCCCCCCCCCCCCCCCCCCCCCCCCCCCCCCCCCCCCCCCCCCCCCCCCCCCCCCCCCCCCCCCCCCCCCCCCCCCCCCCCCCCCCCCCCCCCCCCCCCCCCCCCCCCCCCCCCCCCCCCCCCCCCCCCCCCCCCCCCCCCCCCCCCCCCCCCCCCCCCCCCCCCCCCCCCCCCCCCCCCCCCCCCCCCCCCCCCCCCCCCCCCCCCCCCCCCCCCCCCCCCCCCCCCCCCCCCCCCCCCCCCCCCCCCCCCCCCCCCCCCCCCCCCCCCCCCCCCCCCCCCCCCCCCCCCCCCCCCCCCCCCCCCCCCCCCCCCCCCCCCCCCCCCCCCCCCCCCCCCCCCCCCCCCCCCCCCCCCCCCCCCCCCCCCCCCCCCCCCCCCCCCCCCCCCCCCCCCCCCCCCCCCCCCCCCCCCCCCCCCCCCCCCCCCCCCCCCCCCCCCCCCCCCCCCCCCCCCCCCCCCCCCCCCCCCCCCCCCCCCCCCCCCCCCCCCCCCCCCCCCCCCCCCCCCCCCCCCCCCCCCCCCCCCCCCCCCCCCCCCCCCCCCCCCCCCCCCCCCCCCCCCCCCCCCCCCCCCCCCCCCCCCCCCCCCCCCCCCCCCCCCCCCCCCCCCCCCCCCCCCCCCCCCCCCCCCCCCCCCCCCCCCCCCCCCCCCCCCCCCCCCCCCCCCCCCCCCCCCCCCCCCCCCCCCCCCCCCCCCCCCCCCCCCCCCCCCCCCCCCCCCCCCCCCCCCCCCCCCCCCCCCCCCCCCCCCCCCCCCCCCCCCCCCCCCCCCCCCCCCCCCCCCCCCCCCCCCCCCCCCCCCCCCCCCCCCCCCCCCCCCCCCCCCCCCCCCCCCCCCCCCCCCCCCCCCCCCCCCCCCCCCCCCCCCCCCCCCCCCCCCCCCCCCCCCCCCCCCCCCCCCCCCCCCCCCCCCCCCCCCCCCCCCCCCCCCCCCCCCCCCCCCCCCCCCCCCCCCCCCCCCCCCCCCCCCCCCCCCCCCCCCCCCCCCCCCCCCCCCCCCCCCCCCCCCCCCCCCCCCCCCCCCCCCCCCCCCCCCCCCCCCCCCCCCCCCCCCCCCCCCCCCCCCCCCCCCCCCCCCCCCCCCCCCCCCCCCCCCCCCCCGCAGGGTCAGGACCAGGACAGATCCGTGGTAACACCGCAGGGTCAGGGCCAGGACAGATCCGTGGTAACACCGCAGGGTCAGGGTCAGGACAGATCCGTGGTAACACCGCAGGGTCAGGGCCAGGACAGATCCGTGGTAACACCGCAGGGTCAGGGCCAGGACAGATCCGTGGTAACACCGCAGGGTCAGGGCCAGGACAGATCCGTGGTAACACCGCAGGGTCAAGGCCTATTCAGATCTGTGATAACCCCTCAGGGTCAGAATGCAGGTAGGTCAACAGTAACACCACCAAATCAAGGTTTGCATAGGCCTACATCAATGCCGAATTCGTACTCACGCCTCTCCAGGGACAGAATAGGATGGGCTTTGCCCCCTCGAATCGAAGGACACCACAGGCCCACGAGAATGCCAATATGGCGTCAACATCGGCAGAGCACGAAATAAACGATGCATATGTGCAAGCCAATTACGACACCCTAAGCGCAATCATGAACCGTCTAAGAGAAGCAGGTCAAACCCGCAACATCACCAGGAACCTGGAAAATGAGTACGATTCAGACTCAATCGATGAGTACATCGAGATGGAGGCCCCTCCGGGGAGAATAAATGGAAGGGTACCATCACATCAAAGGAGGCGAATTCAAGCAGTCACAACTCCCGCGACAAGAGCAACTGGCATACGAATAGAAGAAGGAAGAAACGTAGCGACCAGTAACGAAGAGACAGCCCTCCGGGGGCCACGGGGAAGGTATATACCTGGGTCTGACGGAGGTCCGGAGGACAACCGGGCACCTCAGCACGACCAGGATAGACCAAGAGGAAACCTACAAAGGTTTCCACGCCCTAGAAGGAACGTAGTCCCTCCGGATTACGATTCGTATGAATGGGAAGACCCTGAGCCGGTTGACCTATCCCACTTGGTGAACACTGATAGCCCCTTTTTCTGCAGTTATACAAAGTCACCCATTACCAACAAAGATGAAATACCCACAACACTTGGGGTATTATGATGGAAAAAGTGACCCAGACGACTTCTTAAAGAAGTTCGTCGGAGCAGCTTTAATCCAAAGATGGGATATGCCAACCACGTGCCACACATTTTCCTACTCACTAACGGACGATGCTCGGGAATGTATCGACAAACTACCCAAAAAAGCATCGATAGCTTTGAAGTACTCGAGAATAAATTTAGGTCTCAGTTTAGTATGCAGAAGAAGCACAGAAAAACCCACATCTCTGTGCACAACATTAAGCAAAAAGAAGGTGAAAAAACGAGAGACTTTATCGTTAGGTACACTAATGAAACCCAGAAAGTACGGGGATTACCAGAAAGCCAAAGGATTTCAGGACTCATCCATGGGCTCCGCACAATAGACCTTATTGAACATTTAAGCACTGACTTACCCGAAACTTATGATGGCTTAACTGACAAGGCCCATATTTGGTAGGACGCAAGAGAAACGACGAATGTCGATTATTCCTCAGGAAGGAAAAGGAAAGAGTACGGAGGCAACGGAAGGTTCCCCCGGTACGCCCGAGATGACAACCAGTGGGCAGGCAGAGACAGAGACAGTGGAATTGACATCCTGTCCAGTCTCACAAAAACCCCGAAACAGATTCTGGCCACAGAGCGAGTTGCGTCCACTTTCCCGATCCCAACCAAACTAGTGACCAAAAAGAAGAACATGGATAAATACTGTGAATATCACAGGGACCATGGCCATGACACAAATAACTGCAGAAATTTGAGAACGGCCATAGAAGAAGTTGTGGAATTAGTGAATGGCTTCATGGGCTTCCAAGTCAAGTTACAAGCCGCATTAGCCCTGTTATTTGCACAATCAAAATACTGCACCATTTTTGTGATAAAATGGCCACACACTAGACCCGCATCTCTCGCTCCTCGGCTGCCCATGTGCTTTGCCAAGACATACGGGGCACAAGCGGTCTTATACGGGGCACCCTCATCAAACAACCTAAGCAACCAAAGATCCTCCAAGTAAACTTTGTCCAGCTGATTAGAACGCTGGACGAAGAAAAATCCCAACATCTTATGGAAGATCCTCAAAATGGGTGACAAAATAGTATTCGCCCCACTAGCCGAGGACCAAACCTTTCCCCCAAAAATCCTAGTATAGTAATCCCTTTGATCACCTTCAGATGCAGCAAATCCCTGACAGTTCCTAGTCGCATGAAACAACAAACTCCTAAATGCAGAATTATTCTCTAACATCTCACTAGTATACATACCAGTGCACACACCAAACTCAGCGATGGAAAGCCACCTCAGCTTTCCCCCACACCTAAAGAATATCACCTTATCATCAAAAATGCTCTTAGCCGTATCAATACCCTTCACAGAAATGGTGGAATAAACCTCTAAGCACCACTCTCAACAAATGTCTTCCCGATTAAGGAAGATATCAGCCCACATATTAAACTGAACTTCAGTGGGATTACCATACTCTTCGCTAGAGTTTGTTTTGAGGAACATCATCCTATTAATGTCTGTACGGATGAGTAAATGATCGAGCATCACAGGATCCATATACCTTGGTTGTTCAATGTCCTTATGGACAATCTTCGCTAACCGGTTGGTGTAGATGACCTTCTCTTCAGCCGTAGCCCGTGGCCATTTAAGCCAAGCATGTGGCTCGGGCCGCATATCACGTGCTTCATTACTTGGTTTAGGTGGTACGTTTGAAGGTCCCATATTTGGCTCAGTTGAAGTAGAAGTTCTATTTGAACCTCTTTGAGATCGTCCACCTGTAACGGGTTGCTACACACACAAGACAAAAAAATAATACAATTAAACTCCTTCATAAGTGTATCTAAAAACAGGAAACATGACTGGAAAAATGGAGACTGTGGCGCAGTCCCCCACACTGTGTCGCAGTGTATCTCTCGAACGCAAGACTGCGGCGCATTCCCTCAACTGCGTCGCATCGGGTATAAAACTGGGCAGACACGACCCCGACCTCAAATTTTCCAAGTTTCCATCATAGGTTTTATCAATCATCAGCAATTAAATCGTAGGGACAGGACAAAATCGAAAATTGAATCATCAATTTAACTAATCCACAAAATTCTTATTATTAGCATAAATCACAAATTAAGCATCAATCTAACAAACCCTCTCCATTATTAAGCAAGATTCCTTTAAGATTCGAACATCACTATTAGAAACAGGGCTATCCTTGACCCGCTTTTTATGACCCACGCTAATAGATGACGCGCAAAGTGAGGAGTCATAAAATAAGGGTCATTACGAGTAAATTTACTGTTGGGGATGACGCGTTTTCAGAAGCGTCATAACATATGGGTCATAATCTGTTAAAATTTAGGTTTCTAGATGACGCTCGTTTTGCTTCGTCCTAAATAGGGGTCATCGTTTTTTTTTGGCAGGATTCCCTAGGCATCATTACTTATGTTTTTTTTTACAATCTCTGCCTCATTTTTCCTCCCTCATTTTTGCACTCTCCTTCTTTCTCTCTACGGCTGCACATTCCTCCCCTTCCCTCCAAACCGATTTTTCCATCAAAGAATCATCTTCTTCATATCAAAACTTGGTAAGGAATTAAATGGGTTCAATCTAAATTCGTTTTTCTTTCATGTTATACATACATATACATACACAATCGGTTTATATACACACGAAAATATTTAAAACCGAAGATATATATATAAGTCTTGAACATAAGTCGGCCGGATCTGGGCTGGATTTGAGTGATAATCGAAGCTATAGTCTTGTAATCGTCTTATTCTTCGTTTCTTTCAGATCTGCTCGTATTCTTGACCAAGGGTTTTGGTCAACGACGGTCAACTGACCATTCTTCATCTCTTCCTGTTCTATTTTTTTTATTGTGTTAATTTTTGGATCTGGTCACGGCAGGTCACTCACTCGTCGGTCAATGCTGGTCAACGACTGTGTTCCATTGTTTCTTCTTAGTTCCAGCCGATCTAGGGTTTTCTTGGTCAAACCTGGTCAACTTCAGTACATGAACAGATTCTTATTCTGAATCGTTACTTATGTGATGCGTAATCAGTTTTTCTGAATTTACGAGTTTATTGGTGAATTTGTAAGTTTCTTGCTGAATTAATGAGTTTATTGGTTGAAAATTATGTCTGAAATTGAGTTTTATTAAGAATGCATACAAGGTGTTTGTGATAATGCTTGAATGAAAGTGAATGTGATTTCGATGAGGTGTTTGTCTTGGTTTATAGTCCTGAATGATTATTGCTCAGTTTATATATCAGTATATGAGAGTTATTGTTCAAGCATTTGTATCTATATCTATATCTCCGCCGCTGCAGCTGCTCCTGCAAAACTTCTAATCTCTCATCAACAATGGCTGAACAGGTTTCTTCTTTCACACATTTCGTCTTCTATTATTGCATTAGTTATTATTATTATATATTCTGTTAAATGTAGATTAAATTCATATAGAGTTTTAATAAAAAATTTAATTGTACCGATTCCGGTCTTCCATGTTGGTTTTGGTGAAGTATGCTCTGTATATCATTGGGTATTTTAAGGAAATAGCTATGCAAGTCTTTTTAAGGAAATAGCTATATATTTTTTAAATGTAAATTGTTATTATTTTTGATGATAAACAACATTTTTTGGATACCTTGATGTGATTGTCTTGGGTTAATAAAGTTAGTGCTTGTTTAAATGAAAGTAATAACCTCAGTTTGGTGTGGTTTGTTGATATTAGGGACTTACATTGACAAGAAGTGCCCTTTCACTGGTGATGTATCCATTAGAGGTCGTATTCTTGCTGGTACGTGCCACAGTGCTAAGATGGTTAGAACCATCATTGTTCGAAGGGACTATCTTCATTACGTGAAGAAGTACCAAAGGTAATAGATGGAAATTAATCATCGACGTGTCATATCCTTAACCCATCCCAGCTTTTGTTTAGCTTTTCTAAATTTTGGGTATATTTTCGTTATTTGTTACAGGTATGAAAAGAGGCACTCAAATATTCCTGCTCACATCTCACCTTGTTTCCGTGTAAAGGAAGGGGACCATGTCACTGTTGGACAATGCAGGTTTGTTTATATTTGAAAATCTTGCTCTTGTTTTATTCCATGAGTTATAATACATCCGTGTGCAACTGTTAAAAGTATGATTTTATGTGCTGGTACCATTGGAGGGAGAAGGGTCGAGTAAAGCCCAAATAAAACCACCCTGGATAACAGCATGGCATTTAAAGAACTTTTTAGTATCACATTCATTTTAAATAAGGTTCATCTACTATGAGCATGGACTTGCATCCTTTTCAACAAACATTACTCTTAGGTAATCACTATTGTTATTTGGCTTCATAGCTTCATAAGGCATGCATATTGACATTTTGTTAACATAACTATAATGCATCAGTCGGCACAAATGTGGGAGACATAGGACTATGGGAAGTTGGTTCAAGGGAAAAGCTGGTTCTTAAGAATTTCAAAGTTTGGAATCTCAGTACATGTTCAATGCCTCTGCAGGTATGCACATATCGCACTTCAAATTTTAAAGACTAATTAGGAGGCTTTTATACTGAAACTAAATTAAAGGAGGTTCGGTTCAATTTATAGGATGCAAAAATTATGTGCAAAAATTATGTGTATTTTCGACCACCACAGCCACCAATGTTTTAACTGATATTTGTTTAATTATTTTGAGTTATGTAAGCAGGTTTGAGTTATATATATCTTCGTGAAATTAACAGTAATTAACAGAATTTGATCTTTGTTTTTTGTAGAAGACATTGGGTGTTAGGCGTGATTAACATGAAGACAAGTACCTGCTATTGGTGGATGCGGATTTAGACGATATTCGAGAAGAATGGGCAATTTATGTGTCGAATTTTATTTTTAGGTAGAAAGTATTGTAAACCGCATTTAACTAATTATCGGTATCTATTTGGACATGAATAGTTATGTAATGAATTGGTGTTGCATGGTTTTGATATATATGAAATGCGTTAATTTTGTACTATTATCAGGTTAATTTATTGCCAGGTTTATTATGTATATAATCAGGTTTTAAAAAACAGAAAAAATAAAAAAAATGATTTTATAGGTTATGACACGCAAAAACATATGTCAGAAAAGTGGGTCATAAAGGTTATGACTCTCTACTACGAAGGTCAAAAAGGAGAGTCATAAATGTGTGTCATACGTGCGCGTCATAGACGGATGACGCACAAATGCGGGTCATGAAGCTTTATGACTGGTCCTTCCTTGACGGGCATTTGCGCGTCATCTGACCCCTTTATGACGCGCATTGCGCGTCAAGAATAGCTGTTTTTCTAGTAGTGCATGATATAACAAATCAAGCATAACTTAGCATAAATTAGAATTGTATAGGGTTTACACACAAAAATTAAATAGAGGAGGAAGGAAAAGAGAAACAGGAAGATATTACCTTTCCAGTTCGAGTCATGCTAATTATTGGATGAAGAAAAGGATTAGAAATCAAGAAATAGGAGGTAGAAGATCTTAAAAATTTAGAAGGGAAAGGATGGGCGTTGGCTGGAGATGTAGAGAGAAAAGAGGATGGGGTAAAACAACTGAAGTGGTAAAGTGAATAACCCTAGTCCACACAATCCCTTTGACCCGATCTGCACACGACTGCGGCATAGTCCACCCCCACACTGCGTCGCAGTGTTATTTAGAAAACATATATTTTATTATTTATTATTATTATTATTATTTTATTATTATTTTTTTTTTTATTTTCTGATTTTCTGAAAAACAAAAACACGTTGCGTCGCATCGAGTGGACTTCGGTGCAGTTATTAGGACGAGAGTTTAGTTACATCGCAACCATATAGCTGCCCCGCACCAGGTTCAAGGTCACTGCGGCGCAGTTCCAAGACTGCGTCGCATCTACTATTACGAAAGTTCAACTGCGGCGCAACTTGTTGGCTGCGTCGCATTGTCTCCCCCCACACTTACCTTTGCGAAGTTCTTCAATCAACTTACCGTAATGCGCAGGTGTGACTTCAAACCTGTAATTCTCGACAAAACAACATTAAAACTTGTAAAATAGACAAATTTATTGAAACAAGAAACACGGGTTGCCTCCCGAGAAGCGCTAAGGTTATTTACGAGTCGTTAGCTCGACTCCAAGACCTTCTTTATTGATCCATTTCGAAGAATGGAAGCTCGTCAAAGACGACTCCCACATCTTCCTCCTCTTCACTGTAAATCTTCAACCTGTGACCATTCACAATAAAAGTAGTTCCATCCGATTTTAATAGTTCCACATAACCAGACGGATAAACATGTTTGATCACAAAAGGGCCGGTCCACCTAGAAGTCAACTTGGGTTGCTTAAACTTATACATTGAAAGGAACAATAACATTTTATCACCGGCTATAAAATCCTTTTTCCTAAGCCTAAGGTCATGCCACACTTTTGTTCGTTCCTTATAAAGTCTAGAATTATCATAAGCATGCAACCTAAGTTCGTCTAGCTCATTTAGTTGCAATGATCTCAACTCACCGGCTTCAACTAGGTCCATATTACAATTCTTGAACGCCCAATAGGCTTTATGCTCAATTTCCATAGGAAGGTGACAAGTCTTGCCATAAAGCAACCGGTATGGGGTAGTCCCAATCGGTGTCTTGTAGGCTGTCCTGAATTCCCATAGAGCATTGTCAAGCTTGATAGACCAAGACTTTGGGTTGTCTCCTACGGTTTTCTCAAGAATTCTCTTCAATACCTGGTTAGTATTTTCAACTTGGCACTCGTTTGCGGGTGGTATGAGGTTGAAAAACGGTGGTTGACACCGTACCTCTGAAGCACCTTAGCGAGTTGGTGATTCGCGAAATGGCTTCCACGGTCACTTATTAAGGCCTTGGGCACACCAAACCTACAGAAAAGCTGTTTCAAAAAGTGAATGACGACCCGTGCGTCATTCGTTGGCAAGGCTTTCGCCTCGGCCCACTTAGAGACATAATCAACAGCAACAAGGATGTACAAATTCTTATTAGATGGGAGAAAAGGTCCCATAAAGTCTATGCCCCAAACATCAAAAACTTCACATACCTGAATGTAGTTATGAGGCATTTCATCACGTTTAAAAATTGTACCTTGTCTTTGACACACATCACAAACCTCCACCAAGGTTTGCGCCTCCTTGAAAATGGTTGGCCAATAAAATCCAGCATCATACACTTTCTTCCCGGTGACAGATGGTCCATAATGACCACCGGTTGGCCCGGAGTGACATTCATCTAGAATCTTTCGGGTTTCTCCTCCTAACACGCACCTCCTTATCATGCCATCTGCACAAATCCTAAACAAAAATGGATCTTCCCAAAAATAATGTTTTATCTCAGAAAAGAATTTCTTCTTTTGTTGAGATGACATTTCTTTAGGAATCACATCTGCACAAAGATAGTTAGCAATGTCGGCATACCATGGTGCTTCCTCAACTTCAACCTGCATCAAATACTCATCAGGAAAAGCATCATCAATTTAGCTCTTGCAACTTCTCAAGGTGAGGGTTTTCGAGCCTACTTAAATGATCGGCCGCCACATTTTCGGCCCCCTTTTTGTCCTTGATCTCAATGTCGAACTCTTGCAAAAGCAAGACCCAACGGATGAGACGGGGCTTGGCATCTTGTTTAGAAAACAAGTACCTCAATGCGGAATGGTCGTGTAAACAATGGTCTTATTAAGAACCAAGTAGGGTCGAAACTTATCAAAAGCATACACAACGACCAACAATTCTTTTTCAGTCACGGTATAATTTTGTTGAGCCGGGTTGAGAGTTGCTAGCATAAGAAATGGGACGGAAATGTTTGTCATCCCTTTAGCCTAAAATGGCCCCTAAGGCAAAGTCGCTAGCGTCACACATTAACTCAAAGGGTAAGGACCAATCGGGTGAAGACATAATAGGGGCATTGGTCAATTTGTCCTTGAGTAGATTAAATGCATGAAGACACTCACTATCAAAGTTAAAAGGGACATCTTTTTCCAACAACTTGGTCATGGGTCGGGTGATTTTTGAAAAATCTTTTATGAACCGACGATAAAACCCGGCATGACCCAAAAAGCTTCTTACCGATTTAACATTAGTGGGAGGAGGTAACTTAGCTATGACATCAACTTTTGCTTTATCAACCTCAAGTCCCGCCTTAGAAACTTTATGTCCCAAAAAATCCATTCCTTTACCATGAAATGGCATTTTTCCCAATTCAAAACCAAATGTGCCCTTTCACACCTTTCTAACATTTTATCAAGACTTTCTAAACAACTTTCAAAAGAACTTCCAAACACAGAAAAGTCATCCATGAAGACTTCCATGGAAGTTTCAATCATATCTTGAAAAATAGCAATCATGCATCTCTGAAAGGTCCCGGGGGCATTACAAAGACCAAAAGGCATTCTCCTATAGGCATAAGTGCCAAACGGACAGGTGAATGTGGTCTTTTCTTGGTCATTCGGGTCAATGGGTATTTGGAAATAACGCGAAACCCGTCCAAGAAGCAAAAGTACTCATTTCCGGTGAGCCGTTCGAGCATTTGGTCTATGAATGGTAAAGAAAAATGGTCTTTTCAGGTGGCGTCATTTAACTCTTCCGATAATCAATGCAAACCCACCATCCCGTAACAGTTCGAGTGGGAACTAATTCATTTTTCTCATTTAAAACAACAGTCATCCCACCCTTTTTCGGTACACAGTGTACCGGACTCACCCAAGGACTATCCGAAATGGGGAATATGATTCCCGCATCTAACAACTTAATGATTTCCTTTTTAACAACTTCTTTCATTTTCGGGTTTAACCTACGTTGTCTTTGCACCACCAGTTTAACATTGTCAATAAAATTAATGGTGTGCTTACAAAATTCAGGACTTATACCCGGTATATCGGAAGTTTTCCAAGCAAAGGCCTTTTTATGGGCCTTTAGGACAGTCACGAGTCTAGATTTCTCATCCTCCAACAACGAGGATGAGCTAACAACGGGTAAAAAAGATGTACCTTGAGATAAACATACTCAAGATGATCCGGCAAAGGCTTGAGCTCCAAGTCAGTTGGAGGGTTCTCAACTGATGTTAACACCCATGTGATTCCATCAGAGTGATCTTTTCGAAGGTCTCATCTTCCGGTGGAGTTGTATCAATGCTCAAGGCCAAAAATTTTTCAATTTGATCATTGGTAATTGCATCTCCATTTGCAATTTCGGCTTCAACAACTCCATTTGCTCCTGTTACTTCTTACATTTCCAAGTCCAAAGCATCATCTATCACATCAATACGAAAACAAGTATCATCAGAAGAATATGGATGCTTTAATGCTCTATCAACCTTAAAAACAATCTGGTCATCACCGACCCCTAAGGAAATCTCCTTATCCTTTACCCGGATGATAGCATCCGCGGTATTAAGGAATGGGCGGCCTAAAATTAGAGAAACCTTAGCGTCCTCTTCCATTTCAAGAATGACAAAGTCAACCGAAAACACAATATGTCCTACTTTAATCCGCATATTCTTCACTATCCCAATGGGATATTAGAAAGAGCGGTCCACGAGCCTAATGCTCATTCGGGTAGGGCTCAACTCACCTAAGGCCAACTTGGTATAAATAGAGTAAGGCATTAAATTAATACTGGCCCCAAGATCGGCCAAAGCATCACAATCATATGAATCAAAAGAACAAGCAATAAGAAAACTCCCTGGATCTTCCAACTTGGGAGGGATCTAGTTCTTGATTATTGTTGAGCTCTGTACACTAAGAACGGTAACCTTTGCCTCCTCCAGTTTTCCTTTATCACTTATGAGCTCCTTGAGGAACTTGGCGTAATTCGGCATACCTGCAATAAGATCAACTAAAGGAACAGTTATGCTCACCGACTTGATCAAATCAATGAATTTCTTGTAATGCTCCTTAATCTTCTCTTTCCTCAATCGTTGAGGAAATGGGATCTTCGGCTGATAAGGCTTCACGGTTAGCTTTTCAGCTGGTTTGGATGGAACGGCCGGAGTCTGCACGGTTGGGTTCGGCTCCATCTCTACCTCATCATCAACCGCCTCCCCGTCTTCTTGAACCTGCACAACTGGGGTAACATCATCAGGTAAAGGGTTAGCTGAGTTATAAGTATTACCTGCTCGAGTTGTGATGGCATTCACATGCTCATTTCTAGCATTAGGAGGGGTGTATTTCTGCCCTTGGTTGTTCTGCCCTTGGTTGTTTGATGGAGGCTTCGGGTTCTGTTGAGTGTTACTCGGTAAAGTACCGGGTGGTCTATTAGAATTCCCAAGCCTCTCAAGCCTCCCTTCCAAGTCCTTTATGGTGGCTTGTTGGTTCTTCATTCCTTGATCAAACTTGTACCCAAGACCATCTAATCAAGTAGTCAAAACGTCCAATACGACACTCATCTTCTTTGACTCTCCTGCAACTTGTTCATTGGTTGCTTTCCGGGTGCTAATGAAGTCCTTCATTATACTCTTTAATTCTGAATCCGGATCTGTTGCTTGCTGGTTTTGATTATTGAACCTGCTCCACCTGTTTCCACTAAAACTAGAATTGTTAGTATTATAAGATGAAGAAGAAGGATAAGGATTACCTGATTACCGGTTTTGGAAACCGGTGTTACGGCTGAAGTTCCCTTGCGGTTGGTTCTGAACATAATTCACATCTTGAGCAGGTTTCTGGGGGCAATCCTCTGTATAATGCATATCCCCACAATGATCACAACCATCGGCCAACACTCTGACATCCCTCTCTAGGCTCTTAAATCTACTCTCTTGACCATCAAACCGCTCATCCATGCGTTTCGAGAGAGCTTTAATCTCAGCAACTGTTCCTGAATCCTTGCTACCTTCAGCTTTAGCGACAGTGTGTCTCCCGGATCTCTTTAGTCGGTCTTCATCCCGGGTTGAGCTCTCCTTGGCCATATCCTCCAGAATTTTATAACCTTCATTCGGGGAAATGTTATTGAAGCTTCCCCCAAATGCATAACTGAGCTCCCTCTTAGACCTCCTATCTAATCCATCATAGAAAATCTCAACAATTAGATCAATATCCATGTTATGACCCGGACAATTCCTTATCATCTTCTTAAATCTCTTCCACGCATCAACCATATCTTCACCCGGATCTTGAGAGAAACCCCTAATCTGATTTTCTAACTTCCGTTGAGTTCTTATTGAGTAGAACTCATCAATGAAAGCTTCTCTCAAATCGTTCCAAGTGGTGAACGAGTTTTCTGGCAATTCCCTAAACCATGAAGATGCTTCCCCTATAAGAGTCAATGGAAACAACTCCAGCTTCACATTTTTGGCTTGGTTCTCTCCATACTAATATAGCCGGCAAATCTTTTCAAACTTCTCAACATGAGCATAAGGGTCCCAACGTGCAACCCCGTTGAATGTGTCCTCAGTGACACTCTTGAGATGATTTCCTTTCAAGGAGAAGTTTGCTGATATAGCAGGAGGGCGGATAGCAGTGCCCCTGTTAGCTGTTATGGTTCTCCTTTGTTCCCCATAAGAAATGTTGTTCATATCTCTCGGTTGTTCATCACCCATTCTCTTTACCCTTCTTTGTTGATCTTGATTTCTGTTGATTTGAGGGAACACAGTTCTATTTTGTTCGGGTGTTTGAACTTTTTCTTCTATCTCCGAGTCCTCACCTGTTCGAAATACCCTACTCGCTTCTTCCAACTTGTTAATCAGTTGATCTTCTGATGTTGAAGTTTTCTTAGTATAGTACTCGTCCAAATCTACGTCCTGTTGGATTTGGTCTGTGGTTTTTAAATCTATCTTGCCTGATGTGGATGGCTCTTGATTGTTTCTTTGCACTAAACGACGTCTGGCTCTCCCCGGATTAGATAAAGGACTATGCAAGGGTCGGCCAGAGGCTCTAGTGTTCATCAACTAGCAAGAGACCTGCACAATCACCACAAAACAAACCGTCAACCGCACCTGGTACAAACAAAATAAATAAAAATAAAATAAAATAAAATCTATCTAATAAAGCAATTAACTTTCTCACAAGTAAATGTGAGAAGGATCGAACTACAAAATTAAACAACTACTAAAACAAAAGTCCCCGGCAGCGACGCCAAAAACCTTATGTGTGAAATTGAGTATTAAAATTTATAAACACGAATCACCTAGCGACTGACTACATGTAACATCCCAAAACTTTTTGACGTTGATCGTTAACTTGTCGTTAGTGACCATTAGTTAATATGTGATTTACGCGTGTTTGTGTGATTTAAATGATTAACGTGAGATATGTGTTAAAGTGATTAAAGTAAAATAAAGTTGATAATGATTAATAAAATCATTTAGTGTTCCCAATAGGAAATAAGAGTTGTTAAGTGTTTCTGTATGCGTTAAACGAGCAGTTAAGTGACGAAACGAGTTATAAGGAAGTACGAGGGCCTAGATGTAAAGTTTTGAAAGTTGTTCCAGCATATATAAGGCATAAGTCACGACCCTAAGGCATAGAAATCAGATCAAAACCCTAGAAAACTCTCACACACAAAACCCTAGGTCAATTCCTCAACTTCTAGTCGATTTCGGGGATTTTCGGAAGGGATTTCGCTTGCTTTTTGTAAGTCCCATGGTACGGATCGTTAATAGCTTGCTCCAGTTATCTTGAGGTGCGGAATCCCTCACTATAACTTGGTGATCAACAATAAGCCCCTAGATCACCTGCTGCCTCGCAGATCTTCTTCGGGCTAGCGGAACAACCTTTGACGACTTAACCTGCACAAGTATGCTTGATATTTCGACAAATGTTCAACCCTAAACTCTGTTAGGGTTCGGTTTATATAGGTATCAATACGACTGGGCTTCAGCATACTGGCCTCGTATTTCAGGCCCAACTCGACATATTTACGAGGTCGTATTTATGCTCTAGCCTCGTATTTGTCCCTGCAAATACGGAGTCGTATTTCTCCTGTGAATTGCGAACTCGCAATTCACACTTAGCAGATTTACTATACATTCAATACTTCAACTTAATCTAGTATTCTATGCATAATACTAAGTTCATTAATGACAATCACATTACAAAGACATATAACAATATAAGCCCAAACAATCTAGACTGCTATTGACATAGATGTGCACTTACAGACTCCCACTTGGCAATAGCTTCTAGACGTTAACATACCTATGTCTTTGTCTTATCTTTGTCATCAATCTACTTCCTCTGCTTTTTCTTCTTGCTCCTGCTCTGCTCCTTCTCAGTCTTGAAATCAGAATCTGACTCTGACTCTGAAGGAGTATGAGTCAACCCTAACCGTTCTTTCTCTTGATCCCACATAGATCCTGGATCATACTAATAATCCGTAATCTCTGCCCTAGCTTTCATATGAGCTTGTGGATCATAACCCAATCTCTTCTCTAGTCTATGCACAATAATTGGATGCAAATCTGACTCAGTAGAAGTGTTATTGGTAGAGTCGGTCTTGGTAGACTCACTATCCTGAGCACTAGCATTATCAGCATCAAGAGCAATAGCATCAGATTGCCCTACCAAACCCGTATCCTTATCTAATGGATCAACGTCAACATCTTCTGTAAGGGGTTTGGTTTGAGGTGCAGCAGACTCAACTAACACATTCAGCTCTGTGACAACCAGTTCTTGAGTCTGTGTAGCTTCTGAGGTAGCCTTGCCAGTGACACCAGCCTGGCTAGACTCTCCTTGAGTCTCTGTTCTGAACACAGAACTCCCTCCTAGCTCTTGAGTAGCTCTAGCAACATCTGGATCTTCATTCTGATCATCATCATGCCTTTCCTTAGCTAGCTCATCACCTCTGCAACCTAAGCTATCTCTCTCATCTCTAACCTTGAGATAGTTATCGATGAGCTCATGCAGTTTTTCTTCGGAGATCTTGACTCCCTTCTTCATTGCATCTGCCATCCTGATAACCTTCCCATCAAGTTCAAGATACTTGTTATACATCTTGGACACTACCACCTCGGCCTTGTCCAACTTGTCTTCCAAAAACTTATTCTTGTCACTAACAACCTTAAAATCACCAGTTAAACGAGTGACCAAACCTCTCATCTCATTCATCTATCTCTGCAGATCACCAAGATTAGTTTCTTCACTTGTTTGTCGCTGTGGTTGTGGTTGTGTAGTCTCAAGAACAGTAACAACTGGCACACTTTGTGAACCACCACCAGCAACAGAAGTCTCTTGTTCCCTGACAAGTCTAGTTCTCTTTGGCATAGGCTGCTCTGGCACCCAATCTTTATCCGTTTCTCTCCTTCTTCTTCCTTGAGCTGCCTCAGTAGGTTTAGGAACCATCTTAGATCCAACTCTGATGAATGCATGAGATCTGTAAGGATCTTCATCACCATCATTGCTAGAATCATCATCAGAATGGATAGAAGGCTCTCTGTCTGCCTGAACATCAGCAACAACCTTTCTTCTACCTTCAACATTCACACCAGATCCACTAGCCTGAACCGCTCCTGACCCACTAGCTTCTTCAGTACCAGACCCACTAGCTCTAGCTATTTCAGAACCAACTGCAGCTCCAGCTACATAATCATCTATATCCCGGTCAAGGTCCGCATCTACTAGGTCATCAACATTGGCATTGTACCTTTGCACTTGGGCAATATCACCATCTGGATCAGCCATCTCTTCCAATAAATCATCTACAATCTCAGGATTGGCTCCAGGTTGGTTTATCACATCATCTGCAACCTGTACAACAACTTCAGGCTCTTCTGGTGCATCTTCCTGAGCCACTACGTCATGTAACTGCTCAACATTCTCAGCAGCTTCACCACCCTCTGGCTGAGGCCCTTCAAAAGCTGATATGACCCCATCAGTAGGTGCTATGTAGTTGGCATTTTTT
>CM067170.1:56243616-56402434 GCA_034093135.1 Erigeron breviscapus | reverse complement strand
AGTTTTATTTTTTTCAATGAAAAGTATATTAAGAAAAATAATTGATACAAGAATGCATTTATTATTATATATATCATTATTATTTTGTTATATTTGTATAGTGAATTAAAAAAGATTAGAACCATAAAACGTAAAATCGGCATCGTTTAGAAAGTCAAACCGGTTAAAATAAATTGACATTTACGAGGTCGCAAATCTGGGCTAGCAAAACCCCAAATGCGAGTCCGTCGCACTGTTCATCTTCCCCAACACGAAATCGTGATTTACCCAATCAAAACTGGTAAAAATTGTTTCTTTATACTCATATTCAAACGATAAAGATACCACAACCCTTATTTTTAACCAAAAACATCAAAATCAAATGAAAATTGAAAAACCTAGTTCGAAAATTTCGAACTCTATTTTCTTGATTTTCTTGTTGCATGGATAACTATATTACGATCAGATAGTATACCTAGATTCAGTTTTTGACGATGAACACAAATATCTCACTCAAAAACTCTCGATCTAATTGTATATATCAAATCTAAAACGGGGTAGCAAAGTAGTATTTTCGGGGTCGTAAAGCTCTAATTTTGATTTTTAATATGTGAGATTGTGTTTGGCTAAAATGGGTTTATATACCCACTTGACCCGAATGGATCTGGGTCAACCCGGCCCACATTACGAGGTCGTATTTGCCTAAAGCCCAATTAGACCAATTACGAGGTCGTATTCTGCTTCTTGCAATTACGAGGTCGTAATTACCTCCTGCACACTTTAAAATCAAAATTTCAAAGTTTCTGAATAATTGATCAACGATTACCACGAACTTCCTGGAAATATGAAAATTTAAAAGATCAAACCTGTAAGCATCAAATTTTCATCTTTTCCTCGATCTTCGTCTTAACCTGAAAAGTTAATAAACTTACACAAAATTCTTTAACTTTTCACCGATCAATCTTTCCAAAACTTTCTCGAATTTAGCTTTCCCGAATCTGTACCACTTGCAACAATCCATATTTCTAACCAGTTATAAAATTGATTCTTCATTCTTATACCTCCCCCTCAATTTTATGACTAGGAAGTATAACGATGACTAATCATTATAACAACCATCATTCTTATGTACTCCCCCTCAATTTATGACTGGGATACATAACTATGATAGAACAAAATATTGATTAAATACTTCATATTCTTATGAAAACACAATTGACTAGGTACTCCTCCTCAATTTATGACATGTTTTCATAACTATATGATCTAAATAATCAATGCTTAAACCTTTCACATTTATATATGTTTCTATATCTAAGGTAGCAAAGACCTTTCATATTCAAACAATATATCTATGTCTAAGGCATAAAATATTAACTATGTAGTCTTTCACATTCAAACATGACATTTCTATGTCTAAGGCATAATATAGTCAATAACCTTTCATATTCACTTAACGTCTATGACTAAGATTTTCTTAATCTTATTCATTCACATTAAGTCTATATCTAAGGATTTATTTAACCTTCTACATTCACATTAAGTCTATGTCTAAGATTTTCTTAATCTTCTACATTCACTTAATGTCTATGTCTAAGGTTTACCTATTTAATGTCTATGTCTAAGGTTTTACTAACATAGTTGATAATCTTTCATATTAAAATAATATTTCTATATCTAAGATCTTCAACTAGAAAAACATTGAGCATTGTCTACCTCATATTCTAGACCTTGCCTGATAGCAATGTTTTTAATACCTCAGAATATTGCTCAGAAATCCTTCTTTTAGATTGACTTCTCTGCAAATACACTGAAAAAGAATTTCGATACAACAAAATTTTAATTGCTATACCCGAAACTCGATCTTCTGAAACTTCAGATTTGAAAGACAAACTTCAAACTCTCTGTATCGTCATAATAATCAACTAATGCACCATAGCTTGTTGTAGTTCTCCCCCTCAACGATAAATCCCTCCGAATTAAGCATATGCAATCTTCCTTATTGGATATATTGCTCGAGTCCCTGCTCGCCTTGCATAACCGGCATGTAATAGAGAGGTAGAATTTCCAACAATCAATCCTGAACTAGTTGACTCCCATGAAAACCAGAAACTTTGAAACTTGAATCACAAACTTCAGGAACATGGAACCTGTTTCAAAAAGCAATATAAATCATCTGTGCTTCCTTGTGCTAATACCTGCACATACAAGCTTAAAACAAGATAAAATAATAATGTTATTCTTCATTATTTCATCACTATTACATTTGATAGTAACGACTTAATCTAGAACTACATTTTTCATTTTCTTCTCCAAATTTGTTATTCTTTACTATCATAAGTCATAAACATATGACATTATCTTAGTCTAGAACTACAAATCTTCAAGAACTTGAACCTTAAAATCCCTGTTTTATCGTTCAATAATCAAAACCTTATACTTCTTATTGAAATCTTAAGGTTTAAAATAAGGACCTATAAACTCATTGTTTATCCGTCAACAAAAAAAAATTCTAGATAAGATCTCTGTCTTATTATTCTATTGATACTCATCAAAAATAGAATCTTAAGAACCCTGTCTTATTATTCTATCGATACTTATCTAGAATCTTAAGAACCCTGTCTTATTATTCTATGGATAACCTAATCTAAGGTCTTCCAACAAAGTATCCTTTATTATACAGACTTATATAGATTCCGTTTCTAAAGTCACTTGTCTTTAACTCTGTAAAAACATCTAACTGAAACCTAATCTCTTATATTTTTGCAAATGAGATTTGATAATGCAAAAATCCCAAAACCATATGAAATACTCCTATGATTGTCTCATCAAACTAGTATTCATCTTGGTTAAACAATTATAAATACTCCTATGATTGTCTCATCAAACTAGTATTTATCTTTGTTCCGGATATATTTGCATGATCCATATCTTGATTCCATGGTGAGATCTTGCTCGACAACCTACAAAAACGAATATATGTCCGTTGTCCTGCACATCTCAACACACACATCAAATCTTCTCAAAGTAATAACATACAATCTGAAGAAATGAATAAACTAGAGATAAAATGAATATACTTAGCAATCTATTATTAGCCTAAGTCACTTTAAGGTCAAATAATTCATTGCAAGCATTTTCAAATTATGCACATAGTTTATCAAAATTATTTAGAATCTCTTGTTCCAAATCTTTTTGATTCAAAAATCTTTCAAAGATCAAATTCAAAACTATGAACAACTCTGTGTCCATTCTTTGAAAACCTTCTTTCTAAAGATCTGGATAAAATGATTCTTTTAAAGATCAAATTCAAAACTATGAACAACTCTGTGTCCATTCTTATGAAAATCTTCTTTCTAAGAATCAAAACAAAATAGTTATTAACTCAATATCTGTTTATTGAAATCAACATCTATGTGTTCTTTTCCTTAAACCCATATTCTGTTAATGTGACATACCTTCTTTTAGCTTTTGATCACAACACTATCGCTTAACTACCCTACTCGTTTATTCAGTGTTCCATAAGAACGTAGTTGAGTCCTCTTGGAAACTAGATTCTATTCTGACTATATCTCTCGTGCAATAGGAACTTTTATTTAAACAATACAATTACAAACAAAAATTTAAACATTTCACGAAAAACATAACAAATACACTGACATACACTAAACATAAACGAATAACATAGTTACAAGAGCTAAAGATACTGCTGATTAGCTCAGATTAGCATGTTACATAAGCCTACTAGCGAGAAATAATTCTCTTATTATTAGTTATGAACAGTGATCCAAAAACGATTACCAATATGTTTGTCCTCTTAAACACTCGGTACTTCCAGTCTCCTTTTTGGTTTGTGACACTTTCGACATACCCTGGCCAAGGACAGTCACCATGCAACCCGAGTAGCCTAATATGTCACTTAATCACGTTTGCGAACTTATGTGCCCCATATTCAGATACACTCTCACAATCGACACAAGCACTAAGATTAAGACATTTAGTGAGTAAAGTGAGAAAGTCTTTAAGAATCAAGTCAGCGTGACAGGTCGGTGATTCCTCACGCGCAAAGCGACTTAACTTGACTCACGTACGGAAATATACTCAACATAGCATAATGCTAAGTACTTGCATATTTGTGACATTATTTTAAGCACTTATGAAAACCCGTGACTTTCGATGAGACCCGTGTAGCGAACTTTCTGACAACCTATCCCAAGTTGGAAGCTTTAGGTAGGCTAGGTATACAAAGACACCCCAAGGACTTACTTGTTCGAATCTCAAAGGCCACATTAGCTTCATATTTTCAACAGATTTATAATTTTATTAGATATTTGCATATCTTGTCACAAATATACATCCGAAAAAGCAATACATACACATATATGTACCCGAGACCTTCTATATAAAGACCAAATATACATAATTACAATGCAAGATCTTTCATATGATTTAAAGGACTTGTCTATTTTAAGAACAAGCATTCTCAGCCATATATCTGAATATGTTTCCCATAAGAACATTGTATACATTTAAGTTCAGATTATAAGGAAACTTGGTACTTTGTGCCTATCGATACATCATATAATGGTATCACTGAACTAGCATTTTAAAGTACAATTAAGTAGGCTTAAAAGCTAAAGTATCGTCATGTCTAATCATCTTGATTCAGTGACCTTACTCTTTTTATTATATTTCTTTTTCTTTTCTGATTTTTTTGATTTTTATTTTGTTTTTCTGACACTATACGACACACATACATTACGACACAAACACTGACTCATTTTACAAAGTTCCTTTTGAGAGATACTGTCACTATAGATTTCTCATTCTAATCAATTGGACTAACAACTCGAAACGAGTTCGGTCGAAAGCCTTAGTGAACAGATCAGCTAAATTAAAGTCACTCGGCACCTTTTCTAGGACTATTAATTTCTTTTCAGCACAATCACGTATAAAATGAAACCTTATGTCTATGTGCTTAGTCCTACTGTGCTTAACAGGATTATTGGTTATGGATATGGTGGATTCATTGTCTATCTTTATGGGAGTACAAAGGAAATTCTGACCGTAATCACGCAGTTGTTGCTGAATCCATAGAACCTGTGAACAACATCCACCAGTTGCCATGTATTCCGCTTCGCAAGACGAGATCGCAACAGAAGTCTGCTTCTTACATTGCCATGAAACCAATCTTCCCCCTAAGAACTGACATCCACCTGAAGTCGATTTCCTATCAAAATTGCAGCCTCCATAGTCAGCATCTGTATAAGCCACAAACTCAAATTCTCCCCCAATTGAATACCAGAGACCTGGTACTGGTTGCCCTTTGAGGTAGCAAAGAATTCGCTTAACAGCTTTCATGTGACTTTCCCGGGGACATGACTGAAAACGAGCACACAAACAAACCGCAAACATGATATCTGGTCTTGATGCTATAAGATACATCAATGAACCTATCATGGCCCTATAACGAGTAGGATCAACTTCTGGATCATTGAAAGAAAACATCCCAAGTTGATGGTTCTTTTGTATAGGAGTATCCATAGGTGAAGTATCTTCCATGCCAAATCGTTTCAAGATATCTTGTGCATACTTCGTCTGATGAATGAAGAATCCGTCTTTTTTTTGTTCAACTTGCAAACCTAAAAAGAAGTTCATCTCTCCCATAGCGCTCATCTCAAAATTCCCTTTCATAATCAACTCAAATTCCTTGCACATCTTTTCGTCAGATGACCCGAAAATAGTATCATCCACGTAAACTTGTACAAGTAGGAAATCCTCTCCCTTCCATTTTGTAAACAACGTACTATCGATCAATCCTCTTTTAAAACCATTCTCGAGAAGATGCTTCGACAGTTTGTCGTACCATGCCCTTGGAGCTTGATGTAATCCATACAAAGCCTTATTCAGTCGATAGACTCTATCAGGATGATCTGGATCTTCAAACCCTGGCGGTTGAGTAACATACACTAATTCCTGGACAGTACCGTATAAGAACGCTCTTAACATCCAACTGATATACCTTAATGTCCTTGAAAGCAGCAAATGCTAGAAACAAGCGAATAGCTTCTAGCCTAGCAACCAGTGCAAACACCTCAGTGTAGTCTAACCCATCCTGTTGAACAAAACCTTGAACTACTAGCCGAGCCTTATTACGTGTCACAATGCCTTTTTCATCCTTTTTGCACCTAAAAACCCATCTGGTGCCGAAAGGATACTCTCCCGGAGGTAGATCAACAAGCTCCCAGACCTGGAGTTTATCAAACTGAAGTAGTTCTTGCTGCATTGCTTCAACCCAAGATGGATCTTTTAAAGCCATTTCAATATTACTTGGCTCTTCTTGAGATACAAAGCAGCTGAACATACATTCATCAACTATACCGGTTTCTTTCATCTCTGCGAATAAACCAGACAGCTTATTAATTTGAGCTCTTGTCTTAATCCTTGCACTTGGTTCACCAATAATGTCCTCAACTGGATGATACTTGTTGACTCTATGCTGTGTAGCTCTATCAACTTGAAGATTTACACCCAAATTTGAACCTATTTCTTCCTGAGGAAGTGGAGTAACTGGTTCCGATTCCTGTGCACTTGTATCTTCAGTATCAGTTGATGCCTTGACTTGAGCTTCCTTAATACGGTCCAATAGTCCCGACTTTGCTTGAACTTGCATACTCATCAATTTGCAAGAAGAATTCTGCACCTTCCTACTTAGTGCATCCGCCACTACATTGGCTTTACCCCGATGGTATTTGATCTCGCAATCATAATCCTTAAGTAGTTCCATCCATCTCCTTTGTCTCACATTCATCTCCTTCTGATTGAACACATACTGTAGGCTCTTATGGTCGGTATACAAGGTACACTTAGTGCCATAAAGATAATGTCTCCACAACTTCAAAGCAAATACTACCGCCGCTAATTCAAGATTCTTCTCATGCGGCTTCAACTGGCGTGAAGCATAAGCAATCACCTTGTCCCTCTGCATAAGGACACAACCCAAACCTGTAATCGATGCATCACTATACATAACCAAATCATTAGTACCTTCAGGCACAGCAAGTATAGGAGCTTCACACAACTTCGTCTTCAATGTTTGGAAAGCCTTCTCCTGTTTTTCGGTCCACTCATACTTTACTCCTTTCTTCGTTAATTCAGTCATTGGCTTAGCTATTCGGGAGAATTCCTGAATAAATCTTCGATAGTAACCAGCTAAACTAAGGAAACTTTTGATCTCGGTAGGTGTCTTGGGCTGCTCCCACTTTGAAAGAGCTTCAATCTTTGTAGGATCTACTTTTATACCTTCCGAAGAAATGACATGACCGAGAAATTGAACTTCTCGCAGCCAAAACTCACATTTGGAGAACTTAGCATACAACTTCTTCTCCCTCAACACCTCAAGGACGGCCTTTAAGTGCTCACGGTGCTCAACTTCAGACTTAGAGTAAATCAAAATATCGTCAATAAAAACAATCACAAAATGGTCTAGAAAGGGACGGTACCCGATTCATTAAGTCCATAAACGCGGCTGGAGCATTAGTCAACCCAAAAGGCATGACAAGGAACTCATAATGTCCATATCGAGTCCGGAAAGCTGTCTTTGCTACATCCTCCTTCTTAACCTTCAATTGATGATAACCGGACCGCAAATCTATCTTAGAAAAATAGGAAGCACCATGGGCACCATGTAGTTGATCGAAAAGATCATCAATTCGTGGGAGAGGATATTTATTCTTAACCGTTCGCTTGTTCAGCTCACGGTAGTCTATGCACATGCGCATCGAACCATCCTTCTTCTTTACAAACAGAACCGGAGCTCCCCAAGGCGAGGAACTAGGTTGTATGAAACCTTTGTCAAGTAACTCCTGAAGTTGGGACATTAACTCCTTCATTTCTGTAGGAGCTAATCGGTATGGTTCTTTTGCAACGGGTGTAGCACCGGGTATAAGATCAATCTGAAAAGTGACTTCACGATCGGGAGGAATACCGGGAAGATCATCGGGAAATACGTCAGGAATTCAGAAACTACATCCACACTAGCAATAGAAGACTTCTCCTTTCTTGCATCAATGACATAAGCAAGGAAATGGCTCTTATTCTTTCGTATGCACTTAAGAGCTTTCATCATATTGATAATCTTTATTCCCCCTCCCTTCTTATCTCCATAAACTGTAACAACTTTACCATCGGGTGTAGAAAACCGAATAATCTTTTGTGAACACAAAATATTAGCTTCATTCTGAGACAACCAATCCATACCTATCACTACATCAAAACCGGCTAAAGTAGTAGGCAATAGTTGGACCGGAAACGAACGACCTTCAATCTCAATATCACAATCATCATAACCCACACGTATATCACTAATCGTACCATTAGCAATTTCTACTTCTATTGAGCAATCTAAAGGGGTAGTGACTCTTTCTAGCTTAGGAGCAAATAAAGTAGACACAAATGACCTATTTGCACCAGAATCAAATAGAACAGAGGCAGGTTTTGAATTAACAAGAAATGTACCACTTACTACCTCATCGTTGCTCTTTGCATCATCCACCGTCATCTGTAGGGCTCGAACTTTAGTAGCTGAAGTGGCTGCTTTCTTCCCGTCATTCTTCATTTGTGGGCAATCGGCAATAAGATGACCCGTTTCTTTACACTTGTAGCAACGAGCCTTGTCCTTACATTCAGTTGCAAGATGTCCCAACATACCACATTTGTGACACCTCCTTGTCTTATCCGTACATTGACCGTCATGAGAAGTCTTGCAAAAGGCACACCACGTGCCACCCTTCTTCTTATCCTTGTCCCCACTAGAATTAGAACTTCCCCGGAACTTCTTATTATTATTATTATTAGAATTAGAAGACCAATTAGATCTCCTCTTAAATCCCGACTTCTTGTCATCAACTTTCTCAACTACTTTTTCAGTTTTGAAGTCATCATCCAACCTCTTTGACTCCTTAATCGCCGCCGACAATGTCACATGTTGCCTACACAAACCACGATAGTTAGCTGGGAGGCCATCACAATATGCCTCAACCTGATCTTCATCTCTCCGAACCAAATGTCCTACAAACTTCAACTTCTCCATAAAAGAATGTGCATATTCCGAAATTGCACCGGGTTTTGCAACCAACGATCTAAACTCCTTCTCAATAAGCCTCAACTCTCGAGTTCCCACATACTCCTCTAGAAACTTCTCCTTAAATGTACCCCAAGGCATCACAGCAAGTACCTCAGGGGCCATGGAAACGGTAGTAGCCCTCCACCAGTTACGGGAATTCTTCTTCAACATCCTACTAGCACACAAAACCTTCATATCATCAGGACAGTAACAAGATGCAAATACTACCTCAATATCTTCAATCCACTCCATAGCAACCACTGCATTTTGGGTACCATCAAACTCCTTGACACCACATTTCTGAAAGCTCTCATATTTAAAGTTGCTAATGCGAGGTGCATTCACAACTCTAGGTCCACCACCATTCACCCCATTAGCACCTACTGCTGCAACCACATTCTCATGAGCATGTTGTGATCTCGCCATTGATGGTTCAGCACTTTGAGAGGGATTAGAGTAATTCCCATCCGAATGCTCACCCCTTTGTTCACTCCCATTCCTTTCCGCATCTCTTTCTGCCCTTACTTGAGCCAACTCTTCTTCAGACCTGTTTAAACGAGCTCGAATAACCCTCAGTTCCTCCAACATTTCTGCTTGAGTTGGAATCTGCTCAAATACCGGATTTGCCCTATCAATTTCGGATGCGGTTGGCGGATCACAAAGACGTCGATTTTGCACCCGGGGTGGCCTTTGCTCAACTTCATTTCCAGCTCCATTTCCATTAGGAGGAACACCGCTAGGAACTGCTCCTCCTCTTTGACTATTAGCTCTAGTGTGTGCCATTCTTTCTACAAGGCAACGGCGACGGTTAGCAAGAGTTAAAGTGAGACTACATACATCAAGGCCATACTTCAATTAGCTACATTATCACACAATTAATCAAGCCTTAAATCACACTCTCACTCACTCCCCAACCCGTCCTAACGCACTTTATCTCAAAGGCTAGGCATCCTACTTAAGCCTATCCTATTCCTCATCGGTCTAAGTCCAAAATCCTACGGTTAAGGTCGAATTTTGGTTCACTTAAACCAATTCTCTGATACCAACTTGTAACACCCGACATTTAAAATTATGGGTTTTCAAAAACTTTTCAAAACTTTCACCTAACGGTGTTAAGAATTGCGGAAGAAATCTTTAAAAGTCAAACCGATAAAACAATTCAGTTTTTGCATTTATTGGTGTTACTTGCCATATCATAAAATAGTCTAAATGAAAACCCAACGGTTGCCCAACACAAAACAACCGTCAACATAGTACTACATAGATTCTGCATAATATCAAAATGTAAATGATGTCTAATGAGGTGTAGCATCTAAGGGTAGCTAAAGCCATCAGCATGCTATCTACCCACTCCTCGCCCTTCATGCCTCATCTATCCATCAAGCTAAACCTGAGGGAATCACACATTTCAAGAAATAAGTGTTAGCTAACGAATTAGCTAAGTATGATAACACTATGTTTATAAAACTTTGTCCAATTAAAACATTTCTACTTTGTTGACAAAGCATTAAGGCACAACCCACATAACACACACACATACAATCTGCATTTCAACTTAGGATGAATCACCCTAATTGTGCCTATCCTTCTTTTATGTCACACATAGTCACACGTATCTTCGTTAACTGCATATAAGTGTGCCCTGCATCACACCCGACTAGATGATCAACCAAAAGGCTACTCATCGTACGTCGTTAAGGAATGGCAAGCCAATCCCGGAGTAATCCGTATATGGAGGCGGGTCAGACCCCTCGTATTACTTGCCCTGCATTAAATGACCATGTTGCAAGGAGCCACCCAAGCAACCTACGTTCACGCACTTAGCCGGGCTAGGGCAAGTACGGGTTAAGCTTAACACTTCCCTGCATTATAAATTTACGAGCTCGGTTTCACACATTATTAGTTTAGGCATCACACAACCTAAACATATTCACACATTAACTTCGTTACGTTTGGGCCCTTAAACGTGCAAGTGACATGGCAGCCTAGTAAATCTAGTGAACTAGGTGAACAAGTCGCATAAGCATGCACACATCAAGAATCTACGTCATGTCTACATTTCATGTATTGCAAAATACTACATAATATGCATAACAATCGCTACATTATACAATACTTCATTTCACTACATTTGGGACTGCATATCAGGTCTCATGGTCAACTTCATAACTCACAATACCTCCCGTGTAACCCGAAATACCCACATTTATCATAAGTTACCGTTAAAGGAGTTATAACAAGAAACCATTGCTTGTGGAACCCTCAGCGTGTCAAAAGTAGTGTATCTTACCTCAAAGGAGCGCACGTCAACCGATAACTAAGTTACCGTGCAAAGCAAATAATCTCGTCTACCTATATTTAATAAACGACCATTAGACACGCTAATACACACGTTACTAAAGTCATATCTCAGACCTACACGCCTACAAACATGACCCAAGACAACAACATACGCATTGGAGGTTCAAAAGGTTACTTCATTTAAAAACTGACACCGTTGCGCCGCAACATACCACGTTGCGCCGCAACTTGACTTTCTGTTTTACAGTTGCGCCGCAACCAACACGTTGCGCCGCAATTCAAACCCCCCAGTTGCGCCGCAACACACTATGTTGCGCCGCAACTTATCTTTCTGGAAACCAGTTGCGCCGCAACCAGCCCCGATTCTGCACAACTTCGAATGATTACACCCCAAATCAGATCCAAACGACTCCAAAGCAAATACATGACCTTCATACATCAAAATCCTTCATTTTATGACCAATCAAATGCAATAAACTTCATCATTAAACAACATATGATTTACATCATAAAAACAAACGTTAATACGACATCGATTGATCCTCCAATGACCTAAAACCACTTCTTAATGATCCATACAACTGAAAAGATAATAAATCCAAATTACAATACCTTTTCTACCTGTAGATCACAATGAGGATGCAAAAACACTTGGCTAAACACAACCGATTCACACTTCGGAAGGATTTTCGGCTTGCAATTGATGGAGGAAAGCTATGGGGCGGCTTAGGGCTTGTTTAGAGAATGTATTGGCTGCAAATGATAACCTAATGGCACCCTCTAATTCCCTAATCCCTTTTTTAGTTTTCCTCATATGTCAAAATTAACCCCCAAGCTTCCTAATCCTTCATTACTAGTCAAAAACTACCCTAGGGACCATATATAACATAAATACTTCTTTAAATACCACTACATAGGCATTTAACTACATTTTACACACATATGCTACATTATACGTTTAGGCTTTCAAGCCTCACACATATCACACAATAACCACATTTAAGCATTAAATCTAATATAGACTTAACGACACATTATGTTGACTTAACGACACTAGTCAACTGTTAAATAAAAAGTTTGGGATGTTACACTGCTACTCCATTCTGTTGAGGCTCATAGGGTGCACTGAATTGATGCTCAATTCCTTTGCTCGGACAATATACTTCCATAATCTGATTCTTGAACTCTGTCCCTTTATCACTTCTGATTCTCTTCACTCTTGTGTTGTACTAATTTTCAACTCTTTCCAAGAACTCCATGAGGATTTGAGCAGTCTCATCCTTGGTCTTCAAAAAAAATACCCACGAGAATCTAGAATAATCATCAGTAACTACTAGACAGTAGTACATAAACCCTATGCTCCGAACATTTACTGGTCCAAATAAATCCATGTGTAGTAGCTGAAATGGAGCGGCAATAGAATTCTGAGTCTTCGGTTTGTGTGGCTTTTTAGTCTGTTTTCCTTTTAAGCACGGCACACATTTATCTTCTACCATAAATCTCTTATTTGGAACACCGAGAACCAATCCATTACTTGTAATATAATTCATCTTTCTGAAATGGATATGACCCATCCTTCTATGCCATAGCAGAGACTCATCTTCAGAAGCTTTGGTGAGCAGAAAAACTGGCTCCACTGAATCAATTACACCTAATTCAAGACCATAGATGTCCTTCTTTCTTGGAGCCTTCAGTAATATCCATTCCTCTGGAATAACATAACCTGGTTTCAAAATAAGAGCTTCCCTTTCTGTAAAGTGAACTGGATTCCCTTTGTCGCATATTTGAGACACGTTCATCAGATTATGCTCCAGCTGCTCAACAAAGTTCACATTATCCATTTTAATCTTCCCATTGACGACTTTTCCAATACCAGAAATACTTCCGCCCTTGGGACCAGCAAAACTAACATAAGACCCTTTAACAGGTGTAAACTCCGTTAACAGTTTCTTGTCACCAGTCATATGTCTTGAACATCCACTATCGATGAACCATAACCCTTCAGTTCTCCTTAGTGGATCCTTATATTCAACAACCTCAAGATGTGCCATAAAGCTCGTCTCAGCTTCAGCAACATCTTCGTTTTCGGCTCTTACTGGTTCTGATGATTCAGGTTCCTCTTCTACCCTCTGATGAACACTACCATGAACATTGGCACATACCATAGGATCAAATGAATTATCAGCAAGATCGTTCATTTCTTCATCAAGGTCTTGAATTTCTGCCAAGAATGCATGATTCTGATCATCGGTACTAGTCGAACCCCAATTATAAGTACCATCAGATTGAACAACTAAAGCTCTTGAGTTGTCCGTTTCTCCTGAGCTTCGGTTCCCAGTATTAGCATATTGATGTCCGGAATTCTGACTCACTATAGAACTACTTTGATTGAAGTTCTGACGGCCTGTAGCTGAATTGTTGTCCTGTCTTGGCCTCTGACACTCTCTTGCAAAATGTCCAAAACCATCACAGTTATAACACTTCACCTTGGTCTTGTCAAACCCTACTTTTCCATTCACAACCTTTCTTCCGGTTCTATCTGTGAAACGTTGAACTCTCAATGTTAACATAGCTAATTGCCAGTTCAGATCCATTTCTTCCAAGTCATCTGGATCAACTTGCTTGTAATCCTCCCTAACCAAATTAGGATCAGTCAATTTTCCTCCAATTAACTTCTCATGAGCAGACACAAATGAAGCGAGCATGCCCAAATGTCCCTCAGCAGATCTTATGCTCATCGGCATCCCTGTGTAACCCGAGCTTGGAGAACTACCATTCTGAATCCCATTATGCACTACCATGGCCGATTCTGGAGAAGTTACATACATCAAGTTGCTATCAGAATCTGTTGACATCTTCATCTTGTCATCATCTGACTCACTATAGAACCACTTTGATTGAAGTTCTGACGGCCTGTAGCTGAATTGTTGTCCTGTCTTGGCCTCTGACACTCTCTTGCAAAATGTCCAAAACCATCACAGTTATAACACTTCACCTTGGTCTTGTCAAACCCTACTTTTCCATTCACAACCTTTCTTCCGGTTCTATCTGTGAAACGCTCTCAGCTTTCGAATGATCTGATCCAGAGTCCATGTACTAAATTCGGGATTTTGTTGGATTGAAGTTACAAACCCTTCCCACTTAACTGGAAGAGCTTCCAACAACTTCTCGATGACATCTTCTGGATCAGGTTTGTACCCAAAGTATGCAAGCTCAACCAGCAGATGACTGTAACGAATCAAGATCTCATCAAGAGGTTCATCTTTGAAGCTAAAGACATAATACTGCTTCTTTAGCAAATCCTTCCTTCTCTTCTTGAGATCATCATCACCTTCACAATGCTCTTTGAGTGCATCCCATAAGCCTTTTACACTATCATACATTTCAAACAAGTGCAAGAATTTCCCTTGGAGAGACATTCGGAGTGATCCTAAAGCTTTACTTTCTGCTTCGTAGTCTTTCTTTTGATCGACAGTCATTTGCTCATACGAAGCCGCTTTTCCACCACCAGAACCAGTAGGTTCTTTGTCACTTTGCACAGTGGGATGAACATAACCATTAACAATACATATCCACATCCTCACATCCATTAACCTGCAATATGACTCGAATCTGCCCTTCCAACTGAAATATCTATCAAGGCTTATTAACTTGGGTGGTGAGTTGGCCTTTCCGGTTTCGTGATCCATCATAATTAGTTGATTCAACAAAGATTGATAATTTGCGGGTAATTGAGACGTCATTTTCTCCGAGCTAGCAAAATTCACGAACTGTTTACAAAAATAAACGAGGTCGTAAAAGTTCACGAGGTCGTAAAGAAATACGAGGTCGCAATTAAATACGAGGTCGTAAAAGTTCACGAGGTCGTAAAGAAATACGAGGTCGCAATTAAATACTCGAGGTCGTAATTGAACTGGCGAGGTCGTAATTAGCTACCCAGGTCGCAATACGAGCTGGATGAGGTAATACGAGCCCGCGAGGTCACAAACGATGCTGGAATCCTTAGATCTCTTGAATTCGAAACCCTAAAAACCAACAACAACACCTTCGACTGCTGCAAATACAAATAGAGGTCACAAACAAGATTTCCGATTGTAAACTCGTGAAAGAATCACGTCTAAACGACCCTAAATCAATATTGTCTATCACCAATAAGCTATAACCTTCCGGTATTAAACCAAGAGGCTCTGATACCAATTGTAAGTCCCCTGGTACAGATCGTTAATAGCTTGCTCCAGTTATCTTGAGGTGCGGAATCCCTCACTATAACTTGGTGATCAACAATAAGCCCCTAGATCACCTGCTGCCTCGCAGATCTTTTTCGGGCTAGCGGAACAACCTTTGACGACTTAACCTGCACAAGTATGCTTGATATTTCGACAAATGTTCAACCCTAAACTCTGTTAGGGTTCGGTTTATATAGGTATCAATACGACTGGGCTTCAGCATACTGGCCTCGTATTTCAGGCCCAACTCGACATATTTACGAGGTCGTATTTATGCTCTAGCCTCGTATTTGTCCCTGCAAATACGGAGTCGTATTTCTCCTGTGAATTGCGAACTCGCAATTCACACTTAGCAGATTTACTATACATTCAATACTTCAACTTAATCTAGTATTCTATGCATAATACTAAGTTCATTAATGACAATCACATTACAAAGACATATAACAATATAAGCCCAAACAATCTAGACTGCTATTGACTTAGATGTGCACTTACACTTTTCGATCCGTTAATTAATCCTACAGGTATAATATCATTAGATGAATGTTGATTAAGTTTTAAAGTAGGTTTTGTCCCTGTAGATTCGACCATGAGGGTTGAGGTTGTTTAAAGTTGATGTTTTCGATTAAAAACGACGTTTTCGTGAGTAAAATCGTTAATTGAATTGGTTAACAACATCAAGTTGCTAATTTTAATGATGAATTATGTTGATTATATGTATATGAGTAAATTTCAGGTGTTTAATTGGATCCATATGTGTTCAATTGTGTTTTTGTACAAAACATTGCGGTTTCGAGTCGTATTGATGATCAAAAAGAGGGATTCATGTATGCAACTGATTCAAGGATCAATTGATGTTTTCAAATGCTTAATTGTGACCTAATTAATGTTAATTTAATGGGTATAAGTCGTGGTGGAGGTTTGGGATTCGTTTGAAAGGAGTTTGAGATGAAACGAAGTCAAAGTTGCTGGTCGAACCCCGATATGCGCCACATGGGGATTTTATGCGGCGCATAAATGGAGTCTGGAACTCCCTGACTTGTTTTATGCGGCGCATATTCAAGTCTGGTGGTCGTTTAGGCTTGTTTTAGTGCTCATTTGACCCATAGACCTTAAGTATAAGTTACCTTGATGTTTAGAGAGCTTAGAGATATTCTTTAAGGTCCCGTTTATGTTACATGTCGATTATATGTTTGTGATAGGTAGTTGGGAACTCAAACAAGATACTTTAAAGTTGCTTATTGATCGTTATGCTCGTCATCAGGTAAGATACATGACTTTTCTCACGCTGGAGGCACAACAAAATGTAATTTTCTATAATTAACCTCTTAATCGGATTATCTTATGTGTGTTGGGTTTTCCGGGTTATGCGGGAGGTTATATGGGAATGTATGTATGTTGAAATGACCTATGTTGTTATGTTGACATTTAAAGTAAAAGTAGTTATGTGCATAAGTAGTGTGATAACTTTAACGATGTTGCTATGAAATGATTATGATATGTGTTGTTGATAATGTCGTTGATATGCCTTAATGTTGATATGTGATGGCTTATATGTGGCACTTCAGTATGAAATGTCTAGTTCACTAGATACACGTGAGAAATGTTATGAGTTATGCACGTTAGTGAGATTAAACGCTAAAGTAGATGTGTGATTAATTAGGTAATGATTATCCTTAAGGTTAAAGTAATATGTGAGATGTGGGAAATCGTTCTAGCCTTAGTGTTAGTGCGTAAAAAGTAAAGTAAAGATGAATAAGTGATTAGTTTAAGCTAATAAAGATAAGAAGTCTTGAGCATAAGTTGTGTTAAGCTTAACCCGTGCTAGTTGTAAAACTAGTGCGTAAGTGGTCGACAACAACATCATGCTTAGATTGCACATAAATGAAGTTCAAATCCAAATTAAGTTGATTAAATAACCGAGACTCAAACAAAGCACCAACCCCGTACCCGTCAAGTTGATAACCTTAATTGACTCTCTTGCTTAAACTAGTTTCATTACAAAGACCGGTACCCCAAGACATCTTTTATAACTTCCCTAATCAAACAATGGTTTTGGTTATTAAGATAACAATTATATCTACCGATTGTACCCAACCGTTAACACATTAATTCCTATTATCATTGAATGATTATCTACCGTACCCGTCATAGATCCAATCATTTGTACCCAAACAATCAAAATGATATATGTGTAAGCAATAATTACCATTAAAGATACACATACACCACCAATCAATTCAAGATAAATTAAAAGGAAGAAATTCGCTAAGATCACGATATAACGTTAAATGAAATCAACATTGAATTATAAAAATTGTGCAATCCTTACATATTGTCTCACTTCATCAAGATGGATGATGAAATGATTAGCTACTCATTATTGAAACGAAATAACAAATCAAAATAGAAGAATTCATCGTTACCGAATACAAATAAATGAAAGCGAATAACGGAAATCGTCCAATCGTGTCTTGATCTTCCAAGATGATAAAACTGATGTAAAACCTCTCAAAAGATGCTCAAAAACGGCTGGGAAAAGTAATATAGGGTTTTGGAAATATTTGCAAGCTATTTATACTTTCCACGAAATCTTCTAAAAATCCCGTCCAGGACTGCGGCGCAGCTAAAGACTGCGGCGCAGTGTAGCTCCAAGTTGCTGACTTTGTGACCGGCGTGAACTGACGAGGTTGCGGCGCAGTCTTCCTCACTGTGTCGCAGCTTAACTCTCGAATCATTAGATGCGGCGCAGTCGTGTGACTGCGGCGCAGTTCTCCAGAACTTATGCTAATGTGGCGCATCTTAACAACTGCGGCGCATCATAACACTGTATTGCTTCCAAGTCTGATTTCGTACCTTGTAAACCTCCTGTAAGCACACATTTCACCTCAAAATGTCATTTTTTTCATAATTGTGTCACAATCCTGTTAATATCCTGAAACCCTAACAAATACCATAAACGTACCTCCCATGGTATTTTCACTCAGTCACGCACACTAGTCTTCATGTGTCTATTTCTCTTTTGTTTGCTGTTTCCCTCCCTCCCTGTCAACCCACCCCACCCACCATTCTCTCTCACTACAGAATAATTAAAAAAAAGAAGATATTTTTATATATATATATATATATATATATATATATATATATATATATATATATATATATATATATATATATATATATATATATATATATATATATATATATATATATATATATATATATATATATATATATATATATATATATATATATATATATATATATATATATATATATATATATATATATATATATATATATATATATATATATATATATATATATATATATATATATATATATATATATATATATATATATATATATATATATATATATATATATATATATATATATATATATATATATATATATATATATATATATATATATATATATATACACTTTAGAATATATATATATATATTATACATATATAATATATATATATATATATATATATATATATATATATATACACACACACACATATGTTTATGTATCTATAATAAGTGGGGATAACTTAGATGATGTTAACAATGTTGCTCTCACAAACCATAAAAATCATGGAGGGCTTTTTGACATGTGTAAAATTGATGTTAGTGAGTATGTGAGAGCAAGCACATCATAAATCATTTTCCCTAAGTTAATAACTATGCGTATTTCGATTTTCATATATAGATATATACATATATATATATATATATAATTCTGTTTCTGTAGATATTGATATATAGATCTATATGAATATGTATATATATAGATATATATATATATATAATATATATATATATATATATATATATATATATATATATATATATATATATATATATATATATATATATATATATATATATATATATATATATATATATATATATATATATATATATATATATATATATATATATATATATATATATATATATATATATATATATATATATATATATATATATATATATATATATATATATATATATATATATATATATATATATATATATATATATATATATATATATATATATATATATATATATATATATATATATATATATATATATATATATATATATATATATATATATATATATATATATATATATATATATATATATATATATATATATATATATATATATATATATATATATATATATATATATATATATATATATATATATATATATATATATATATATATATATATATATATATATATATACACTTTAGAATATATATATATATATTATACATATATAATATATATATATATATATATATATATATATATATATATACACACACACACATATGTTTATGTATCTATAATAAGTGGGGATAACTTAGATGATGTTAACAATGTTGCTCTCACAAACCATAAAAATCATGGAGGGCTTTTTGACATGTGTAAAATTGATGTTAGTGAGTATGTGAGAGCAAGCACATCATAAATCATTTTCCCTAAGTTAATAACTATGCGTATTTCGATTTTCATATATAGATATATACATATATATATATATATATAATTCTGTTTCTGTAGATATTGATTGTAGTAATTTGATTGAACAGAGCAAGCAATTTGAAAACTAAACTCAAAGAAGCTGAAATTTGATAGCAACTCAAGTAAGTGATATGTTAGACCTAATTAATCTGATGTCAAATTATACGGATGAAAACGGTAACTGTAAGCAGTTACTAGACGGTCAATTAGAATATTCCGGCGCTACATCCAATTCATCTGTCGTAAATGCGGATAATAATGGCGACGAACAGCACTCCTATTCGTGTTCGGATCGCGGTTATAAGTTCGATATTTTGAAACCGAGTAATCGAGAAGATGACGATGATAATGATAATTTAAGGTCAAGGAATGTGGTAACTGAGGAGCTGCTGTTTCCGGAGATTTGTGGCGGAGACGATCAAAAGGAATTTATGTTAAGGCAACAGCAACATAAGCAGCAGGTTAGGAAGAGTAGGAGAGGACCTAGGCCTCGTAGTTCGCAGTATCGTGGTGTTACGTTTTATCGCAGAACTGGAAGATGGGAATCGCATATATGGTTAGTTTTTTGTTACATATAGCTAATTTCACAGTGTAATAAATAAATAATGTGAATACAGATGCTGTTTGCCTGTTTGGGGGAGTGTTTTATCGCTAAATATTGCATTTTACGACTCGTTTATCTTAGTGAAAAATCTAGTATGTATTACTCCTATAAGCATATATGATGCACCCTGAAATATCCTGATTAACATGGTCTATATTTACCAACGGGTTTTTATCCTAACGGTATCCAGTGTACTTTGTAACATTAAGGTTAGGAGGTCAAATTTCAATCTATCAGACTGTTTTGAAAAAAAATGATGTACATTTGAGCATTTGTTGTTTTAGTGAGGTTTGAATGTTTGATATACTTATTTATTTATAATTTTTTTGGTGTAATTATTGCAGGGATTGTGGGAAGCAAGTTTATTTAGGTACATGATAATGGATTAATTGAATTGCATTGCATTGGATTCTATAATGTGTTTGTGAATTGAAAGTGAACATGGTTCTGTTATTTGGCAAATAGGTGACATGTTTGTTTTTGTTTGATTGTATCTACTTGATTTTATAGGTGGATTTGACACTGCACATGCTGCTGCAAGGTTACCAACTATCTATATTTTGTTTTTTTCTTGCTTTTTATAATTATCGTATGTACTAATGTGAAGCATGCCATATGGATTTAATGTAATTATCATCGTTATAGGGCGTATGATCGAGCCGCAATTAAGTTTAGGGGACTTGATGCTGATATTAATTTTAATATAAGTGATTATGAGGAAGATCTTAAACAGGTTTGGGCTTAAGTGCCTTTTAAATATAGTTTAAGTACTAAATGAAATAAGGAGTAGCACATGATGTTATCTGGCTTATGTTATGCAGATAAAGAACTTGACAAAAGAAGAGTTTGTGCATATTCTTCGCCGCCAGAGCACCGGGTTCTCTAGGGGAAGCTCAAAATATAGAGGAGTTACCCTGCATAAGTGTGGTCGATGGGAAGCCCGAATGGGGCAATTTCTCGGGAAAAAGTGAGAATTATAAGACTACATCTGAAATTTATTAACCTTTTCTTTCTGGGACAAGTATAGTTTGCCACATGGATGCTAGTTTTAGCATAATATTGATTATGATAAGATCTGTGTCAACTCAATAAGTTATATTTAATTGTGTTTAACTGGTTTCTGATAATCGTTTTTCATAAATTGTTCACCCCAGGTACATCTACCTTGGCTTGTTTGACAGTGAAATAGAAGCTGCTAGGTTAGCACATAAGTTTTATTCCGGCATAGCATCTTCCTTTTCAACTTCGTTGGAGCCTTCCATTTACATGATCGTGTCAATGTTTTCGAAATAATCAGGGCTTATGATAAAGCTGCTATAAAATGTAATGGAAAAGAAGCAGTCACCAACTTTGAGCCCAACTCATATGAGGGGGAGTTACCTCCCGTCACCGACAATGAAGGTACTAGCTAACCCCTTTGAGCTATTATTTACTGAAGATTTTGATTGCATTTCAATATCTTATGTATTATTTAGATTGGGTTTGTAATTTATACTCATCTGTTATTGCAGCCTACATCCAAACTGTGGATTTAAATTTAGGTATTGCTCCTCCCTCTTTAACAGAAGGTAGTAACAAGGCAAATGACAACTTGGGGACCTTGCACGAAATCAATTGTCTTCTAGGCGACATGTCTGAAGGTGGAAGAACAATGGTAAGTAATATAAACATGTCAAATGAATGCTGAGTTATTAATGTGAACTGTTTGTTCAATTTTGTACATACTTGAGCTTTGTTATTAGTTATTTTATTTTTTTGTACCTTTTTAGACTAAACACTCAACACCTTTGACATTGGCAACTCAAATGTCTCATGCCCACCCTCCTAACCAGAATGGTGTTGTGACTACTGGTTTTTTCCCTATTTACCAGGTATGTAAATGTTGATGGTAGATATTAAATATTAATATTAATTAACTAGATTTTCTTTTACTAGTGCCTGCCAATATCAACCAGCCCAATTTGTTTTATTATGGGTATAAAGTCAATGGATTAACCCGTCATTATATTCTTTTTTTGTAATTTTTTATTTTTTGTACTTACGAAAGTATAAAGGCCTAATAAATTTTTTGTGATTGAACAATGACCTTTAGTCTCAATCTTTTAGTTGTATAAGAAATTAAATCTGCTCTGCCATGGTGATCAGGGAACAGCAACAGAGAAGAGAATGGGATCTCCTCCAAATTGGGCATGCCCGGTTCAAGGTCCATACACAGCTCCCCTCTTCTTTGCTGCAGCATCATCAGGATTCGGTAATACAACAAACACTGCTTCATCATCATTATCAGCTGCTGCTCATTATCAACCGCAAATTCACCATCACTACATTAATCCGTCCATTAAAAGTACTGGTGACGTGCCCCATTATTATTACTTTAAACGTTGAACGTATAAAATACTAGTACACTACTAGGATTAAGCGACAAATGGTGAGATATGATTCATTTTATAACACGTGATAGGCATTGGATTGACATATTCTTGTATACAACTTTCTAAATCATTTTATAATTTCAGGGACCATGCCAATGAAAAACCTTTAATCCTTGCACCATGATTAGCTAGTTGTCAATAAACAAAATGTGCCCGTTGAAGCATGCATGAGTTTGTACTTGAGTAACATATAAACATCTGCTATACAATTTGGACATTGATTATTCAATAAACCATATCTGTATTTTCACCTTTGCTGCATCATCAGTTGTGCACAAAGTACATGTACTCTTAGCCAGGTGTTCAAAAGTCAAATAGGGGCCATTTTGCTTGTTTTTTACACATACAAGGTTGTTGGTTGACATGTGGTTAGATACAGTCCAAATAGATTTAAGTATTGGCCCTGCCTTTAATTTGGAATCTATGTTTTCCCCCAATCCTAGGCTTTGCTAACTTGATGTGCTTGTTGTTAACATGGGTGCTATGAAAAGCTGTTATCTCTGTACCTTGCATGTCTGCATTTTGAGTCAGAAACAGTGATGGGGCTGTTGTATATTGCCGTTATTAAAGGGTGGATGGGTATTGTATGGAAAATGATAAATCATCTTAAAGATTATCCTAAAAATCCTCTAAAATAATAAGAAGGTGACATGTGTTATCCACTAATTATCTTTCATAATCTTGCCCTCTGATTTTGCCACACGTCTCCAACTAATAGTTAGGAGGATTTTTAGGCCATTTTTTTAGGAGGATTAATCATTTCCCGTATTGTATTATTCTTACAAAATGTTTTAATGATTGGGTCACTCGATTATATTGGGGAGTGATATATCTACAACAGATTTTGGTCATCTACAACAAAAGTGCATATTATATTGCGCAATGTACAACTATATAAAACATGCATTGTTGTAAATGTCCGAATAATGTTGTAGATTTATCACTCCCCGATTATATTACAGTAAACTTTTACAAAATGTTCAATTGGGTCACTCAATTATATTATATCTGATATCGAACTAATTCTATTTTTTTTTTAAAAAAGAAAACTTTAAAATGACCATTCTTATCACAATTGGTAACTTTTCTTGATATAAAAAATAATAATAATTGACTAATTCAAGTAAATATCTTGTGATAGTATGAAATTCTCTGATGCTTGAAATCTTAGGTGACATATCTTCGTTTAACATTAGTTATGATTTTAAAATTTCTTCTTTTAAATAGAAAGTCTGCTATGAAAAACAAAATTTAGTGATCCAGTTCTACAGGACATTAATCCAAATTTTAAAAACATTTACAAACCCAACTTATAAGCTAGTAGTTTGGTTGATAAGAGGAGGAAACGCGTATAAACAGTCAAAGACTACCGGTTAAGTTATAAATTAATTAGACATGGAAGTTCGCTCACTGTTTCTTCAAAGAGAAGTGTGAGCTTAATCCATTTGTAGATGTAAGAGTAGTCTTTATTTTTCATAATCCTTGTGAAGTGGTATCATGGAAAAACAAAGAATGCGCGTGTTGTATAACAGGGAAAACCTGACTGGTAACCAAAATACCAAATCTATAGACTAGCTATGTTTTGGAAACTTTATCTCCAATGTTCAAGCCAACTACTTAAACTTATTCATCTCTTTGACTCTATTTCTACAAAGATGACCCGCGACTTTGAGTCATGGTGGTTTTATTTTTGTGGATGGAGTCCAAAAGTATAAAAAGGTACTATGTTTTAACCACTTAGTACACTTTTGTAGCAAAAATGATTTTGGAGATGGAAATAGTTCACACATATATTAAATGAGTTCCTTTTTTTATGAGTTCTATGCTTGAAACTACATTGATAGTTGGACATAACTGATCGAGTTGGAAACATTATACAACATATTGGAAGTTGCAACAAATAAAACATGTATCAGAACTGACCCAACTAGAAATTCTAACCAAATGGCCAAACTAAATCACATGATACCAAAGCAAAATTATAAAAACCTTGCCCTATCACTGAAGCACCTTTCAAAATCAATACAGCAAGCTATTAACGAACTGCAAAGCCTGTGACAGTCAGATTTCAGAAGCTGAGGAGGCCTTGACGACAGAGCCTCTAATGTGATTTTAAAAAATATTGGCGTAATTGATTTATCCACAGGTTAACCGGCGATAGCGTGTTTCAATTTATAAAAGTGTTAAATATTGGTTAGTCTAGCTATATATAGTTATAACTATACAACCACTTTGAGTTTGCCAATGAGTTTGGCTATCTGTGTTACAATTCTAAGTCATACATTAACGGAATTATATTTACACCCTTTGATATTGATATTGATATATCCATAACTAAATTGGATTGATGTTGTACATCTTAATCTTATAATAGTAGTTATATCTACACCTTTGATATTGATATTGATATCATAACTGAATTGAATCGATGTTGTACATCTTAATAATCTTATAATAATATACTTTACTAATTATATATGACGTATAGTCGTATATCTATACTACCTTATAAAAATTATTGGGTGGTGTTGAAAGTTTAGAATTTTTAGGACATGCGAATTTACTTATTTGCCCCTACACACCCATTATTATCTACCCATGCTCTTCCATATTCTATAGCTCTCTTTATTTGGCAAACAATCTCTTCTTCATTTGGCAAACAATTAAGGAAGTAATGCACAAACTCGTCAAAAACAACATAATTGTGACATGAGAAACCCTGTCCATGGATCCGTCGCAACGCGCGGGTACCATGTTCGTGCAGCTTTAGTAGAATTTAGGTGTTTGGTTTTTTGTGTTATACTGTTTTAAATTATTAAGATTAAGATAAGGATAGGATTAAAATTTTGGAGGTGTAAAAAGATTGGGCCTATAGTCACCTCGCCTCAATTTCTTTTTGAGGCCCGCCAAGACTAAAATTGTTGGAGTTAGAGGTTGATCACCATAATCAAATTAATAATTATAAAGAATACAATCACTACAACAAATAAAGGGGTATGCGTGTAATGTGCGGTGATGGTGATGGTGATAGTGTAGTGACAACGGAAACTAGTGCTGATGGTGGCGACTGTTGGTGGTGAAGACCATAAATGAGCCAAAATTTTTATCATGAGTTTATAACGTTAATCTTGTGATTTGTATAGATTCACTATATATATATATATATACTCACTAGGTTTTTAACTTGCGTGATGCATTATTAATTATAATTTATTGTATAATTTATTGTTTAAGATAGTGTTAATATACATTTTATTGGAATACCGTCCGAATTTTTTTAATGCATACGTTAGAATTATTGATATCTTGTTTAAATAGCACAAAATTTGTCATTAATAAAATGATATTAAACTCGAAGTCAGAAATGTATTGATATTGGTTTTTGACCTAAATGATTTTGGGATAGTATATTATAAGGAAAATGATTAATTTTTTTATTTTTTGATAAAAAAAACTTTTAAAATCTTTAAATTGGACATGTGAATTACACTAATTCCTTTATCTAATTTCATCTATTGATCTTACCACATGTCATGATCTTGTAATTAAGATGATTTTTAGGATGATAGTTAGGAAGATATATCATTTCTCATATTAAAATATACTTTTTTCTTAAACAACAATTAATAGTTAGTAGTTAACATTCAAGACACTACAGTGACATCCAATTGGGCACATAAGATGCTTAGGTATATAAGTTGGGTAAACGCCAAATATGACTCATTTATCCTCACTTATAAGTATAGTAAGAAGATAGTAAGATGTGCACAAATTTTCCTTTTTAATATTTTTTTTTTTGAAAGGTGTCGATTACTCGCAGCGTAGGGTCTAGCATACGTTGTTTTAACCGAGTCCGCGCTAGAGAGCCCCTTCACCTCCAATACCTAGTAGGAAGAGATACGTCCAACTAATACCGCTCGAAGACACGACATTTTTAATTGGGATAAAACTCAGCCCCTATGCAGGACTCAAACCTGCTTCACTGGAGGATTTTTTTTATAATGAAATTCCTATTTACACAAAACTTTATGTATAATGACTAGCACGGTACCCGCGCAACGCGACGGTATTCGTGGCGACGATTGTGTGGTGGTGGGGGACGACTGTTGGTGGTAATGGCGGCGTCGAGTGGTGTAGATAATTGATGTAAAGAGTTAATGGAGATATTTTAAAAGATAAATGACTGATAATGTTTTTTGAACAACAATGGTGATTGGACTCAGCGGTATTGCCTCTTCATCGTCTAGTAGAGATTGACCATGTCACCAGCACAGTCAATGTAACACCCCACGATTTTAGAATAAATAAACTAACCCCTTTTTGTAGTTTTGAAATTAAAATAAGTTCCTAGTATTGTTTTTGGATATGGGGTTAATTTAGTTGGAACTTTAGCGAATAGCGGGTAAAATACCCACTTATTGTGAGAAAAGGTGTGGCATCTCCATAGAGTGTCATCCATCCTTTTTGTTGTGAGTCATGTTTCCATTCTTTCATTCTCTCCTTCTCAAATCTTCTTCTTATCATTCATTCTATCTAACACCAATCCTCCATTAAATCTTAAATCCTTCAAGAAATTATAATAATAATAATAACATTCAAGTTTTTAATCATCATATTTGGAGAAATTGAGAGTGTGGATTTTGTGTGGGGGGGCCAAAATTTAGAGGAAAAGAAGGAGAAAACAAGTGTGATTTCCATTCTAATTCTAATTCTTAAGCTTGAAGGTAATAATCTCCTTTAACCTAGTTTTAATTTTAGTTCAAGAATTAGGGTTCATGCAACTAGGGATGAGCAAAAAAACCGATACCGAACCGGTACCGGTATAGGTTTTGAGTTTGGGACAAAATCGGTTTCGGTACTAATCGGTTCGGTACGGGGAAACCGAATATGCATACCGATACCATCCCAAGTTACACATTGCCACTTAGCTTCCTTAAAAATCAAATGTTTATATCATTCACATCCTTAAACAGAAACATTTTGCAACCATTTTCAATACGTGTCAAATCCTTATATAGATATTCATCCACGTATTATAAATTCATACATATGTGTGTGTGTGTGTTGCCACTACACAAACATAAGCATTTTGATACTGAGATCCCTTGAGCCATTTGACTTCAATTCGTTGTCTTTACAGTCTGTTACTTGATGATCTTCATATTGTTTAGTATCTCAGGAGTAGACCTTAGAATCTTATCTTTAGAAATCATAAATTGTAACTTACATTTTTGAAGAGATATTGAGAATGGCACGTTGAGAAGCATACACAAGATCAGAAGAGTAGGAGCAACAAGTTTCCATTGTCACAGATAGAACCCAGTGGCATGGGAATCGAGATACCACCGAGGAGTAGGAGCAACAAGTTATCAATCCCATCTCTATATGCTCTTGTTACAAAGAAAACATCATAATTGCTTCGATGACAAGTCCCACATAAACAAAATTCGGTACTAAACGGGTATAGAACCGAAAATCCTACCGGTACCAAGAGTTCGGTAAGGTATTCGGGAAAAGGTTTTGGGGTTTTTCGGTTTTGGTATTTTCGGTATCGGTACGGTTCGGTACGGTATTGGTACCGATACTATCCCTACATGCAACCATTAAATTTGGAGGTTTTTGGGTTGGATGATGATTTTGCTAACATTTCCCAATTTTATTGTTTGTAACTTGATATATGATTATAGGGTTACATGAACTTATTGATTTGAGTTGTTAGTAGCCATTATGGTAAAAATGAGAATTTGGTAACTTTGAGCAATAAGATGAAATGGCCACATGGTGATGGTAAAACGAGATTTTTAGCAAAATGATAGATAGTTGAGAATGATGATTGTGACATTTGCAAAAATTATGCTTTAATCCTAGTGGTTAAATTAGGATTATTAGAGTTAATCTTCCCTTTTAAGCATGATATAGTTAAGTTAAGGCATGATTAAGTAGTTAAGGATATGTGAAGCTATTATTTGATCAACCTATATTACCTTAGCAAAAATATTTTTTATTTGATGGCGAGCAAATTTAAATATGTCGTTTATGCCCAAGCTCCTATATAAAATATTTAGACACCATGTGGTGTTTAACCCTTCTAATTTGGTTATTCATAGGACTTGTATGCATGAGTAAATATATGTCAGCTTGCATGGCATCTATAAATATCTTAAACAAAAATTTAAATCCCTTTCCTTTGATGACAAAAAAAAATAATCGGCCATAATGGCCTTGTCAAATAATTGGATCAATCCTTATCCCTATGTCATGACTAGTTACTACTTATATTAAAAAGCTAAGCCTTGGTCTTTCCTCATGTGACCCAACATGAAAAATGACTAGATGGTTTAGTACACTACTACAAAATTGTCAAATACCGACAGATGTTTCCTACAGAAATTCTTCTGTCAGAACTTCCCTACAGATTTCCGACAGAATTCCGACAAGAAAAGGTTATATACAGTTCCGACAGATTAGCGACAGATTTCTGACGGAAAACTATTTTGTGGGAAGTCTGTCGAAATCCTATTTAGACTTCCGACAGATTTCTCACAGAATTTTACTTATCTGTCGGAATTCTGTCGGAACAATTATTATTAATTAAAAAAAAAGTTTCTTATGATAATCCGTCGGTAAATCTGTCGAAACTTATTTTATTTTCCGACGGATTTCCGACAGAACTTAATAATAATTAAAAAAAAATTTCTTATGATAATCCGTCGGTGAATCGGTCGGAACTTTTTTAGTTTCCGACGGATTTCCGACAGAAAATTAATAATTTCAAAAAAAATAATGATTTATTATTTCCGTCGGAAAAACTGTCGGAATTTTTGTAGTTTTTCCGACAGTTTTCCGACAGAAACTTTTTCCTGTCGGAAATTCTGTCGGAAACTTTTAGTATAGCGACAGATTTCCGACGGTTTTCCGACAGATTTGTCATTTTTTATTTGCTTTATCTTTTTTAGTATATAACTCATATATAAGTTACACATATATTAGGTATTTATAGATATTTTATTAATATGCATATTTTTACAAATCTATGGTATACACTTATACTTGATAACGGTTTTGTTTTTATACATTACATTTAGTTTTTTATATATATAATTAGATGTTTACTTATAAAACGGAACGTAATTCTATATATGTAAAAACATAGACTTACTTATATAAAACTATATATACAAGTGTATAGAATACATATAATTATAGACATTATATACACATTCTTATTATATTTATAATTATGATGATTATATACCTTTTATTTCGTTTTGTCTCCTCATAAAATTGTATCATTCTTGCATGATAATTGTATCACAATATTATATACACATTCTTATTATATTTATAATTATGATGATTATATACCTTTTACTAATTAACTGTTAAAGTTATGTCTATGTTTATTGCAATAGTTTACTAACTAACTATCAAAGTTATTTCTTTGTTTACTGATCAACTGTTAAAGTTATGTCTATGTTTATTGCAATAGTTTACTGATTAACTATCAAAGTTATTTTTTTGCTTATTGATCTCTCGTTGATTATATGTTTACTTATTAGTTATTTTTTGAATGTTATTTGCAGAATCATGGGTCGTGGAGGCGGAAATTGCAGGAGAAGAAATACCACTGGAGGTCGAGGGAACAATATTAATTCTGAAGGTAGCAACAGTCCAGATGGACCTCGTCATGAACCCATGTCATCACCACTAAATGAGCACATTTCATCACCAATGTCATCACCTATGGAGGTCATACTTGGGGATACCTCTCCCAATACCCCTCATGTTGCCTCTCCCAATGCTTCTTCCAATGTTGATGAGTATAATAGTGAGTCGTCTCAACGTATGGTTCAGGGGTCGAACACAACACACCACATGCCTGCTCGTTCCATACACAAGACATTTCTTATCCCACTTGGGACCGTGTATGTATAATATTTTTTGTGTTCATTTAGACTGATATACATCATGGTTATTAACATCATGGTTATTAATGTTAATTCACATTATCTTAACTCTTTAGGTTTGATGTACAAGGCGTGTCTGGTGTTGTGCGTGAAATTTTGATGGAGATGTTTGATGGGAATTGGCCAACATACAGGAAGGTTCCAAAAGCAAATGAAGACTTGATGTGGGAACGTTTCCAGGTATGTGTTTACAAAAGAAATCTAGTATGTGTGTGTGTGAACTTACAGTTGTCTTTGTAGAAATCTGGTATATAAAAGAAATCTGGTATAATTTTATTATTTATGTCTTTGCAGACAAAGTTTCAGTGGGATCCACAACAGAATGATATAATTAAGCGGAATTGGAAGTGTCTTCTGAAGCGGCGGTTTCGTGATGTCATGAGGGATGCTCGAGAGGATGCCATAAACCTAGCTAGAGAGAATGGTGTGAATGTTGGGGATGATTGGAGTGTCCTTAAGCCTTTTTACCCAGAATGGATTGATCAACAAAACTGGGCTGACATGATTGATACTTACTGGAATACCAAAAGTTGGAAAGTCAAATCAGTTAAGAATAAACGAAACAGGGGCACATTAACAGAAGGAAAAATGGTTGCACACTCTGGTGGTTCACGCAGCATGATCCATACCCAAGTGTCCATGGTAACTTGTGTTCGAATAACTAAATATGCCCTTTTTAATTTATTAATGCTTTATAAACTAAATTACAAATTTACAATGCTTGTAGGAAAAAAAAAGGGTCGTCCAGTGACATTCCTAGAAGTCTATGAAACCTTTCACACAAGAACAAAAAAATCAGATTCATCCGGGTCTGGGTCCGGGACTGTCGCACGAGAGTTTACTACTCCAAAAGCTGCGAATGTTATGGTAACCTTTTTTTATTAGCTAGAGTCTTTAAAACATATTAATTATTATATTTAGTTGGTAAATATTGTGTTTTAAAAATTTAGGACAAGTATGACGAACTCTTGGTAGAAACTTATGGGCCGAATAAAGATGAGTACCCAACCGAGATCGTGGCCACTCTTTGGGAGAAGGCGTGTGGCGGGATGAAAAAGGGAACCCTGTTTGGGGCGACCCAAGATATTTTGGCTATGACGGGAGTGACATTGCAGAATTACAAAGGTGGACCTTCTAATGGAGAGGTTAGTTATTTATTGCTCATTGCTTGGTAATTTAAGGAAGGTTAATACTCTCAGGTTAATAGCTTCTTAGTATTTAGTTTTTTGCCCAGTAAGTATGTCGTTTAATTTAACTATATAAGTGTTTTTATATAAGCTTGTTATCAAGGAAGCTTGTTTGGGTTTCTTAATATATAGAATGAACTGTTCTCATACTTGTCTTAATTGCTCCGTAGTTACTTCTTTGTTTGCTTTTTTTTACACATCAGTATCAATGAGTTCAGTTGGTATTTAGTCATTTAAGCATTTTGGCTCAGACTTTCAACATTTTCTAGCATATTGGGATGTTTGGCTATGTCAACATATAGTTGTAGTCGTTTACTTGCTACTATGCTTGGTTGGTTAACTATTTTGATGAGCAAGTAGATACATTTTGTTTGTTGTTCTCATATAGTTGCTACTTGTGTAATGCGTGGGGTCTGGTTGTATCAATTGTCAAGTAGTTTGTTTGTTGTTCTCATAGTTGCTACTTGTGTAGCACACTTGGTGTGGTTGTATCAATTGCTAAGTAGGAAAGAAAGATCCAAACCATTCATACACTATATACTTAATGATAGAAGGATACTGATGGCGTATGTTGAGCTAGTCTGTAGTATGCCAGCGACTGATCATTTTGAAGATCGTTGTAGTGTAAGTCCCTTAAGTTCGATGGTTAAACCAGGAAAGTGCAAAATACAACAAGTCTAATAAGCACTAGAATGGACTAGTATTACTTTAATATAAATGCAAGTATATAAATAAAGTAATACAAGACTTAAAGCAATAAACAAATAAAGTGGAACATTATGTATTTTTCATGGGTATTTTATTTATGATGTTAAATAAAACACAAGGTTGTTGCGGAATCAAGATAATACAATTAAGTATGTATCCTAACAACCTATGAGTTACAAATGATCTATATTTGTCAAATAACTCTTTAGGATCGAGATACTTAAAGTTGTGAAGTATCCCAGTTTAAGATCGAGAGTATTTGGACAAATTCACTTCAATGCAAAATGAATGCTTAAAAGTATTTATGTCAAGGAAATGACTTTGTATTTATAGGCAACAAAATTCACCAGTGAATTTTGTGCCGTACAAATATGGTTGCATACATTTAATGATCCGACAAGAACATTAAATGTATTGGATAAGGAATAAGGATAAAGTCACATCAAATGCAAGTGTATCCTTTTATCCAACCACCTTTACACACGTATACTTTGGTAAAGAACAAGTGGATTGTTCTTTGGAAAGTGTGTAAAGGGAAAAGTCAATCCTTGATATCAGTGTTCAGACTTGTAGGATCTAGAACACTGACAATCCTCCAGTGTACAGATCTGGTAAGACTTTCCAGTGGACTCCGCCATTTGTTAAGTCTTCTTTCTTCAGACTTCAGTCTTTGACTTCAGTCAAAATGTCTTCAGTAGAGTTGATCTGGACTGGGGTGAAGTCCAGTGAGCTCATCTGGAGAATACTCCAGATTTTCTATACAAGTATTTGCTCACTGGTCTTCCATTATTTCTGGACAAATCTTCAGAGGGACTCCAGATTCCAAGTCTGGAGTAGGTCCAGTAGAACACGTTTCTGGACAGATCTTCAGTAAGGCTCCAGTAGTCGAGTCTGGAGCGAGTCCAGTAAATCTGGACTAAATCTGGACCTAACAAATTCCCCCTATTTGTTTAGAAATAATGCAAGTGTTTTCAAGCTTGAATCTATACATTTTGTAAGCTTGAAAAACACAAGTTTTGATTTGTCTAAAAAATCTAAGTTACTGGAAAACACTTTATAGATCATGAGTGTTTTCAGTTTCATCAATTAAGTTCTAACTTAGACTAAATCTGATCATTTACTTATAAAAATAAAAAATTGCAACTATTATTACATTCATCAACTGATAAATAGTATACAACTTTCATAAGACAATAATTTACAATAAGTAAACAATAAGAGTCAGGCCCTTCTTTTCGATGTCCTTTCTGGAGCATCTTCAGTAGCCTTTCTCTTTGGTGATGGAGAAGATGGTATTGATTCTGACGTTCTTATGCCCATTGCAACTTCCATTTGTTGCTTTCTTCTCCATACCTTCTCAATCCTTTTAAGAAATGCTTTAACATCAGTCGACACATTTGTCTTCCCCCTGAACGTTAGAGCAATTTCCTTCAGTTCACTCCATCCAAATGCTTGGACTGAAGTGCTTTTCCTCTCGTCAGTAAAGTTACCCTCCCTGGTCAACTTTACTTCAAACTTTGACATGCCTTCATGATCTTCAGCCAATTTGATTTCAGCACCAGTGATCCTTCTTGCATCAGCCCTGAAATTCAACATCTCATTGTATTTTTCTTTCAGCTTGGCTTGCTGGATCAAAGCTTCAGTATCCTTGGACACTCTCCTTTGCTCTACAGCAGATTGGAGTTCTTGACGATTTATTTTTCGAGAAGTGTACAGGGGAATGAAAGTACTTACATCAGCATCTTTGATTGCTTTGATCTGTCTGGCAGTCAACTTTGGTAAACCAGTAAGTCTCTTTCTGTACTCTATCTCCAGAGCACCAGCATTCTTTCTTATCTTTTTCTGGAGACTTACCAGTTCATCATTTCTTTGTCTGATGAGTTCTGGTACACTCACGCCATAAATAATTGAATCATATACCTGTTCTTCTTCAGCGTAGAATGAGCGTACATGAACATCATCTAATGCATTTAGGCATTGATGAACTCTGGGGTCATCTTTCATCTTTTTATAAACTTCAATGTTAATGCCTAACCTTCCAGCATTGTAAGAGTCCAGAGTCCCCATTGTTGCCATCTCCCTTTGATGGGCCAGCAGTTCATCCTTTTGATTTCTTTTAAAAATCTCTATCATGATGCATTCTTGTTCTAACTTCCTTGATGTTTCATCATCAGCATCTTCAGTATGCTCTTCTTCTTCACCAGATACCACTTTTTCTTTTCCTTTAACAGCCTTCAGTGTAGTTGGAATATCTGGGAAGGTCTCAAACTGGGGCTCACTGGCTTCAGTACCAGTAGCTTCTTCAGTTTGGAGCCCGGCTTCAGTGCCATATGCTCTTTGTCTTTCAGTAAGCCCGGCTTCAGTGCCATATGCTCTTTGTGACATGTGCTTCAGAGTTTGGTCACCAGACGACTCTTCCCCCTTGGAACGATCTCCAGTTCTTGACTTGAGATCATTCCACAATTGTTCAAGCATAAGTCTGTCTAGTGGACCAAAAGTTATACCTTCTACTGGAGTTGTTTCAGACACAACTTTCTTGAGTGCCTGCACTTCCTTCTGAACATTTGCAACAGCTTTAGGCAAGTGTTTTGGCAACTTCTCATCCAGTAACTTTTCGACTTGGGTAACACCCCATCATAAATGCTACGAAGAACAGTACCAGAAACTTCTTCACATAATTCTTTCAACATATTGTTTCTGAACTTCCTTGTACATTCATCACTTATAGTGCTAACAACTGCACCCTGTTCCAGTGTGGGTCTACTCTCCAGAGAACTGACCCTGAAGACCAAATTTTGAACATCTTCTTTCAGACCTGCCAGTTCGCCAGTGACTGCAGTCTGAACAGAATTAACCAACCTTGACTCTAAGCCCTGGACTGCCACCTTGATCTTTTCAGTGTTGTTATTTGTGGCCAGTACCAGTTCATCAAGCTTCTCATAAACCAGCTTCTCATTTCCAGCAAAGACATTCATCTCAGATGCCAGGTTATTTGATAATAAAGATTTGAAGTCTGAAATAACCCGAGATGAAGTCTGGAGTGATCTCTCCAGGTCCGCCACCTTACTTAAAAGGCCTTGGACCTCGGTAGAAGAAGAAGTGGAGAGACCAGTGGGAGGTTCAAGAGTTGAGGGTAATCTGGTCATTAGAGGAACTTGTGCCCAGTCCTCTTCAGTTGCAGCTTCAGACGTTGCAACTGGTGACTCCGGCGCACGAGGAGGAGGTTGAGATTGTGAAGGTTGAGTGGTTGCTGGAGTGAAATATTGAGTGTTTTCTGGAATTGAAGGTGGTGGTGGTGGTGGCATGTTTGATTGTGGTGGAGGCATTTCTGGTGGAGGTGTTGGTATTTCTGGTAGATTTTCTTCTTCTTGTACATCTTCACCCAGAAAATTCATGTTAACATCAAAACCTTCAGACATTGGGGAGTCAACATCATCCCATTCTTGAGCAATCCCAACTGTCTGTTCACCAGACTGTTCACCAGTCTCTACATTTACCTGTTCACCAGCCTCAACATTTAAGTCAATTTGAGCCTCTTGCTCACCAGAAATATGTTCATCAGTCTGAACATCTACTTCAACTTCCTCAACAACCTGCTCTACAATATGGGCAACATTTTCAGCTTGTTCATCAGTTTCCTGCCCAACAACCTCTTCAGATTCAAAATTTGGTGACCCATCCAGATTCATAACATCACCAGGATGTCTTGCTGGATTCACCTGGAGTCCAGCTCTCATCAGACGCCTATTAGTTCTAGGTCGTCTGGAAGGTTCAACAACTTCTTGACCTTGACCTTCTGGAGCAACTTGTCTAATTGGCTGTACAGCCTCTATTATCTGTACATCATCACCAGATGGTCCTTCAACTGGAGCCATTTCAGCTTCTTCCCTTTGCAAGGAAAGCATGGACTGAGGAATATCTACCTCATCCAGTGGAGACCTGAGATTGACCAAATCTCTCATATACTCACTTACAGAAAAGTGAGTAGTATCCATATCATACTGGTCTCCAAGAGCATTTTTAAACATTAGGGAAAGGAAACGAATATAAGGAACGAACGGTTTTCTTCCTTTCACCCTAAGTCGCTCAACCAAGTCATCAAAAAGGATCTGGGCAAAATCCACTCTAAGCCCAAACCATAAACAGTAGGCAATCTGGAGGTGTGTTTGATTAATCTGGTCTAATCCTCCAGAGCTGCCTCCCAGACACTCAACAATATGTGTGAAGAAATATCTCCATGAGTCTGACAGCTTGCTCATGTAGATAGTCCCCTTTCTGGATAGCTGGCCATGCTCATCCAATATATCCGTATGCCCCATCAGCCTGCATACTTCCCTTGTATTGATACCAGTGGGAAGCTCAATAGGCAGCTCATTCTGGTCAAAATAGTTTAACTGTAGAACAGACCTGAGCAGACTTGCAGTGAAACCAAGTGATCTGGTACCTCCCTTGAGAGTATAATTGATCGATGAAGTTTTATCGTCATATTGAGCAGAGTACCAGAATTCACATAGGTACTCGTGGTACATCCTTCCTGGATTAAGTGTTAACGCACCATATAATGGGCAAGAGAGAAAGAACGAGTTTAATCTCCCAATAATCGATTGGGCATCATGAACACTGGACAGAGAGAGTCTTGCCATCCAGTTATTCATATTGATTCTTATGGCACTTGCCTCAAGATTGATATGAGGTGCCCTAGCAACATTTTTCGAAGGAATGTATTCATTGGCAAGCAGATTTTTAGTTCTTGATTGTCTAGGTGCCATTTATAAGGAATAGATGAAAATGAAATTGAATATATAGGTTATGATGAAGATTTGATGAAAGAATGAATGAAAATGGAGTAAATAAGAGAGATAAATATGATTGGAAAATTGAATGAAGAAGTAAATGAAGGAATTTGAAAGATTTGGGAGTAAATTATGTTCGAAGTAAATGCAATTGAAATTGAAAGTGGGTATATATAGGAGAAGGAATGTGGAACTCAAACGGTTTATTTGAAATTATCAAATAGCATTTTTGATCGGGTTCTGAGATCCGCATTAATTACATCACATCATACATAAATGCATGACGGTTTACAGCCCACAAACAGTAACAACTTGTACTTTTTGTTTTCCCAAGGTAAAAAGACCATCATTGCGTTGAAAATTTTACATGCCACGTAGGATTAAGATATTTTCAAAAAGATTTGCTTACGTGGCACACACAATGACCAAGTATTTAGAAAATATTATGACATATTTCAGTGCATCTGGAGGTTGACTGGACACTCCAGTATCACTGGTGGATTAGTCCAGTGAACATGTACTGATGGTACACTGGAGGGACACTCCAGTAAAGTACCAGTGAAAACCATTTTTGAAAGACTGGTAATCTCAAACGTGCACGTCAACTAATACAGACAAATGAGAGGGACACATTTACAAGGAGACATAAGTCAACTCAAACACGCACTTCAACCTGTCTGGTACCAGTGAGAGGGACACATTTACAAGGCACCAGTAATATTTTCTGAAGAATTTGTCCAGTGAGAAAATAAACTCCCCCTGAACTTAAAACATTTTTAATAGAAAATATTTTTCAAGTCTTCCCTGGAATGTTCCAGAAATCTAATAATGCAAAGATAGTACACAAAGGCGTTCAATATCTGAGCAGTCACCAGATTTAAGGATTTAACATTCCCAACTCACCAACAAGATATTCAAAAGTTTTGAAATCCAGAGGTTTGGTAAAGATGTCAGCGAGTTGTTTGTCAGTGGAATAAAATGGAGTTCAATGTTGTTTTTCATAATATGATCACGAATGAAGTGATACCTTAGATCAATGTGCTTCGTTCTGGAGTGCATGACTGGATTGTTTGAGATAGCGATGGCACTGGTATTATCACAAAAGATTGGAGTCTTTGAATATTTAATACCATAATCAAGCAACTGGTTCTTCATCCAGAGTATCTGAGCACAACAATTGGCTGCAGACACGTATTCAGCTTCAGCAGTGGAAAATGAAACTGAAGTTTGCTTCTTACTGGTCCAGCTGACCAGTTTGCCACCTAGGAAATGACATCCACCAGTTGTGGATTTCCTATCTATCTTACAACCTGCATGATCTGAATCTGAATAACCCATTAGATCCATGCCTGAGCCTTTGGGATACCAAAGACCTAGACTGGGGACACCTTTAAGGTACTTCAGTATGCGCTTTACAGCAAGCATATGAGATTCCTTTGGATTAGACTGATATCTGGCACATAAACATGTTGAAAACATAATATCTGGTCTACTGGTAGTTAAATACATCAGTGAACCAACCATGCCTCTATAGACAGTGGTGTTCACTGGTTTACCATCTGGATCGGAGTCCAGTGTCAGTGGTGCAGAAATTGGAGTTGGTTTATATGGTGAAGAATTTATATCAAATTTCTTTAAAAGATCTTTAACATATTTCTCCTGATTAATAAAAATGCCATCTTTGTTTTGTTTAATCTGGAGTCCAAGAAAATATGTTAATTCACCCATCAGACTCATTTCATATTTAGTGGACATGATTTTTGAAAATTTCTTGCACATGTTTTCATCAGTAGACCCAAAAATGATATCATCAACATAAATTTGTACCATTAACAGATTACCTTTCTCATGAAAAATGAATAAGGTATTGTCAATTGCACCTCGTTTAAAACCATTTTTCAACAAATGTTTAGTCAGAGTATCATACCAGGCACGTGGGGCTTGTCTGAGGCCATATAGCGCTTTGTCCAGACGATATACCCAATGTGGATGCTTTTCATCAACGAAACCTGGAGGTTGTCTGACATAAACTTCTTCTTCAAGCTTTCCATTCAAGAAAGCACTCTTTACATCCATCTGGTAGACCTTGAACTGATGATTAGCAGCAAATGCTAAGAATATTATGATCGCTTCAAGTCTAGCCACTGGAGCAAATGATTCATCAAAGTCGACATCTGACTGGCAGTAGCCTTGTGCTACCAGTCTGGCCTTATTTCTGATAACGTGGCCATCTTCATCTACTTTGTTTCTGAAGACCCATCTTATTCCAATTGGTTCTTTCTTTCCAACTGGGAAAGGAACCAGATACCAGACCTTGTTCCTTTCAAACTGGTGAAGCTCTTCTTGCATAGCAGTCACCCAGCTTGGATCTTCCATAGCCTCGTCAATCTTCTTTGGTTCCATCAAAGATAGAAAACTTACGTATAAGCATTGATTACTGGAGGCTCTTCTGGTCTGAACTCCTCTACTGGAGTCACCTATGATCAGATCAATAGGATGAGCTTTTGTCCATCTGGAGTACTGACCAGGATTGTTATTTATTGCTCATTGCTTGGTAATTTAAGGAAGGTTAATACTCTCAGGTTAATAGCTTCTTAGTATTTAGTTTTTTGCCCAGTAAGTATGTCGTTTAATTTAACTATATAAGTGTTTTTATATAAGCTTGTTATCAAGGAAGCTTGTTTGGGTTTCTTAATATATAGAATGAACTGTTCTCATACTTGTCTTAATTGCTCCGTAGTTACTTCTTTGTTTGCTGTTTTTTTACACATCAGTATCAATGAGTTCAGTTGGTATTTAGTCATTTAAGCATTTTGGCTCAGACTTTCAACATTTTCTAGCATATTGGGATGTTTGGCTATGTCAACATATAGTTGTAGTCGTTTACTTGCTACTATGCTTGGTTGGTTAACTATTTTGATGAGCAAGTAGATACATTTTGTTTGTTGTTCTCATATAGTTGCTACTTGTGTAATGCGTGGGGTCTGGTTGTATCAATTGTCAAGTAGTTTGTTTGTTGTTCTCATAGTTGCTACTTGTGTAGCACACTTGGTGTGGTTGTATCAATTGCTAAGTAGGAAAGAAAGATCCAAACCATTCATACACTATATACTTAATGATAGAAGGATACTGATGGCGTATGTTGAGCTAGTCTGTAGTATGCCAGCGACTGATCATTTTGAAGATCGTTGTAGTGTAAGTCCCTTAAGTTCGATGGTTAAACCAGGAAAGTGCAAAATACAACAAGTCTAATAAGCACTAGAATGGACTAGTATTACTTTAATATAAATGCAAGTATATAAATAAAGTAATACAAGACTTAAAGCAATAAACAAATAAAGTGGAACATTATGTATTTTTCATGGGTATTTTATTTATGATGTTAAATAAAACACAAGGTTGTTGCGGAATCAAGATAATACAATTAAGTATGTATCCTAACAACCTATGAGTTACAAATGATCTATATTTGTCAAATAACTCTTTAGGATCGAGATACTTAAAGTTGTGAAGTATCCCAGTTTAAGATCGAGAGTATTTGGACAAATTCACTTCAATGCAAAATGAATGCTTAAAAGTATTTATGTCAAGGAAATGACTTTGTATTTATAGGCAACAAAATTCACCAGTGAATTTTGTGCCGTACAAATATGGTTGCATACATTTAATGATCCGACAAGAACATTAAATGTATTGGATAAGGAATAAGGATAAAGTCACATCAAATGCAAGTGTATCCTTTTATCCAACCACCTTTACACACGTATACTTTGGTAAAGAACAAGTGGATTGTTCTTTGGAAAGTGTGTAAAGGGAAAAGTCAATCCTTGATATCAGTGTTCAGACTTGTAGGATCTAGAACACTGACAATCCTCCAGTGTACAGATCTGGTAAGACTTTCCAGTGGACTCCGCCATTTGTTAAGTCTTCTTTCTTCAGACTTCAGTCTTTGACTTCAGTCAAAATGTCTTCAGTAGAGTTGATCTGGACTGGGGTGAAGTCCAGTGAGCTCATCTGGAGAATACTCCAGATTTCCTATACAAGTATTTGCTCACTGGTCTTCCATTATTTCTGGACAAATCTTCAGAGGGACTCCAGATTCCAAGTCTGGAGTAGGTCCAGTAGAACACGTTTCTGGACAGATCTTCAGTAAGGCTCCAGTAGTCGAGTCTGGAGCGAGTCCAGTAAATCTGGACTAAATCTGGACCTAACATGTAGCATGAATTTTAAGGGGTAAAGTATTGAATAAATGAGGCTGCTTTAGAGTTATTGATAATATGCACTTATTTTTATTAGCCTTGTGGTAAATAAGGGTCTTATGGAGCAGGTTACAACTTTGGTTAGCTAATCTTATAACCTAACATGGCTTTTTTTTCTAATCTCTATACTTTTAGTGTCGTTGAAGTTCTAAACAGTAGACAATTTTTTCATTGCTATTAAACAATGCTTGATTAGTGTATTTATGTATGTCCTTGATTTCATAGGTGGAGATTTTGAAAGAAGTGAAAAGTAGAAGATAGTAAATGAACAAACAAAAAAGAAAGTTGAATTAGCCGAGAAGGAAGCAGACGAACTGAAAGCAAAGGTGGCTAAGTTGCAAGCTCGCGAAACAGAAAGGGAAGTGAAGGTGAAAAGTTTGGAAGATAAGATGAAAGTCTTTGCCGAGTTTATGAAGAGCATGCCACAATCTAGTTAGTATCAATATAATCTAGCTGGATCCCTCTTTTTGAAACTAACAAACCTTTTAAATTTGGATCCCAATGTATTTTGAACAAGTATGCGATTGGCGAATTATGTATCTTGATATGTGAAATGCATGTGGGTACTTTTATTATGGTATTTCAAATATTTCTGGTTTTTGCAGTTTGGTTTATTAGACTATCAGGTAATATAAAAAACAGCAGGAGTTTCTTACAAATTTGGCACATCATGTAATCTGTCAGAACAATATCAAATTCTGTCGGAAAGTTTTTTCACAATCTGTCAGAAATTCTGTTGGAAAGATACAACTCATTCCGTCGGGAATTCTGTCGGAAGGTTTTCACGCATCCGTCGGTAGTATACAAGTAACAACTAATTATTTAATAAAGGTTCCGACGATAAATCTGTCACAATTTCTGTCGGAAAGTCTGAAGTTCCGACGGAATGTTTAAAGATTAAAAATTTGGTATATTGACAGATTTCCGACAGATTTTTCTGTCGGAAAATCGTTCCGACGGAAATATTTCTGTCGGTGACAAGTTTCCCACTTATTACTTTCCGACGCAAAAGTTCTGTCGAAAATCTGTCGATGATGGCCTTTAGCGACGGATTTCCGACAGAATTTTCTGTCGGAATACGACAGTTCTGTAGTAGTGGTATAAAGCCTTTAACCAACATACTTCCATGCCAATGCATGCTTTAAGATAAATGTTTATCTTCATTTCTCATTACACAACAATACAAATTACTGTACAAAATTTATTTAGTAACATAATAAGCATCATAAGACTTGCCAACAAAACAAATTATAATATATAGTTTGTGCAATCTACTCATCTAAGTAGATCGACCCTAAGGGTCCTTTTCCTTATCAATTTCACTTGCAAATAAACAAAGACACGTTCCATTTCTTTTCTTGATTCAATCGACCATAGGCTACATCAAGATCCTAGATAAACACTAAATCCCATGATATCTAGTGAATGACCACCGTTGTTGGATTAGGCGACCAAATCTTACACAATCACCCTAAAACTTACAAATCAACTAGGCAAAGATATCCTAAATCTAGCCTGAAGATGAACCAAGGGATTAAGCTTTTAACTTTCTTAACCAATCCAACCAAGTCTTGAACTATATCTAGTTCAAAAATGATAAGATCAAGTTTCATGGATTTTTGACTATAAATAGAGGACCCATGTCTTCATTTCTCTTCACACCAAAAACACTCTAAATTAATCACATTCTCTTCTCTCGGCAGTAAAATAATCACAAACACCATAATCAAATTTACACTTCATTATGGCATGCAAGAAGAACATGTCCATACCATCACCTTCCCACCCCTCTTAAACTTTCTGATCCCTCTCACTAACAATTACTCAAAGTTAAAAACAAATACAATATTTGTATCACCATGACATTCAAGAATAATACTACATCACCTTGCATTCTCCTTTGATTATATTTTCGGCTAGAACATTACAACAACCACATTGCTCATTTGGTTCCATTCTCCTCTTGTTATTTGGTTCGAACAGTAGATTTCAGGGACTAACGGCTTACAAGTTGTTTCGTCTTTCGATTCATTCTCTTAGCTCTATTCGACAAACTCGCCATCAAGAATCACACGACCAACAAGCCTCAAGAAGCTAGAGATCGACTCGCAATTCGTTTCGTCTCGTTGATTTCTCTTTCGACCTCACGATCCCAACATAGTGTCTCGTCTCTCGCTAGGACTTCGCAAGTTCAAGCTACTCGATCTCTCGCCAGCCTCGTTTCTCTCCTTGTATCTCGACCAGTCATCCTCCAAATCATCGTTCACTTACTCTATAATCCCACTTTGTAGGTAGAGCTCCTCCCAAGTTCATTCCGTTTTCGTTACACTTTCAACTTATAAACTACATAACAATAGTCTAGCATAAAGATCATTCACCATACTATTATTTTAATGTCAATCAATGAACTCTTAGTTAAATAGCTAAAATCCCAAAATCCATCATTTTAATCTAAAAGAAGGTTTCTGTAAATACTAATATGCTAGACTAACATGTATGTAAAGAATAAATGATATATCCAACATAATGCTTTTCAAATGCTAATACATGACTTGTAAACTAAAAACTTAAGAATCCATCAATTTGATGTCAACGAGAGATTTTTATAAATGAATCCTGATTTTATAAAACGCAACGTGCATATGGAAGGAGTCTGGTCTGGGGTAATATAGATTTACTACATCATGACATGAACTAAGTCATTTTAAATGATATAAATATACACCACCTGATGTTTGGAAATAATGTATATATAAGTCAAAGTGATTAATAAGATAGAATAATATAAACCATAAAATATACTTAAATTAGGAATGCACAACTCATAAAATAATACTTAACCAAATGGGATGGTGTCTAGGCGGGTCACTATATATCGGTGTTGGTTGCTGGATTTTCCGAAAGTGCATGTACCAAGGGTCATGTATCGAAAGGATCCTGCCACCCGATCGACCTACCTGGCCATTCCATTTTGGTAACCAAGAATGACTTGGTTAAAATCAAGAATTTAACGAATGATTGAACCTAAATTTTTATAGGGCATATTACTCTTTCGGACTAGTTGCTTGTTTTGCCATCATACTAAATTACCTCTTCGGCTAAGGTGAGTTTTCATAGATCCCTTTTTAAATCATTTTGGGATGAGAATACACATTTATGATCACAAGCGTTTTTATTTATGCTTATGTACTTATATGGTTGCCTATTTGAAATCCCCTGAGAACTTGAATCGAGAAACAGCAGCGAGAATATTATAAATAGTACTATTTGGGTTGACACCTCTATCCGGCATAGTCGCGCTATGCCACAACGGTTTTATAATGAACCAAATCTGATTGAAAAGGGGTTTTGCAAAAGAGTTAGGGTTAAAGAGGTGTTTTGGTCAATTGATGTTCAAAACGGTGTTAAACAAGCCCATAATCGATCATGATGATCAAAAGATGTTTAATTGTGTCGAAAACATGTTTGGGGAAAAGCCTAGATGGATCGTTTTCTGGAAAATCGAAGAACTTAGTCGTTTTTGAAAATCGAACGAACTTAGCTAAATTCGTTAACTGATGCTATCTTCGTTAGTGAGTCTATCTTCGTAAGTTCAATGGTTAACTTCGTAAGAAGAACTTCAAAGCTATCTTCGTAGTTAGTTATTCGTTAACTGATGCTATCTTCGTTAGTTATGTTATCTTCGTTAGTGAGTCTATCTTCGTAAGTGCATTTTGAGCTAAGTTCGTAAGTTCAATGGTTAACTTCGTAAGAAGAACTTCAATGCTATCTTCGTGAGTTCAAAATCTATTTTCGTAAGTTATGTATCTTCGTTAGTTATAACCTATCTTCGTAAGAACTGGAACTAACTTCGTAAGAAGAACTTAAGCTATCTTCGTTAGTTATGTTATCTTCGTTAGTTATAACCTATCTTCGTAAGAACTGGAACTAACTTCGTAAGAAGGATTTTCCAGACTAAGTTCGTGAGGTCTGTTAAGTTCGTTTGAGTCCCAAATGATTTATTAGACCTTTTAAAATCTTGAAACGCATTAAGGATGTAGCATATCAGTTGGAATTACCTCCAGAATTGGATGGAATTCACAACACCTTTCATGTATCCTACCTAAGGAAGTGTCTAGCCGAGGAGTCAAGTGTGATTCCAATTCAAGATGTGAGCATTGACCCAATGAAGAAAATGGTTGAAGAACCGGTGGCAATACTTGGAAGGAAGCAAAAGAAGTTACGCAGGAAAGTGATAGATCTTGTCTTGATAAAGTGGAAGCATAATCATGGAGAAAGCTTGACTTGGGAAACTGAAGCAGTAATGAAGGAAAATTATCCCGAGTTGTTCCTTAATGATGATATTCCGGGGACGGAATCCTCTTAAGGGGGAGGTAATTGTAACATCCCAAACTTTTCTTTAAGATTTGACTAACGCTGTTAAGTCAACCTCATGTGTGTCGTTAAGTCTAGTGTGAATATATGCATATACGTAGTTAATGTGTGTTATGTGTGAGGTTTGAAAACCTAAATGTTAATGTAGTATAAATGTGTGAAATATGAAGAATTATGTCTATGTAGTGACATTTAATGAAGGGTTAATGTTGTATATGGTCAATAAAGAAGTTTGTGACCAATAATGAAGTATTGCTTAATGTAGTGATCTATTATACAGTCATGTAGTATAATGAAGTATTGCTTAATGTAGTGATCTATTATACAGTCATGTAGTATAATGAAGTATTGCTTAATGTAGTGATCTATTATACAGTCATGTAGTATAATGAAGTATTGCTTAATGTAGTGATCTATTATACAGTCATGTAGTATAATGAAGTATTGCTTAATGTAGTGATCTATTATACAGTCATGTAGTATAATGAAGTATTGCTTAATGTAGTGATCTATTATACAGTCATGTAGTATAATGAAGTATTGCTTAATGTAGTGATCTATTATACAGTCATGTAGTATAATGAAGTATTGCTTAATGTAGTGATCTATTATACAGTCATGTAGTATAATGAAGTATTGCTTAATGTAGTGATCTATTATACAGTCATGTAGTATAATGAAGTATTGCTTAATGTAGTGATCTATTATACAGTCATGTAGTATAATGAAGTATTGCTTAATGTAGTGATCTATTATACAGTCATGTAGTATAATGAAGTATTGCTTAATGTAGTGATCTATTATACAGTCATGTAGTATAATGAAGTATTGCTTAATGTAGTGATCTATTATACAGTCATGTAGTATAATGAAGTATTGCTTAATGTAGTGATCTATTATACAGTCATGTAGTATAATGAAGTATTGCTTAATGTAGTGATCTATTATACAGTCATGTAGTATAATGAAGTATTGCTTAATGTAGTGATCTATTATACAGTCATGTAGTATAATGAAGTATTGCTTAATGTAGTGATCTATTATACAGTCATGTAGTATAATGAAGTATTGCTTAATGTAGTGATCTATTATACAGTCATGTAGTATAATGAAGTATTGCTTAATGTAGTGATCTATTATACAGTCATGTAGTATAATGAAGTATTGCTTAATGTAGTGATCTATTATACAGTCATGTAGTATAATGAAGTATTGCTTAATGTAGTGATCTATTATACAGTCATGTAGTATAATGAAGTATTGCTTAATGTAGTGATCTATTATACAGTCATGTAGTATAATGAAGTATTGCTTAATGTAGTGATCTATTATACAGTCATGTAGTATAATGAAGTATTGCTTAATGTAGTGATCTATTATACAGTCATGTAGTATAATGAAGTATTGCTTAATGTAGTGATCTATTATACAGTCATGTAGTATAATGAAGTATTGCTTAATGTAGTGATCTATTATACAGTCATGTAGTATAATGAAGTATTGCTTAATGTAGTGATCTATTATACAGTCATGTAGTATAATGAAGTATTGCTTAATGTAGTGATCTATTATACAGTCATGTAGTATAATGAAGTATTGCTTAATGTAGTGATCTATTATACAGTCATGTAGTATAATGAAGTATTGCTTAATGTAGTGATCTATTATACAGTCATGTAGTATAATGAAGTATTGCTTAATGTAGTGATCTATTATACAGTCATGTAGTATAATGAAGTATTGCTTAATGTAGTGATCTATTATACAGTCATGTAGTATAATGAAGTATTGCTTAATGTAGTGATCTATTATACAGTCATGTAGTATAATGAAGTATTGCTTAATGTAGTGATCTATTATACAGTCATGTAGTATAATGAAGTATTGCTTAATGTAGTGATCTATTATACAGTCATGTAGTATAATGAAGTATTGCTTAATGTAGTGATCTATTATACAGTCATGTAGTATAATGAAGTATTGCTTAATGTAGTGATCTATTATACAGTCATGTAGTATAATGAAGTATTGCTTAATGTAGTGATCTATTATACAGTCATGTAGTATAATGAAGTATTGCTTAATGTAGTGATCTATTATACAGTCATGTAGTATAATGAAGTATTGCTTAATGTAGTGATCTATTATACAGTTATGTAGTATAATGAAATATTGCTTAATGTAGTATGAAGCTATGCAGTTGATGTAGTCTAATGAAGTATCTTGTTATGCATGATATGTAGTGATGAAGTTGATGTGTGATATGCATGCTTGGCTTGTACACCTAGTTCACTAGACTTGCTAGGTTGTCATATCACTTGCACGTTTAAGGATCCAAACGTAACGAAGATAATGTGTGAATTGGTTTAGTAATGTGTGTTACCTAAACCTAATATGTGTGAATGTCTAGGAATGTGTGTTACCTAGACTATATATGTGTGAAAGTTAGGAATGTGTGTTACCTAAACCTAATATGTGTGAATGTCTAGGAATGTGTGTTACCTAGACTACTATATGTGTGAAACCGAGCTCGTAAACTAATGCAGGGAAAGTGTTAAGCTTAACCCGTACTTGCCCTAGCCCGGCTAAGTGCGTTGACGTAGTTGTTGCTTGGGTGGCTCTTTGCAACATGGTCTTTATAATGCAGGGCGAGTAATACGAGGGGTTTGACCAACCTCCATATACGGATTACTCAAGGATTGGCTTGCCATTCCTTAACGACGTAAGACGAGTAGTCTTTTGACTGATCATCTAGTCGGGTGTGATGCAGGGCACACTTATATGCAGTTAACGAAGATACGTGTGACAATGTGTGAACTAATAATGCAGATAACGAAGATATGTGTGATAATGTGGGAACTAATGCAGGATAGGCACATTTAGGATGATTATCCTAATTGATATGAAGTTGAAATGCAGTATATGTGTGAACGTGTGATGTGTGTTGTGCCTAATAAAACTTGTCTAATAATGAAGATTGTTTTAATTGGACAAATGCTTTTAAATTAAGTGTGATCTTACTTAGCTATTCTTATAGCTAACACTTGTTTCTTTAATGTGGTTGTTCCCTCAGGTTCAGCTTGATGGAATTAGATGCAGGACGTGTGAGCTTGGGTAGATGCAATGCAGGGGCCTTAGCTACCCATAGACGATGCTTCCTTTAGACCTTATTTACCTTTCGAATTTTAATGTCGAATTTATGTAATGACGTGTGAACGGTTGTTTTATGTTGGGCAACCGATGGGTTTTCATTTGAACTATTGTTTGATATGGCATGTAACACCAACTAAATGCAGAAACCGGAATGTTTTTATCGGTTTTTTTCTTCATCTGAGTTATGATTTTCTTCATATGGGTTATGTTTTTCTTCATATGGGTTATGTTTTTCTTCATCTGGGTTATGTTTCTTCATCCGGGTTATGTTTTTCTTCATATGGGTTATGTTTTTCTTCATATGGGTTATGTTTTTCTTCATCTGGGTTATGATTTTCTTCATCTGAGTTATGATTTTCTTCATATGGGTTATGTTTTTCTTCATATGGGTTATGTTTTTCTTCATCTGGGTTATGTTTTTCTTCATATGGGTTATGTTTTTCTTCATATGGGTTATGTTTTCTTCATATGGGTTATGTTTTCTTCATATGGGTTATGTTTTTCTTCATATGGGTTATGTTTTTCTTCATCTGGGTTATGTTTTCTTCATATGGGTTATGTTTTTCTTCATCTGGGTTATGTTTTCTTCATATGGGTTATGTTTTTCTTCATATGGGTTATGTTTTCTTCATATGGGTTATGTTTTTCTTCATATGGGTTATGTTTTCTTCATATGGGTTATGTTTTTCTTCATATGGGTTATGTTTTCTTCATATGGGTTATGTTTTTCTTCATATGGGTTATGTTTTCTTCATATGGGTTATGTTTTTCTTCATATGGGTTATGTTTTCTTCATCTGGGTTATGATTTTCTTCATCTGAGTTATGATTTTCTTCATATGGGTTATGTTTTTCTTCATATGGGTTATGTTTTTCTTCATCTGGGTTATGTTTTTCTTCATATGGGTTATGTTTTTCTTCATCTGGGTTATGATTTTCTTCATCTGAGTTATGATTTTCTTCATATGGGTTATGTTTTTCTTCATATGGGTTATGTTTTTCTTCATCTGGGTTATGTTTCTTCATCCGGGTTATGTTTTCTTCATATGGGTTATGTTTTTCTTCATATGGGTTATGTTTTCTTCATATGGGTTATGTTTTTCTTCATATGGGTTATGTTTTCTTCATATGGGTTATGTTTTTCTTCATATGGGTTATGTTTTCTTCATATGGGTTATGTTTTTCTTCATATGGGTTATGTTTTCTTCATATGGGTTATGTTTTTCTTCATCTGGGTTATGTTTTCTTCATCTGGGTTATGTTTTCTTCATATGGGTTATGTTTTTCTTCATCTGGGTTATGTTTTCTTCATATGGGTTATGTTTTTCTTCATATGGGTTATGTTTTCTTCATATGGGTTATGTTTTTCTTCATCTGGGTTATGTTTTCTTCATATGGGTTATGTTTTTCTTCATATGGGTTATGTTTTTCTTCATATGGGTTATGTTTTTCTTCATATGGGTTATGTTTTCTTCATCTGGGTTATGATTTTCTTCATCTGAGTTATGATTTTCTTCATATGGGTTATGTTTTTCTTCATATGGGTTATGTTTTTCTTCATCTGGGTTATGTTTTTCTTCATATGGGTTATGTTTTTCTTCATCTGGGTTATGTTTTTCTTCATCTGGGTTATGATTTCTTCATCTGAGTTATGATTTTCTTCATATGGGTTATGTTTTTCTTCATATGGGTTATGTTTTTCTTCATATGGGTTATGTTTTTCTTCATCTGGGTTATGTTTCTTCATCCGGGTTATAAATTATTATTTTTCTTGTTTTTCATAAATCGGGTCGAGTCGTTTCAGTCAATCCGAGGGCATGACTGGCGATGAAAGTACCACTACCGTTCTGGAGGAAACCAGCTAAATGCTTGAGAAAACCCTCATGCCCACCTCATTGGCAAGGACTTTCCAATATGCATTTCAAAGGTTTCGAACCCGTGACCAACATTTGCCTGAAAGACCTAGCTGGGCTAAATCCCAAGGACAAATGACTGATAATGTAATATAATAATTAAAGATATTTTAGACATTTTGTCCATGTAATTTTCACATATATGTTATTTTTTTTATAATATAGTATAGAAGTATAAATAAAGAAACACTTTATATTTATGAATGATTTCAATTACTAGATTTTAGAGATCAAATTAAATCGAAAGAAATCACAACATGTCACAACTCAATTCAATAGGTTTTGGCATACATATGTGGTGTTGCAAATTTTAATGCGATTAATTAAGCATACTTGATCCAACTCATCCAAGCATGAAGCTGTGCAATAAATGTTTATACAAGTCATAATTTGTGCAACGTATTTTCATATACAAGTCGATATAATCCAGATCCAATTAAATAACATGTTTAATGGGGTTGTGTCTTTTCGAGAGTCCAACGACAACATTTCGCAACCTCAACGAGATATGCATAAATTATTGGCTTGTATAATGTATAGTCCATAGTATATGTTCCAACAAAACTCATAAACTATTAATAAAAGGGAAAACATGACATAAGTTATAAGTGTGTCAGTAATAGTTAATTGTATTCTAAAAGCTTACACATCGTTAGAAAATTATAAACTTAATAGTATTGAATATGTGAAGTACTATTTTTATACATGCATGTATCAATAATCCTGAAATATCATTGCGGGGTTTTTCTTTTAGTCCTCGTCTAGTCGTCTACGATATATGCACATGACAAAAAGCCATTTAGACGTCGATAAGTATTAAACAATAGACAAGGAAAAAGAATTACAATAAATAAGAGTATATTAAATCAACGACAAGTAGGAAGCATAATCACTAGCTTTTAAAAAGTACGAGTAGTAGTCAAAATATAAAAAACTACGAGTAAACGACACAAATCGTCCCTGTGGTTTATCAAAAAGATCACGTTTCGTCCTTTCTAATCTAAAACATCACTGACAGTCCTTTATAGGAGGATAAGCTTCGTGTATAGTCCTTTGACCGGTCAACCGTCATCTAGTCTCCGTTAAACCTCTCACGTGCCTTTCACGTGAGGGGCACTTATGACATTTCCATAACTAAATGACCAAACATGATATTTTCAAAATTATATTTTGATCCCTATGAATCTATACAAAAAAATATATATGTGTTTTTTCAAGCCCATAAAAATCATCAACAATTCATCATCAGCAACTCACCATCAACATACCTATACCTTTAAGAATCTATAATGAAAACCAAAAACAATTTGTGAAAGAAAAAACAACCCATGATTCTCATATTACAATAACAATCAAAACCCATGTTCATGTAGAAACACCATATAACATTATCAAATCAAACTCCAAAAAGTAGCCGCCATGTAACATACCATCGTTTGCTATCCAAAAGACTATATCTAAGATTACATCTTTTTTTCCCAAAAGACTATACAAACACAAAACTGTATCTATCTATGTATACAAATCTATACATATAAATACCATTGTTGCCATCACCTTAAACACAGTTCCATCACTACCATCACATTTTCTCAATTTTTTCTATATCGATCCATCACCACCACCATATCTCTTATCTCTTTTCCCGACCCGACCCAAATGGGCGGAATCGAAACACATGGTGATATTTCGTATTCGAATTTGGAGATGTAAATACACACTACACACGAGGATTTGGATTTGTAGATCTACAGACAGATACACACACACAAATATATATGTATATATAGATCTACATATAGATCGATCTATATATATGTATATATATAGAGAGAGGGAGAGAAAGTGTGAAGCTAGAGGTGGTTGCGATGATGAAGGCGGTGGTTGCGATGGGGTCATGGTGGTGCTCGGTTAGGGGAAGTTCTGACGGTGGTGCTCGATCTATATACATATGTATATATAGTGAGAGAGACAGAGAGACAAAGAGAGTGTGAAGCCAGCGGTGGTTGCGATGATGAAGGCGGTGGTTGCGGTGGGGTCATGGTGGTGCTCGGTTGGGGGAAGGTCCAACGGTGGTGGGGAGATATATATAGGGTTATTTTGATTTTTAGAATGTATGTATATAAATGAGTGTGTGTATATATGTAATAAAGAAAGAGATGCAGAGATTACAAAGAAAGGGGTCAAATGGGAGGAAAGGAGTCAAAGGGGAGGAAATGTCATAAGTGCCCCTCACGTGAGAGGCACGTGAGGGGTTTAACGGAGACTTGATGACGGTTGACCGGTCAAAGGACTATACATGAACCTTATCCTCCTATAAAGGACTGCCAGTGATGTTTTGGATTAGAAAGGACGAAACGTGATCTTTTTGATAAACCACAGGGACGATTTGTGTCGTTTACTCAAAAACTACAATCATAAGGGATAAAAAAAAAAGGCTAATCTTTTTTAGAGGGAATGATTAAAGATAAAGCAATTATAATAATAATAGTCCAAATTCCAAGTGAGTGCTGTTAGTTTAGGCCCCGCGTGTTTCCTTGATAATGTCCTCACTCAGAATTATTCCTTGTTCTTACTCATTCTCCCCACCTTCATAAATCCATCATTTTGTTTCCCCTGTAAATTATTTTAAAAAAGAGAGATGAAATATCTTAAACCCTGAACAACAAAAGAATATAACATTATCTTTTCTTAAACCCTGTTTAGAACAAAACCCGAAATGGGGTTTAAACATATGTTGTTGTTAATCTTGTTTCTTTTTCACAATTTCATGGTGTTCACTAAAGCCCAGATGCCAGGTTCACTTTTTTCTTTTGTTTACATTTATGTTATTATTTTCTGCATTTATATATTTTAGAAAAATGGGTTAATGAATGAGGTATGTGGCCTAACCGGGTATTCCGGTGGCCATTTCCGAACCCTTTCCCTCTGTAAGGTTTATGGTTAATATGTATATATATATATATATATATATAGAGAGAGAGAGAGAGAGAGTTATTGGAATTGATTTACCATTAAGAGCTTCATATTTGGGTCCATATGGTGCAGTCTAAATTTGATCATTTGTATCAGGTTTTTTAAGTATAGATTGTGGTGGCGAAAAAAAGCACACAGACAATCTTGGGCTTGAGTGGACTCCTGATGATCAAATCATATACGGAATAGCGAGTAAAATATCCATCGACAATGAAACTAGACAGCAATATCAAACAGTCAGATATTTCCCTGCGGATAACCGCAAGTATTGTTACTCACTTAACGTTAGAATTAGAACTAGGTACCTCATAAGAGCAACATTCTTATATGGAAATTTTGATAGCAACAACGTGTACCCGAAGTTTGACATCTCTCTAGGGCCAACTCATTGGGCTACTGTTGTCATTTCGGATGCCAATACTATAGAGTCTCAAGAACTCATCTTTTTGGCTTCTGATCCTATGATCAGTGTGTGTTTATCAAATTCTACAACTGGGTTTCCATTCATTTCCACACTTGAGCTTCGTCAATTTAATGGTTCGGTCTACCTTACACCATATGAAGACCAATTTTTTCTAAGTGTTTCAGCTAGAATCAATTTTGGGGCCGATAATGAAGATCCAGTCAGGTATGTTAAATTCTTGTATGCATTGTATGTTTGATCAAACTGAGTACTTTTTGGTTTAGTTTGACTTTTGAGGGACGTGCCAAGTTCTTTTTCGACTTTATAACCAATATGAACTTTGTGACATATTTGAAACCAGTAATTTTCTTTGTTGTATCTGTTCTTAAGATGTATATTAGAACTTTTTAACTAATTATTGAGCTAAAAAGAGTAGTTCGCCCTTACTTTTTCCTTGTAGCATAAGTACCTTCTCTGACTAGTGAACATTGCAACACTTCTCCTTTTGTGATATCTCATTAATATGGAAATCTCTAAGGTTAGTATGTGCTTGTTACAGTTCAAACCATAACTTGACTACTTGAGATATTGACTCCGCTCCACATTGGTTTATTTATCTTTGTTAGAGGAACTTTGCATAGTTTCATATAATGTTATATGGACGATAGCTTTAAAAAAAATGTTAAATGAACGATATGCCAAGTCAGACCATACAGATTTTATGATACATGGATAAAGTCAAATTCCCCCAAAGTGTAAATGTGAACTCTCTTTTTAACACGATTGCCAAGTTCACAGTCATTATCTATATAGGGTTTGTATTCAAGATGCTTATAGGAGTTGTTCTATTCACATTTCAGATATCCAGATGATCCTTTTGATAGAATATGGCAATCTGATCTGGTGAAGAAAGCAAATTACCTTGTAGATGTCGCTTCAGGGACAGAAAAAATTTCAACAAATTTACCGATTATTACTGGAAAGGATGAATTGCCACCTCAGAAAGTGATGCAAACAGCTGTTGTGGGCCGAAATGGATCTTTAACTTATCGTCTGAACTTGGATGGATTCCCGGGATTTGGTTGGGCTTATACATATTTTGCAGAAATTGAATATTTAAACCCTAAAGAAACTAGAAAATTTCGTCTGATTCTTCCCGGAGCACCAGATCTTAGTAAAGCTATTGTCAATATTCAAGAAAATGCTCAAGGAAACTATCGTGTTTATGAGCCCGGATACTACAACATATCACTTCCGTTTGTTTTATCATTTAGATTTTCAAAGACACCTGATTCTACTGAGGGGCCTCTTATAAATGCAATTGAGATCAGTAAATATGTTGAAATAAGTGATGGTTCGTTTGATGGTAAGCATGGAATATTTAAACCTCCTCTTTTACGGAAATAATGATAACACACACAAAAAAAAGTTAACGATCATGGGGGGTGTTCTTGTCTTTTTGGTTTTAGGGCCTGTGGCTGCTAGCTTAGTATCAGGTTACAAGTCTTTAAATTGGTCTCAAGAAGGCGGTGATCCGTGCTTGCCGGTTCCATGGTCGTGGTTGGAGTGTAATTCAGACGCTCAACCGAAGATCATTTCAATGTAATTGGTTCCTTTTTCTTTATTGCTTTTTTTTATCATCTGAGTCTAGGTTTCAAAACAGAAACTTTATAAAAATGACTTACATACAACATGTAACAAGAGGCCTTTGACTATTAGTCGATTCTGTAGTTTGACTGCTAAAAGTCAAAAGCTGATGAATTCTCATTGGTATATGCGGTTATTAGTTTGACCAAAAGTATGCTAATGAAGCCTAAAATCTTGAGAATTTTTATGCAGCAAATTGTCAAGTAAGAACATTACTGGAAGCGTCCCTTCAGATTTGGCCAAATTGAGCAGCTTAGAAGAGTTGTAAGTTTCAACATCCATCTTTGTGTCTCATGAACAGTGTAACTACTTATTCTACACATGCAAGAATAATGGCCTTTGACCATCGGCTGTCTAAAAATACCTCGTATCCAAATAAATTACGACTATTAGAACTCTCTTGGAGGGTGAAAAGGTAACTTAAACTTCAATGCTAGGTAAAATAGAGACAAATTTGAGATTATTTTACTTTTTCATGTGAGATATGAGGAATAAATGTACTTTCATCCTCTATTTGATGTTGGTTTTTTGTAGATACTTTTATAACTTCTACTATGTCCGCCTTACAATAGGTGGCTCGATGGGAATGCTTTTACTGGTCCAATTCCTGATTTTTCCGGGTGCCCGAACTTAAGGATCATGTAAGTTAGATGATTTACTCTATATAACATTTGTTGTCATATCTTTTCGACTACTACATAAACTAATTATAACTTTTGCTTGTGAAGACATCTTGAGAACAATCAGTTGACTGGTGATCTACCCTCTTCCTTAGCAAACCTACCTAAATTAAGCAAATTGTAAGTACTTAATATGTTTGTATGACAAAACTACTACCCTGAATTTGACTTTATAAGGTCATACATAGCCCAAGTTATACAACTTAACAAATTCTTTAGAAAGTTAAAACACAATACGATGGTCTTTTGATGAAGTTTATGTATATACAGGTATGTGCAGAACAACTTGCTATCTGGATACGTGCCATCAGCTCTTTTTAACAAGAAGAACATAGTCTTAAAGTTAGTTTTTTTCCCATCTTCCGGAAATATATGTAGTAAATGTATCATTTTTGAAGTTGATGGTTACTTGATCTGTTCTATGAATTGCAATGGTTGCCTGTGCACATAGCTTTGGGAAAGGGATTGACATTTGCCAATAGCCTAAAGCCCTAAAATACCTTTCAGTTATGACAAATTATACTCTATATAATGGTGAAGATCCAGAATGATATATCAGAGTTGATGAATGGGTATAAATGTAACTATATAATTTACAAAAATAGAACTGTAATAATTTTATACCAATGGTAAATGTTTATATGTTTATGACCCTACAATTGTGACAAAAAAAGTGAATCCTTGGAGTTTGGACGCAAGTCGGTATTATACGTAACTATAAGTTGAACACTTTTGAAAAATGTAAACAGTTGCAATCTTCTTGGGATAGATCAAGGTTTATATTTAAAAGTTGATGCACAATCTAAAGTTTTTCTTATTTTTGATTCTATCAGTTACACTGGAAATGAAAATCTACATAAACGAAGTAGTGCAGGGAGAGTCAATAAATACATTATCTTTGGATTAGCAGTTGGGGTTGCTGCTTTATGCATAGGATTTATAGCCTCATGTTTGATCCTTCGCCGGCGAAAGAAAGATCACAAGCAAGGTACTTTATGTTAATGCACCGGGCAGGACCTTCGAAGCACCATGGTTTCTGTGTTGTACTTGTGTGTTGAGTTATCTACTGTCTAGAATGAAGATTGTTGCTCTTTTCCATATATGTGTAAAGTGTTCAATATTTCTTGATTATATTATATTTTTCCAGAGCCTAAAGGCAGCTTCCATGTAAATTCTATGAGTAATACTATGAGCAATACAACTTCAGAAGGCGCCCAATGCTTTACACTAGCAGAACTTAGATTTGCAACCAAGAACTTCGAGACAAAAATTGGTTCAGGAGGCTTTGGCACTGTATACTACGGTAAATTGAGTGATGGAAAGGAAATTGCTGTCAAGCTTCTAGGAAATAACAACATCCAACAGGGTAAAAAGGAGTTCGCAAATGAGGTAAATTTTCACTAATGAGTTATGTTCATGTTAATAGCAAGTGGATAAAATTGGCTTATGATGTGACTCTATATTTGATATAATGAAGGTGAGTCTTCTATCAAGAATACATCACAGAAACTTAGTTAAGTTTTATGGATTTTGTCAAGAAGAAGGGAAGGATATTATTGTTTATGAATTCATGCACAATGGGACTCTCAAAGAACATCTTTATGGTAACCTATTGATTCCATTTTTTCCATCCATTGACATTTCCAGTCTTTTTGTCTTGATTAACAAGGGTTCTATATTTTATCAGGACCTTTAGCAAAGGAACAAAGAATGAAATGGATCAAACGTCTTGAAATTGCTGAAGAATCCGCCAAAGGTTTGTTGTATATTGGTTGTGATTATAGGTGGGAAAATGGACGGGTTGGATAAAGGATTAAAACAGGTTCAGATCAAAATGGTTACTTTTTTGTGCAGGCCTAAACGGGTTGGATCTGGTTAGTCCTAAACAGTATTTGCTCAATGGATTTAAACAAATATATCTAGTGTGTCAAATATGGCGTCACTAATAATGTTAAATGAGAAGGGAGGTTTTATTCATTAAAAATACACCTTGGGTGATTTCGACCCGCTTGGCCCATGTGACCAATACTATTTGTAAGCTAAAGTTTATTATTTGACGCATTTGAGAGTGGGTTGAAACTGTCACATCTACTTCAAAGTGGATCCTTTCGCAATATGTATGTTGAATTCGGTAGTAAAGAACACTATAATACTTGCAGTAAGCAAAAAGTAAACAGTTTAAGAGACAAAAAATGTTGCCCTGTGAAGTTTTATTCTGGTTTACCCTCCCAATCAGGCTTCATATATCTGATATTTAGTTTATGTTATTTTGGTCTGTATAGGAATCGAGTACCTTCATACTGGTTGTGTCCCTTCCATTATCCATAGAGACTTGAAAACAAGCAACATTCTTCTTGATAACAACATGAAAGCCAAAGTTTCAGATTTTGGCCTCTCAAAACTTGCAGTCGATGGGACTTCACATGTATCCAGCATAGTTAGAGGCACCGTTGGCTATCTTGATCCTGAGTAAGTCATTATTTCTTAAATTATCATTTAATGACTATTTGCTCATTTTCTTGTGGTTTGCATGACCTGTGTTTGCAGATATTATATCTCAAATCATTTGACGGAAAAAAGCGATGTCTATAGTTTTGGGGTTATTCTACTTGAGCTGATATCTGGTAAAGAAGCAATTTCCAATGAAAGTTTTGGTATGAATTGTCGCAACATCGTTCAATGGGTAAGTTTGGTTGATCCTCACACTGAACTCTTTCTGTCTTTGTGTCTTGACCCCATTACCTTATAATATATGTTAGATTGCTTGAAATTTTTTCTTTAATGTAGGCGAAGCTCCATATAGCGAATGGCGACATCCAAGGGATTGTTGATCCTGCTTTAGGAGACGAATTTGATATACAGTCAATGTGGAAGATAGCAGAGAAAGCGTTGATGTGTGTGCAACCTCATGCTAACGTAAGACCTTCAATGTCCGAAGTTATAAAGGAAATACAAGATGCAATCTTGATAGAGAGAGGTGTTGAGGGAGGTAGTTCTGAAGAGCTATCGCACAATTCTTTTCATTCTTCATTGAACATGGGATTAGTTGAAACGAGTATCGACCCTCATTTGTCGTTTCATGAGTCTATGGCACGTCCATCCGCTCGTTAGTCTGTTCCTGGTAGTTTTTTTTTCTTTCTTTTTAATGATTGTTCATAGGTTAGTTAAGTAGGCATCATGGGTTTTGGAGCATTTTAGAATATGATTTTTGAAGGTTTCATGTTTTTGGTGTTTTTTTCATCAATAAGATGGGTCCGATTTTGAGATAATGTGGTTCAAAAGCCATTAGGGGGGAGGGAGTCCAAAGTTTCAACATTTTCATCTCCCTTCAACTATCCAATCAAATTACTCCACCTCATTTCAACTCTCCAACCTTTTTTCAACCTTTTTTTAGTGGCAACCATCACTCTCAACATTTTCTTCACATTTTAATAATTCATCCTTAACATTTATAAACTTTACATAACTAACCCTTTTTTAATTTATATGTTTTATTAATAACAAAACACATTACATAATACTTAAAACACATTACATTTTAAAAGTAAAAAACAATACATAAGTTGTAAATTAAGTTGTAATGTTTCTCCATAAAGTTTCTATGTTTTTAAATTAAGTTGTAATGTTAAGTACTTTTAATTAGTTTATGATGGTTTAAGTAGTTTTAATTATGTTTTTTTTTTTTTTTTTTTTTTTTTTTTTTTTTTTTTTTTTTTTTTTTTTTTTTTTTTTTTTTTTTTTTTTTTTTTTTTTTTTTTTTTTTTTTTTTTTTTTTTTTTTTTTTTTTTTTTTCTTTCTTTTTAATGATTGTTCATAGGTTAGTTAAGTAGGCATCATGGGTTTTGGAGCATTTTAGAATATGATTTTTGAAGGTTTCATGTTTTTGGTGTTTTTTTCATCAATAAGATGGGTCCGATTTTGAGATAATGTGGTTCAAAAGCCATTAGGGGGGAGGGAGTCCAAAGTTTCAACATTTTCATCTCCCTTCAACTATCCAATCAAATTACTCCACCTCATTTCAACTCTCCAACCTTTTTTCAACCTTTTTTTAGTGGCAACCATCACTCTCAACATTTTCTTCACATTTTAATAATTCATCCTTAACATTTATAAACTTTACATAACTAACCCTTTTTTAATTTATATGTTTTATTAATAACAAAACACATTACATAATACTTAAAACACATTACATAATACTTAAAACACATTACATAATACTTAAAACACATTACATAATACTTAAAACACATTACATAATACTTAAAACACATTACATAATACTTAAAACACATTACATAATACTTAAAACACATTACATAATACTTAAAACACATTACATAATACTTAAAACACATTACATAATACTTAAAACACATTACATAATACTTAAAACACATTACATAATACTTAAAACACATTACATAATATTAAAACACATTACATAAACAAAACACATTACATAATACTTAAAACACATTACATTTTAAAAGTAAAAAACAATACATAAGTTGTAAATTAAGTTGTAATGTTTCTCCATAAAGTTTCTATGTTTTTAAATTAAGTTGTAATGTTTCTCCATAAAGTTTCTATGTTTTTAAATTAAGTTGTAATGTTTCTATAAAGTTCTATGTTTTAAATTAAGTTGTAATGTTTCTCCATAAAGTTTATGTTTAAATTAAGTTGTAATGTTTCCAAAAGTTTCTATGTTTTTAAATTAAGTTGTAATGTTTCTCCATAAAGTTTCTATGTTTTTAAATTAAGTTGTAATGTTTCTCCATAAAGTTTCTATGTTTTTAAATTAAGTTGTAATGTTTCTCCATAAAGTTTCTATGTTTTTAAATTAAGTTGTAATGTTTCTCCATAAAGTTTCTATGTTTTTAAATTAAGTTGTAATGTTTCTCCATAAAGTTTCTATGTTTTTAAATTAAGTTGTAATGTTTAAAGTTATGTTTTAAATTAAGTTGTAATGTTTCTCCATAAAGTTTATGTTGTAAATTAAGTTGTAATGTTTCTCCATAAAGTTTCTATGTTTTTAAATTAAGTTGTAATGTTAAGTACTTTTAATTAGTTTATGATGGTTTAAGTAGTTTTAATTATGTTGTAATGTACTCTTTTAAAAAATAAAATGGCATTTTAGGAATTAATATGGAGTGTGTGTTGTGTTTTTGGAAGTTTAAATGGGTATATATATATATATAAGAATAAATTCGATGAAATTGAAATGTAAAATAGTCATTACATAGGCAAAAAAATTTCGATGATGAGGGGATTCCAAGTGGTATACCGTATACATGAGTTTCTCAGCTTTATTATTACGTTTCATGTCGATCATATTCAATATTTCATATTCACACACAATTTGAAAGTTTTTGATGGCTAATTTTGTATGTTATACAAATTGTTCTGAATGACACGTGGTTGATAAAAATGTGACAACAACAAATGTCGTTTTCTTCAGATTTTTAGCAAAACGTGATAAGCTTTTTCAAGTTGTTTACACTTGTAAATGGTTATCTAAATAATTTAATACAGTTTATATTCCTTTTATATTCATCTGTGATACTTCAATATTTCATATTCACACACAATTTGAAAGTTTTTGATGGCTAATTTTGTATGTTATACAAATTGTTCTGAATGACACGTGGTTGATAAAAATGTGACAACAACAAATGTCGTTTTCTTCAGATTTTTAGCAAAACGTGATAAGCTTTTTCAAGTTGTTTACACTTGTAAATGGTTATCTAAATAATTTAATACAGTTTATATTCCTTTTATATTCATCTGTGATACTTAATATTTCATATTTCATCTTGAGAGAGGTAGTTAGGTGTGACAAAATAACTTTATACACTTTTGTTAAGTCTAAACAAATTTTAAACTTGTACAAGCTTGTAGTTGAAAAAATAATCTACAGTTTATGTTTTGCTGATGGAAAATTCATTACCTAAAAATGGGAAATAATTACGAGTGGCTTTGGGTTACATAAGTATGAATTTCTTGGCATGTGAAAACCATGCATTCCCAAGAATTTAAGAACATTTTTTTTAAAAGGCAAATTTAACTCACAAAGCCTCCCAATTTGCGAAAAGAAAAACAATATGCGCAACTTAGGTTACATTAAATTTACACAAATCTTCTTAAATAAACAAACCATTATTTGTTCTACTTTTGTACCATAAGAAGCCCGAGGACTTGATGTTAGAAAAAATCTTCGTGACGTTGATCTCTATCTTCAAAAACAAATACTTGTTTACTAGCTTTTTAATGACTCCAACATGTCATCATGATAATACCTTTTAAAATCTTTTTGGCCCCTCTACATACCCTCGCGAACTTATGTAGTTCGACTAAATCTTTTATGGCAAAAACAAAAACAGGACTCACCTTACACCAAACAAAAATGATTTATTGAGTCATTTTGTTGGTATAAATTGTGCAAAAATGTTTTGAAGATGTTGGATATATGTTTTCTTCTTAACCAATAAAAACGCTGTTACCCACATAATACCGGCCTCTTACATATGTTTTAAGCAAACAAAAACAACCTAAGCATAGTTTCTATGATGATGAGATTCCTTCAAATTATCCAACTTAACTATTCAAGTTAGTGAAATGTTGACCCTTTTTAAAATCAAAGGTTGAGTTTAAAAGATTTTAAATCAAGGGTCAAGATTGCTCTAACTTAACCCCTCGAATTACTTCCAACTTAGAGAATCTATGCCTAGTTTTGACCTAATGGTAATAGCCCAGTGGCCACCAGCCGCCACTTTTCAGGAGAGGTCCTGGGTTCGAGTCTTGCCAAAGGCAAACTTGAGATAATCATGGGATTATTAAGTGGTTGAGATTCACCTGGACACTAGCCTGACTGAGAGATTAATGGGTACCAAATGATACATGGAATCAGGGGTTTTTCCTCTAATTACCCTTTAAATAACTTAAAAAGTTAAAACTTTGTAACCTTCCTTTAAAAGGTAGAGAACTCTAAAATTGTACTGGAAGTAATGTGTGTGAGAGGGGAGGAGTATACACATGTCGGCATACGACCAAACCAACGGTGTTTGATATAAATCATTATTAATTAATATACTACAACCTAGCTATAGCTATACATTCATCAAACAAATACTCCACTTTTACATACAAATCTTTGTTTCTTCTCTCCCTCTGTCCCTCCAATTCATTCTGTAACTCTTTCAGTTCAATATTTATTGTTCATTTTTTTCTATTGTTTTTTTTCGTTTTGTTAGGAATTACTAATATTTAAGCGCAATTGCTTTGTATAGGTTGCTGTTTGGATGGCGGAGGAAGCGGGGAGTCCAGGTGGTGGTGGAAGCCATGACGAGAGTGGCGGCGGTGGTGATTTAAGTCCAAAGTCAAAAGTTAGAGAACAAGACCAACGGTATTTACCGATTGCGAATATAAGTCGAATTATGAGGAAAGGCTTACCTGCCAATGGTAAAGTGGCTAGGGATGCTAAAGATTCTGTTCAAGAATGTGTTTCTGAGTTTATTAGCTTTATTACTAGCGAGTAAGTACGTTTATTATATACATACGATGAACATAACTTTGGTTTTTTCACGCTATAGAGTATAGACGAATGCCTATAGTTAGTTATATTCACAAATACTAAACCCCTTATTATATATGCCTTTATTATAGAGTTAACTCTGCTTCATAATGTATCCGACTATAGCCCGATATCTATTGTATGTATCCAACTTAGAACGTCCTCTGTATCGAATGAAATATTATCATCCATCATAATGAAGTTTATTCTAGACTCTAGAGTATTGTCATTGTATATATCTTGGGGTCCTTTTGTTGATGTGGCAACGTGTATGGATTACATGACACGTCTGCGAAAGTACCACGTGATACATACTTTGTACTAGGCAATATTTGAAAAGTTGGATATACACAATAGAAGCAAAAGTATTCTAAGTTGGATATCTTTAGACTAAAATTTAGTACATTTTCAAAAAATTATTCGGTTGAATATATGTAATTTTGTTGTTATGGTCTGATTATAAGCAAACTTGTTTTGATCCTGGTAGGGCAAGTGATAAGTGTCTAAGGGAAAAGAGAAGAACTCTTAATGGCGATGATCTTATATGGGCAATGGATACATTGGGTTTTGAAGATTATATTAAGCCATTAAAGTCATACTTACATAAATACAGAGAGGTAACCTTTTGTTCAAATTTGAATATTGTGATTACATGAATCCTTATTTTGGATATTCATATTGGGGACTAATTTTTGGAAATGTCAAAAGTCTATTCTATATTTGTATTATGTGTATTTAAATTTCAAAATATGTTATTGTATGTATCTGTTGGTACTTTTGATGATGTGGCATCCAGTTACCGTGTGACAATTGGTATCAAAGTCATGCCAGCAAAAGTATTATTGGATACTTACAATAACAATATTTGAAAGTTGCATACACAATAGCAATTTTTAAGTTAGATTTATACAATAGACTTCTAACTAAAGATGAATACATTGTGAAACACTTAACCTTTAATATTGATGAACCTTCAATAATGATAGCTCTTTGTACAAGTGTATGTACTGATTACTTGATATTTCATGTTTGTATATCTCTATGCTCATGATCGAATTGCTGGCGCAGATTGAGGTCAGTGAATACTTATTGCTTATCTTTGCATGTTAACCGCCATATTAATTATTGTTTGCTTTACGTTGTAACTGATAAATATGATTACTTTTGAGAGGGTGACACCAAGGGAACAGGACAAGGAAATGAAGAGTCTGTCATGAAAGATGGGGTAACCATAATGCACAGGCAGAATGTATTTAAGCATGAAACATGTTTACGTATTTGACCTGAATTTAATGTTATCTGATCACCATGTTTTTGGATTTGTACAGGTTGCTCATCAATATTTGTATCCTCAAGGTCTCAGTTATGTGAACTCACAGGTATGCCTGGTGTGTGTATGTGTGTGTTATTAAATAATGGTACTGGAAAATTCTCATTTGTCTAGCACTCTATCCGGATTGTTCTTATAGATATGGTTATTTGTTCTCTTAATGATGTACAGGCAGCTGCTAGATTGTGTAGTAATAATGGCTTTACCAGCACTATTATATCTGTATTTCTATGATGAAACCATCATCAATGTCATTTATATTAGTGGATTATTTGCTAAATAAGCAGACTTGGAAAGACATGTTTTGAAAGGGGGGAGGTTCTGTACTTCTGTGTTCTTGGGAAAAACCCAAAATAGAAATTGTTCCATAGTTTTTGGTACTGAGCTCTGTTTTAGTTGGTTTTTCACATTTTCTTTGTGCGGATCTGGGTCTTGTTCGATATTGTTTGCAAGCTATGTGTATGTTGCCATATCTGAAAGTTGTCCCAGCAACAGAAAACTGATTTATTCTGCTGCCCCGTGTTATAACAATTGGTGTTTATAAGTCTTGTTTGCCTTTTGGGATTAATTTACCTAGACAGCCCTTATGCTATGTTGGTCAAGGAATCTGGTATTTAAGCTTTGGTATTGAACAAAAAAAAAGAGTATGTGTAGGAATATACTCTTATCAAATATTAGATTAGTTGTTTCAGAAATCATAAAAAATGCCACTTTTAAGTGAAAGGAATGCGTAGATATACAGCAATGAAGCTTCTACTTGTGTTGTGTATATTGGTACAAATATATTTCATCGATTCGTTAAAACTTGACAGGCCCAAGCTCAACATACGATGGTCCCCATGCAACGAACATATATAGTAGTATTTTGTGGTTTGGCTATTTGGTGCAACATCATTCTTCTTACTTGAGTTCCCGAGGTTGTATCTGTGTTCCTGATATCCGAAATAGGATTTGGTCATTTAGAGATGTTAAAGATTTGGAGAATTTTGGTAGGACATGGATTGGAACCAAGTCTTCCCTTTGAATAGATGTTCGTATGTATTACAAATGAGGTTTTCATGTTTCCATTGTAGGTAAAATTCTTTATAGATAACAGGGAATTATTTATAGATAACAGTTTCCATTGTAGGTAAAATTCTTTGTACCAGGTATGTGCAAATACTGCGTAGTTGTTTCCAACTTATAAACTTAAATCCTTTGAACATATAAATTCCTAATGATCTTTCCTACCAATTATAATTCACTAATTCTTTTTTTAAATCTCATTTTGATTTTATTGAATGTCATGATGACATTTTTATTTAAGATATTTTTAAGAAGATATATCATTTTTCTTATATACATACTGTATATAAACTTTTCAATTCATAGTAATCGGAACACTAAGCTCGCGTAAGTTTTTACAAGCTAGTAAACAAACGAAAGTGATTCTTTTCTTTTTCACTCTTAACAAAACTCAAGTACACGGTATGAAAAATGGAATTTACTTATGGGTAGTAGTATGAAAATATCACTTCTACGGTATGAAAAACGGACCCAATGAAAGGACTCGCCATTTTTGTCTTGAAAATATCTTTCTGGTACATTACTTTCCCAAAAGATATTTAACATTTCCTTCTTTTTTTTTTAATATCCACAAAAAACCAAAAGAAAAACAAGAGGACAGTATCTAAACAACGTGGTACCTCCTGCACAATATGTTGTACATTTCTCCCTCTTTTCAAATACTCCCACCACCACCATATCTATTTCCCTTACATTATCCCCTCCCTCCAAAATCCACTTTCCGACGCAATGTCAACCACCCCGCCACCACCTCCACCGCCGTTCTCCACCACCACCTTACCCACGCGCCACCACAACACTACCCTCCGCTGGACCCCACAACACCCACCTTCCCCTGCCAAAATCTACACAACCACCACTGCAACCAACTCCCCAGCCTCAATAACAACCACCTCAGTAGTTAACCAAAATTACGATAATACCCTCTTAAACCTCTTAAAACAGAGAAAAACAGAAGATGCATGGATTGCATACACTCAATCTCCACATCTCCCAAACCCCACTTGCTTAAGCCGCTTAGTCTGTCAATTATCTTATCAGAACACTCCTCACGCGCTCTCACGCGCTCAATCCATCATCCAACGTCTCCGCCGTGAACGACAGCTCCACCGCCTTGATTCCAACTCCCTTGGCCTCCTCGCCGTCGCCGCCGCTAAATCCGGCGACACCCTTTACGCCAATTCTATTCTAAAATCCATGCTCAAATCCGGATACTTGCCCCATGTGAAAGCCTGGTCCGCCGTCGTCAGCCGCCTTGCTGCCGCAGGTGACGACGGCCCGAAAGAAGCTGTGAAATTGTTTAGTCAGGTTACGAGGACCATCAGACGGTTTAATGAACCGCAAATGGTTGTTGATTCTGTTCCCGATACTGCGGCTTATAATGCGGTACTTAATGCTTGTGCTAATTTAGGTTGGACTGATAAATTTTGCCAATTGTTTGATGAAATGTCTGAAAATAATTGCGAACCGGATGTTTTGACTTATAATGTTATGATTAAGTTATGTGCTAGGGTTGAGAGGAAAGATTTGTTTGTTTTTGTGTTGGAACGGATTCTCGAAAAAGGGATTCCTTTGTGTATAACTACATTGCAGTCTTTAGTGGCTTCTTATATCGGTTTTGGTGATTTATACACTGCGGAAAACATTGTTCAAGCAATGAGGGAAGGGAGGAAAGATCTTTGTAAGATTTTAAGGGATTCGAGTTTAGAGGGTTTTGAGGGTTCAGGTAATGGGAATGATTTTGGAGTGTTTGAAAAATTGCTTCCTAATGTGAATTATGCTAGTGAGTATGAACCGCCTTTGTTGCCTAAAGTGTTTACGCCGAATACTAGAATGTACACGACTTTAATGAAGGGTTATATGAAAGCAGGACGAATTAAAGACACCGTTAGGATGCTTGAGGCGATGAGGAATCAAGAGGATACTAGTAGTCGTCCTGATCATGTGTCTTATACGACGGTTGTTTCTGCGTTGGTTAACGTTGGGTCAATGGAAAAGGCGAGACAAGTTTTGAATGAGATGAGGAACTATGGAGTTCAAGCAAATCGGATCACTTACAATATTTTACTAAAAGGGTATTGTCAGCAGCTTCAGTTAGATAATGCTAAAGAGACTATTAAGGAAATGATTAGTGCAGGGATTGAACCGGATGCGGTATCATACAATACATTAATTGATGGTTGTATATTGATTGATGATTGTGCAGGAGCTCTTGTACTTTTCAATGAAATGAGAGCAAGAGGAATTGCTCCAACTAAGGTAAGTTACACTACTCTTATGAAAGCTTTTTCGGTATCAGGCCAACCTAAACTAGCTCAAGATGTTTTTAACGAAATGGAAAAAGACCCACGAGTGAAAGTTGATTTAGTTGCTTGGAACATGTTAGTTGAAGCGTATAGTCGTCTAGGTATGCTTGATCTTGCGAAAGAAACAGTTGAGAAAATGAAAAGGAAAGGGGTTTATCCGGATGTAGCTACTTATGGCAGTCTTGCAAATTGTATAGCGTTAGCAAGAAAGCCCGGTGATGCATTGTTGTTATGGAACGAAATTAAAGAACGATGTGGGCTGATAGATGATGAAACCAAGGTCTCTAAACCTGCTTCAAATGTTCCAGTTTTGAAACCTGATGAAGGGTTGTTGGATACTTTAGCAGATATATGTGTGAGGGCCGCGTTCTTTAAGAAAGCATTAGAAATAGTGGCTTTTATGGAGGAATTAGGGATATCACCAAATAAGACCAAGTATACAAGAATTTATGTAGAGATGCATTCAAGAATGTTTACTAGCAAACATGCCTCTCGAGCGAGGCAGGATAGGCGGATAGAGAGGAAAAGAGCAGCAGAAGCTTTCAAATTTTGGCTTGGATTGCCGAATTCTTACTATGGAAGCGAGTGGAGACTCGAAGGAGAAGGAGGTGAAGAAGATGAGTACGCGATCTAATGGAAGAGTTTTCGTTATTTGTATTTATACTACATGAAATCTGATCAGCCATTGTTGTACAAATTTTATATAGAGTCGGTTGATATAGGTTGTTGTCCCTCATATACAGAAGTGTATTTTTAGATACAGGATTATATGATGAAATATACTCGTATGAAAGTTACGTATATAGAATAAACCAATTTATAATGGGGTGAATCATGAATGTAGCAATGAGCTGATTATCCACGGATGGAGATCCTCTAAAGTTAAAATGAACTTCATAGGTAAAGTTGATGGGTGTGGACCATTGGATTAAAATCAATGGACAATATTAAAAAATCATTTTTGAATCTTAACCTTTGATTTTAATCCAAAGGTCAAGACTATCATAACTTTACCTATAAAGTTACTATAACTTTAGAGGATCCCAATCCATTATCCACCTGGGTACGTTGTGCCATCTGACTTTATAAAGAAAATGTGTCTTCTAATAATGGGTGAATGATGAATATATCGCCGGTGATCACCATTAGCCTGCAATCAGGGTGGACAGTTTATCCCGGGGACCAAGCCGGTACTGGTCGGTTACCGGGTTGAACACCATTCCGCTCTATAGGTATCTAAGAGTGTTGGCATCCCATATTTCATCCCCTTTTTCACCACTCATTTCTAACCAATCACCTTATGCCACCTCAAATCCACCACTCACTCACTACTCGTTCAAATTTTGTTGGCATCCGACCACTCACTTCACCACTCACTACAATTTTCATTTTATTTAAAAATAAAAAATTATTAAATTAAAACATTACATAAAATAAATAAAAACATACATAATAATTATAAAACACATAATACTAAAACATTACATAATATTAAAATACATAATACTAACACTCGGAATAGTCCGAGTCCACAGTACTGTCGCCGTCGTTTTGATGAATGTATCGGTAGGGTTCAGGAGACCCGGCAGCGTCGCCGGGTTGAGGAGATGTGTACTCCTTCCCCGGGTCAGTATGGTAATCTACAGGCCGACCACCACCGACACTGCCTTGCCAGAATACCCCGTGGTCTAGCGTGGCTGTCAACGTCGAAGAGGCGGAGGTAAGATGGAAAATAACTTGATCCAGCCAATCGATCTTCTGTCGAAGATATACAACATACTCATTTTCGGCGGGGCTACGAATCCGACCTACAGCTTCAATTCGGTCGATTTCGGCTATGTAAGCCGCCTTGTTGTCAGTTACGCTCTGAATCACGTTGTTTACTTCAGATCTGTGTCTGGCGTCGTTGAGCATGTGCATCGCCATTTTAGCATTACAATGGGTCATTGAACCGTTGTTTGCCATGATTTGAAGTATGGAAGGAAAAGTGTGTGTATAAATTTGAAAGATAGTGGATGAAGGTGTGTGTGAAATATGATATGTGTTGTGTAAAATATGATATGTGTTGTGTGTAAATATGATATGTGTTGTGTAAAATATGATATGTGTTGTGTAAAATATGATATGTGTTGTGTAAAATATGATATGTGTTGTGTAAAATATGATATGTGTTGTGTAAAATATGATATGTGTTGTGTAAAATATGATATGTGTTGTGTAAAATATGATATGTGTTGTGTAAAATATGATATGTGTTGTGTAAAATATGATATGTGTTGTGTAAAATATGATATGTGTTGTGTAAAATATGATATGTGTTGTGTAAAATATGATATGTGTTGTGTAAAATATGATATGTGTTGTGTAAAATATGATATGTGTTGTGTAAAATATGATATGTGTTGTGTAAAATATGATATGTGTTGTGTAAAATATGATATGTGTTGTGTAAAATATGATATGTGTTGTGTAAAATATGATATGTGTTGTGTAAAATATGATATGTGTTGTGTAAAATATGATATGTGTTGTGTAAAATATGATATGTGTTGTGTAAAATATGATATGTGTTGTGTAAAATATGATATGTGTTGTGTAAAATATGATATGTGTTGTGTAAAATATGATATGTGTTGTGTAAAATATGATATGTGTTGTGTAAAATATGATATGTGTTGTGTAAAATATGATATGTGTTGTGTAAAATATGATATGTGTTGTGTAAAATATGATATGTGTTGTGTAAAATATGATATGTGTTGTGTAAAATATGATATGTGTTGTGTAAAATATGATATGTGTTGTGTAAAATATGATATGTGTTGTGTAAAATATGATATGTGTTGTGTAAAATATGATATGTGTTGTGTAAAATATGATATGTGTTGTGTAAAATATGATATGTGTTGTGTAAAATATGATATGTGTTGTGTAAAATATGATATGTGTTGTGTAAAATATGATATGTGTTGTGTAAAATATGATATGTGTTGTGTAAAATATGATATGTGTTGTGTAAAATATGATATGTGTTGTGTAAAATATGATATGTGTTGTGTAAAATATGATATGTGTTGTGTAAAATATGATATGTGTTGTGTAAAATGTGGATGAAGGTGTGTGTGAAATATGATATGTGTTGTGTAAAATATGATATGTGTTGTGTGTAAATATATATAGGGAAGGAAAGAAAGGTTAAAAAAAAAATTCCAAAACTAGCCAACGGCTAGTCAACCCGAACGTTGGCTCCCTCGATCCTCACGCACGCACAATATCACGTGTGTGGCCTGACCATGCAATTCTTCCCCACCATGCGTGATGGGACGTTGGCGGCGATGTTCCGTCGTGGTGCCACGCCCACCACGCACCCATAATCCGTCCATTGCCAACACTCTAATGGGTGGGGAGAGAATTTGGGAGGGTGGTGCTCAGATTCCTCCCCGACCACTCTTTCTTTCTTTTTTGTCTTTTTGTGTTTCTTTTGTCTTTATTTGGGTGGGGAAGAAGTGGGGAGGGGTGATGAGGTATTCCGAGAACGTAGGAAAAAGGTGGGGAGGAGTAGAAAATGTGAGGAAGAGTGGTAAGGTATTCCCTCCATCCTCATAGACACTTTTATCCAAAAAGTTCTTTTTTGGAAAAAGGTCTTGTTATAAAATGGTTGATACACTTACTATAATGTGAGCTTTGATATGTAAAGTATAACTTCTTTTATATGTAAAGAACTTTAATTAACCATCTATATATATCTAAAAGTAGGACTTAGGAGTGGAAAATTTTGGCGATTTTTAGTCTTACATTTATGGGTACTTAATATGATTATTAGGGTAGTTAATAAGGGTTAATTACCATCCTATTCTTTGTTTATGCATTTGTTTGTTTTCCATTATGTATTTTGCATTACATACACACATTGCATTACACATTATTACTTAATGGATCGGCTATACATATTTATTGCCAGTTTTTTTTATATAATTTATCACATAATGGATCGGCTATACATACCAGTTTTTTTTTTGTTTCCCTTTCTTCTTAAATCAGTGTTTTTAAATAGCAATTAAAGGTAATTCGGGCAAAAACTCCCATGTTGTGGTAGACTAAAGGGCCATATCTCCGATCCATTAACTATTCAGGATAGTTTTACCTCATTAAAGTTTGATTGAAGTTTATTTAACTACAATCATCTTTTAATGTACACATGGTTGGGCTTCCTAAATCTCCTTTCAAAATTATTTTTATTCTTTCTTGATTTTATTTTTCTATTATTGATGTTCATTTTTTTTTTTTTTTTTTTTTTTTAACAAGACTCAATTTATTTCTTCTTATTGAGTGAGGTTTAAAAATAAAAACCCTTTCGTGTTCTCCTCCTCCCTTTCCTTCATTGGTGTCCGATCAACATCCCAACCGAAAAGGTAACTCTTTGTAATGTATGCGTGTTTATGATGTATTTAATGATAGATCTTATTACTTACAATTCTTTGTAACGGTTTCAGTCCATTCATGAAAAGTCTTGCTACCCTATGTATATAAATAGTGCATTTGGTTGGAATGGAAGAGTGTGTGCCCTTCAAAGGTAGTTTGAGTTATTATTGATTGCTCTCTTCGATTCATCGTGAGTTTTTTTTTTGTTTCCCTTTCTTCTTAAATCAGTGTTTTTAAATAGCAATTAAAGGTAATTCGGGCAAAAACTCCCATGTTGTGGTAGACTAAAGGGCCATATCTCCGATCCATTAACTATTCAGGATAGTTTTACCTCATTAAAGTTTGATTGAAGTTTATTTAACTACAATCATCTTTTAATGTACACATGGTTGGGCTTCCTAAATCTCCTTTCAAAATTATTTTTATTCTTTCTTGATTTTATTTTTCTATTATTGATGTTCATTTTTTTTTTTGCAGGTTTACTCTTTAGGAGGTCTTGATAGATGATGATGCTAATTCCAAGGTATTTATTTATTAATAATTCTGGTATTGAGATTTTCAGTGAATGTTTCGCTTAAGGTATTGTTAAATTTGATTCTGATGAAATTTACTACTGATAAAGTCCAACTTTCATTTGGATATGATGGACAAGTTATCGACCTTCAATTGCTTTATCTATTCTTAGTTTTGGAAGGATATGATGTGATGTAACTAAGGTATGTTTTGATCTTTGTAATAGATTTTGAACTTATGATTTTTGGGATATTTTCATTGAGGATTGGTTGTTGTAAATTTGATAAATTTGGGTTTAGTTTTAAATGTACATGCAATGGAAAACAGTTCTATACATACGTTTTATACATGCAAGGGAAAACGGGTTTATACATAGGGGTTATGCTTTTGGAAGTTCATCTGTGATTGCCCAATCTAATTTTTCAATTGTGTCATTTTCGTTTTGTGAGTTTCAAGCATGTTTTTTAGCTGTTGTGTGTTTCGTGCCCAATCTAACTTTTCAGCTGCTGTCGATGGGTTCTTAATTTCTGTCAATAGCTACTGTATGTGATCTTTTGACATTTAGTTTGTTGTATTTTGCAACTTGGTCCCTTTTAACTATACCAATTCTATGACGATTGGAGTTTTAGCTGTTGATGTCTGCCCAATCTAATTTTTCAATTGTGTCATTTTCGTTTTGTGAGTTTCAAGCATGTTTTTTAGCTGTTGATCTCATACCTTTTTATACATCTTCACGGCTAGATGACAGTGTTAGGTCCAGACTTACTGGACTGGCTCCAGACTGGACTACTGGAACCTTATTGAAGGTTTGTCAAGAAACATGTTTTGCTGGACTCGCTCCAGACTCGACTACTGGAGCTCACTGAAGATCTGACCAGAAAACATGTTCTGCTGGACCTACTCCAGACTTGGGATCTGGAGTCCTTCTAAAGATTTGTCCAGAAATAATGGAAGACTAATGAGCAAATACTTGTATAGGAAATCTGGAGTATTCTCCAGATTAGCTCACTGGTCTTCACCCCCAGTCCAGATCTACTCTACTGAAGACATTCTGACTGAAGTCAAAGACTGAAGTCTGAAGAAAGAAGACTTATCAAATGGCGGAGTCCACTGGAAAGTCTTACCAGATCTGTACACTGGAGGATTGTCAGTGTTCTAGACCTTACAAGTCTGAACACTGATATCAAGGATTGACTTTAAGCCTTTACACACTTTCCAAAGAACAACCCACTTGTTCTTTACCAAAGTATGTGTGTTAAGGTGGTTGGATAAAAGGATACACTTGCACTTGATGTGACTTTATCCTTATTCCTTATCCAATACATTTAATGTTCTTGTCGGATCATTAAATGTATCCAACCATATTTGTACGGCACAAAATTCACTGGTGAATTTTGTTGCCTATAAATACAAAGTCATTTCTTTGAGAAAATCACTTTTTAGCAAATTGGTGAACTTGCTTAAATACTCTCGATCTAAACAGCTATACTTCACAACTCTAAGTATATCGATCAAAGGAGTTTATTAGCAAGTATAGATCACTTGTAATTCAAAGATTGTTTAGATACTTACATACGTGTAATATCTAGGTTCCGCAACGATCTTGTGTTTTGTTTATTCATCAATAAAGAAAATACACTTGAAAACTACATTCGTGTTCCACCTTTTATTTACTTGTTTAAATATTGCTTAAAGTCATTTATTACTTCGTTTATATTCTTGCATATTTATATTGAAGTAATACTAGTCCGATTCTAGTTCATACTTGTCTTGTTATTTTACACTCGTGGGTTAAACCATCGTGTGAGGGACTTTACAATTGGTATCAGAGAGTGCTTTCTTGAATGGAAAGCTTGAAGAAGAAGTTTATGTCAGACAACCTCCAGGTTTCGTTGATGAAAAGCATCCACATTGGGTATATCGTCTGGACAAAGCGCTGTATGGCCTCAGACAAGCCCCACGTGCCTGGTATGACACTCTGACTAAACATTTATTGAAAAATGGTTTAAACGAGGTGCAATTGACAATACCTTATTTATTCTTCATGAACAAGGTAATCTGTTAATGGTACAAATTTATGTTGATGATATTATTTTTGGGTCTACTGATGAAAACATGTGCCAGAAATTTTCGAAAATAATGTCTACTGAATATGAAATGAGTTTGATGGGTGAATTAACATATTTTCTTGGACTCCAGATTAAACAAAACAAAGATGGCATCTTTATTAATCAGGAAAAATATGTTAGAGATCTTTTAAAGAAATATGATATGAACTCTTCACCATCTAAACCAACTCCAATTTCTGCACCACTGACACTGGACTCGGATCCAGATGGCAAACCAGTGAACACCACTGTCTATAGAGGCATGGTTGGTTCACTGATGTATTTAACTGCCAGTAGACCAGATATTATGTTTTCAACATGTTTATGTGCCAGATATCAGTCTAATCCAAAAGAATCTCATATGCTTGCTGTAAAGCGCATACTGAAGTACCTTAAAGGTGTCCCCAGTCTAGGTCTTTGGTACCCCAAAGGCTCAGGCATGGATCTAATGGGTTATTCAGATTCAGATCATGCAGGTTGTAAGATAGACAGGAAATCCACTACTGGTGGATGTCATTTCCTTGGTGGCAAACTGGTTAGCTGGACCAGTAAAAAGCAAACTTCAGTTTCATTGTCCACTGCTGAAGCTGAATATGTGTCTGCAGCCAGTTGTTGTGCTCAGATACTCTGGATGAAGAACCAGTTGCTTGATTATGGTATTAAGTATTCAAAGACTCCAATCTTTTGTGATAATACCAGTGCCATTGTTATCTCAAACAATCCAGTCATGCATTCCAAAACCAAGCACATTGATCTAAGGTATCACTTCATTCGTGATAATATTGTGAAAGGAAAAATTAAACTCCATTTTATCCCCACTGACAAACAACTCGCTGACATTTTTACTAAACCTCTGGATGTCAAAACATTTGAATATCTTGTTGGTGAGTTGGGAATGTTAAACCCTTAAATCTGGAACCTTAGTATTGAATGCCATTGTGTACTACTAAGGATCTTTGATTTAAAGATTCATAAATTTATTTCTGGATCAACATTCCAGGGGGAAGACTTTGAAAGATATATTTTTCTTAAAAATGTTTAAAGTTCAAAGGGAATTTATTAATTTATTTTCTTACTGGACAAAATTTTCTTACTGGACAAATTGTCCAGAAAATATTACTGGAATGTTTATTACAAAGGGAATTTATTAATTTATTTTCTTACTGGACAAAATTTTCTTACTGGACAAATTGTCCAGAAAATATTACTGGTGCTTTGTAGATGTGTCCCTCTCACTGGTAACTAGATAAGTTGAAGTGCGTGTTTGAGTTGACTTATGTCTCCTTGTAAATGTGTCCCTCTCATTTGTCTATATTAGTTGATGTGCATGTTTGAGGTTACCAGTCTTTCAAAATGGTTTTCACTGGTACTTTACTGGAGTGTCTAGTCAACCTTCAGATGGACTGAATTATGTCACAATACTTTTTAAAATACTTGGTCATTGTGTGTGCCACGTAAGCAAACTTTTTCAAAGATATTTATCTTATAAATCCTACGTGGCATGTAAATTTTTCAACGCAATGATGGTCTTTTTACCTTGGGAAAACAAAAAATACAAGTTGTTACTATTTTGTGGGCTGTAAACCGTCATGCATTTATGTGTGATGTGATGTAATTAATGCGGATCTCAAAACCCGATCAAAAACTTTGTTTGATAAATTCAAATAAGATGTTTGAGTTCCACATTGTCTCTCCTATAAATACCCACTTTCACTTTCAATTTCATTTACTTCGAACATTTACTCCCAAATCTAAAATTCCTTCATTCAATTCTTAAAATTCTTCATTCATTTTCCAATCATATAATTCTTATATTAACTGCAATTCATTAAATTCTTCATAACCTTAAATTTTCAATTTCATTTACTTCGAACATTTACTCCCAAATCTAAAATTCCTTCATTCAATTCTTAAAATTCTTCATTCATTTTCCAATCATATAATTCTTATATTAACTGCAATTCATTAAATTCTTCATAACCTTAAATTTTCAATTTCATTTACTTCGAACATTTACTCCCAAATCTAAAATTCCTTCATTCAATTCTTAAAATTCTTCATTCATTTTCCAATCATATAATTCTTATATTAACTGCAATTCATTAAATTCTTCATAACCTTAAATTTTCAATTTCATCTTCATCTATCAATCAAAAATGGCACCCAAAAATCTCTTATCTGCTGAATATGCTCCGGTTGATGATGTAGTTAAACCAAAACATATTTCTCTTGAGGCGAAAGCCATACGCATCAATATGAATAACTGGATGGCCAAACTTTCCAGTGTTCATCCTGCTCGTTCTATCATTGGGAGATTGAATACTTTCTTTCTCTCATGCCCTCTGTATGGTGCATTAACCCTAAATCCAGGGAAAATGTACCATGACTACTTATGTGAATTCTGGTACTCCGCTTTCTATAATGAAGAAACTTCATCAATTTCTTACACTCTCAATGGAGGTACCAGATCTTTGAGTTTTTCGGTGAATTTGCTCAGGTCTGTTTTACAGTTGAACTACCATGACCAGAATGAGCTGCCCATCGAACTCCCTACTGGCATAAATTTCAGGGAAGTGTGCAGGTTGATGGGGCACACAGAAATTGTAGATGACCAAGGCCAGTTGTTGAGAAAAGGAACAATTTATATGAGTAGGCTGACAGATTCGTGGAGATTTTTCTTCACTCATTTGGTAGAGTGTCTAGGAGGTAGTTCTGGAGGTCTTGATCAGATAAATCAAACGCAGCTCCAGATTGCCTATTGTTTGTGGTTTGGGATAAGGGTGGACTTTGCTCAGATCCTGTTTAATGATTTGGTGGATAGACTGAAAGCAAAAGGGAGAAAACCATACGTTCCATTTATTCGTTTTCTTTCCCTTATGTTCAGAAGTGGTCTAGGAGACCAATACGATATTAATACTACTCATTTTTCCATGAGTGAGTTTTTAAGGGATCTGAACAACCTACAGTCAAGAGATGGTGAGGTAGATATTCCTCAGTCCATGCTCTCATTTCAAAGGGCAGAAGAGATTGTGGCACCAGGAAGTGTTCAAGTTGTTGAAGAACATTCTGGTGACCAAGATGTCCAGGTTGTAGAGATGGTACAACCTATCAGTCAAGTGGCTCCAGTAGAAAGTATGCAACCGATTGTTGAGCTTTCCAGACGACCAAGATCACATAGGCGTCTGATGAGGGGAGGAGTCCAGAGAGTGGATACTGAAGTCCAGGCTGTTGTACAAGATGATATTGCTCAAGTTGTTGATTCATTTTCCAATCATATAAATTCTTATATTAACTGCAATTCATTAAATTCTTCATTCATTTTCCAATCTATAAATTCTTCATATTATTCAATTCTTAAAATTCTTCATTCATTTTCCAATCATATAATTCTTATATTAACTGCAATTCATTAAATTCTTCATTCATTTTCCAATCATATAATTCTTATATTAACTGCAATTCATTAAATTCTTCATTCATTTTCCAATCATATAAATTCTTATATTCAATTCTTAAAATTCTTCATTCATTTTCCAATCATATAATTCTTATATTAACTGCAATTCATTAAATTCTTCATTCATTTTCCAATCATATAATTCTTATATTAACTGCAATTCATTAAATTCTTCATTCATTTTCCAATCATATAATTCTTATATTAACTGCAATTCATTAAATTCTTCATTCATTTTCCAATCTATAAATTCTTATATTAATTCAATTCTTAAAATTCTTCATTCATTTTCCAATCATATAATTCTTATATTAACTGCAATTCATTAAATTCTTCATTCATTTTCCAATCATATAATTCTTATATTAACTGCAATTCTTAAAATTCTTCATTCATTTTCCAATCATATAATTCTTATATTAACTGCAATTCATTAAATTCTTCATAACCTTAAATTTTCAATTTCATCTTCATCTATCAATCAAAAATGGCACCCAAAAATCTCTTATCTGCTGAATATGCTCCGGTTGATGATGTAGTTAAACCAAAACATATTTCTCTTGAGGCGAAAGCCATACGCATCAATATGAATAACTGGATGGCCAAACTTTCCAGTGTTCATCCTGCTCGTTCTATCATTGGGAGATTGAATACTTTCTTTCTCTCATGCCCTCTGTATGGTGCATTAACCCTAAATCCAGGGAAAATGTACCATGACTACTTATGTGAATTCTGGTACTCCGCTTTCTATAATGAAGAAACTTCATCAATTTCTTACACTCTCAATGGAGGTACCAGATCTTTGAGTTTTTCGGTGAATTTGCTCAGGTCTGTTTTACAGTTGAACTACCATGACCAGAATGAGCTGCCCATCGAACTCCCTACTGGCATAAATTTCAGGGAAGTGTGCAGGTTGATGGGGCACACAGAAATTGTAGATGACCAAGGCCAGTTGTTGAGAAAAGGAACAATTTATATGAGTAGGCTGACAGATTCGTGGAGATTTTTCTTCACTCATTTGGTAGAGTGTCTAGGAGGTAGTTCTGGAGGTCTTGATCAGATAAATCAAACGCAGCTCCAGATTGCCTATTGTTTGTGGTTTGGGATAAGGGTGGACTTTGCTCAGATCCTGTTTAATGATTTGGTGGATAGACTGAAAGCAAAAGGGAGAAAACCATACGTTCCATTTATTCGTTTTCTTTCCCTTATGTTCAGAAGTGGTCTAGGAGACCAATACGATATTAATACTACTCATTTTTCCATGAGTGAGTTTTTAAGGGATCTGAACAACCTACAGTCAAGAGATGGTGAGGTAGATATTCCTCAGTCCATGCTCTCATTTCAAAGGGCAGAAGAGATTGTGGCACCAGGAAGTGTTCAAGTTGTTGAGGAGATGGTTCAGACTGAAGAACAAGCATCTGGTGAGCAAGAGGCTCAGATTGACTTGAATGTCCAGACTGGTGACTTCTGTTCAGACTGCAGTGGATAGTCAAATTGTTCAACCACTGGCAGGTCTAAAAGAAGAGGTTGAGAAACTGGTTACAAGGGTTGGTTCTCTGGAGAGCAGGCCAACATTAGATCAGAATGATATTGTCAGCACCCTTAGTGATGAAATTATTAGAAAATTTAGGGGTGATATGCTGAAGACAATCACTGATGATATCTCTAATTCTGTTCTAAGAAACATTCAAGAGAGCTTGTTGCCAGAAGTTGTGAAGATGATTGAGGTTGAGCTGCCAAAGGACTTGCCAGAAGAAATTGAAAATATTAAAAGGGAAGTCCAGGCACTCAAGACTGGTATGACTGCTTCCATGCCAGAACAAGGAAGAACTTTTGGTTCTCTGGACAGGCTCATGATGGAAGAATTGTGGAATGATCTGAAGTCCAGGACTAGAGATCATTCCAAGGGGGAAAAATTGTCTAGTCCATCATCTGGTGTCCATGAAAGTTTGAAAAAGAGAAAAGAAGAAGTTGTTAAGGCTGTTGCTACTGAAAGCATTATTCAAAGAAAACAAGTGACTGGTACTGATGCCAGTGCACGATTAGCCCAGAGAGCACTTGGCACTGAAGCCATTATGCAGACTGAAGAAGAGGCTACTGGTACTGAAGCCAGTGAGCTCCAGTTTGAAACCTTCCCAGATATTCCTACCACACTGAAGGCAGTTAAAGGAAAAGAAAAGGTTGTATCTGGTGAAGAGGAAGAGCAGATTGAAGATGTTGACAATGAAACATCAAGGAAGTTACAACAACAGTGCATCATGATTGAAATCTTCAAGACAAATCAAAAGAATGAACTGCTGGCCCATCAAAGGGAGATGGCTATAATGGGCACTCTGGATTCCTATAATGCTGGAAGGTTGGGCATAAATATTGAAGTATTCAAAAGGATGAAAGATGACCCCAGAGTTCATCAGTGTCTTGATGCACTGAATGATGTCCATGTACGCTCGTTCTACGCTGAAGAAGAATAGGTATATGACTCATTGATTTATGGTGTTACAATTCCAGAGTTGATCAGACAAAGAAAGGAGGAGCTTGTAAGCCTCCAGAAAAAGATAAGAAGAAATGCTGGTGCTCTGGAGTTGGAATACAGGAAAAGGATGACTGGTCTACCAAAGCTTACTGCCAGACAAGTGAAGGCAATAAAAGATGGTGATCTTAGCAACTTCATTCCACTGGATACTACTCTTAGAATTAATTAACATCACCAGTCCACTGAAGGACAACAGAGTGGTGTATCCAGGGAAACTGAAGAAATGGTTCACTTGGCTAAGCAGAAGGCAAAATATGATGAAATGATGAATTTCAGGGCCAATGCAAGAAAGATTGTTAATGCTGAAATCAAATTGGCTGAAATTCATCAAGGAATGACCAGATTCAATGTGAAGTTGACCAGGGAGGGTAACTTTACAGATGAAAGGAAGGATACTTCAGTCCAAGCTTTTGGATGGACTGAACTGAAGGAGATAGGATTGACCTTTAAAGGTAAAACTGATCTCTCTCCAGATGTGAAGGCCTTTATGAAGAGAATCGAGAAGGTCTGGAGAAGAATTCAACAAATGGAAGCTGTGTTGGGTCTGAGACCACCAGTGTCTGTTCCATCATCTCCATCTCCAAAAAGAAAGGCTACTGAAGATGCTCCAGAAAGGACATCGAAAAGAAGGGCCTAAACCTTTTATCATTGTACTTATTGTAATTAATTGTCTTATGAAAGTTGTAATTATTTTCCTTTTTGATGAAAGTAATGATAGTTGCAATTTTTTTATTTTTATAAGTAAATGACCAGATTTAGTCTAAGTTAGAACTTAAAAGATGAAACTGAAAACACTCATGATCTATAAAGTGTTTTCCAGTAACTTAGATTAATTAGACTTAAATCGACCAAGTGTTTTCCAGGCATACAAATTTGTATATCTATAAGTCTGAAAACACTTGCATTATTTCTAAACAAATAGGGGGAATTTGTTAGGTCCAGGCTTACTGGACTGGCTCCAGACTGGACTACTGGAACCTTATTGAAGGTTTGTTAAGAAACATGTTTTACTGGACTCGCTCCAGACTCGACTACTGGAGCTCACTGAAGATCTGACCAGAAAACATGTTCTGCTGGACCTACTCCAGACTTGGGATCTGGAGTCCTTCTAAAGATTTGTCCAGAAATAATGGAAGACTAATGAGCAAATACTTGTATAGGAAATCTGGAGTGTTCTAAAAGATGAAACTGAAAACACTCATGATCTATAAAGTGTTTTCCAGTAACTTAGATTAATTAGACTTAAATCGACCAAGTGTTTTCCAGGCATACAAATTTGTATATCTATAAGTCTGAAAACACTTGCATTATTTCTAAACAAATAGGGGGAATTTGTTAGGTCCAGGCTTACTGGACTGGCTCCAGACTGGACTACTGGAACCTTATTGAAGGTTTGTCAAGAAACATGTTTTGCTGGACTCGCTCCAGACTCGACTACTGGAGCTCACTGAAGATCTGACCAGAAAACATGTTCTGCTGGACCTACTCCAGACTTGGGATCTGGAGTCCTTCTAAAGATTTGTCCAGAAATAATGGAAGACTAATGAGCAAATACTTGTATAGGAAATCTGGAGTATTCTCCAGATTAGCTCACTGGTCTTCATCCCCAGTCCAGATCTACTCTACTGAAGACATTCTGACTGAAGTCAAAGACTGAAGTCTGAAGAAAGAAGACTTATCAAATGGCGGAGTCCACTGGAAAGTCTTACCAGATCTGTACACTGGAGGATTGTCAGTGTTCTAGACCTTACAAGTCTGAACACTGATATCAAGGATTGACTTTAAGCCTTTACACACTTTCCAAAGAACAACCCACTTGTTCTTTACCAAAGTATGTGTGTTAAGGTGGTTGGATAAAAGGATACACTTGCACTTGATGTGACTTTATCCTTATTCCTTATCCAATACATTTAATGTTCTTGTCGGATCATTAAATGTATCCAACCATATTTGTACGGCACAAAATTCACTGGTGAATTTTGTTGCCTATAAATACAAAGTCATTTCTTTGAGAAAATCACTTTTTAGCAAATTGGTGAACTTGCTTAAATACTCTCGATCTAAACAGCTATACTTCACAACTCTAAGTATATCGATCAAAGGAGTTTATTTAGCAAGTATAGATCACTTGTAATTCAAAGATTGTTTAGATACTTACATACGTGTAATATCTAGGTTCCGCAACGATCTTGTGTTTTGTTTATTCATCAATAAAGAAAATACACTTGAAAACTACATTCGTGTTCCACCTTTTATTTACTTGTTTAAATATTGCTTAAAGTCATTTATTACTTCGTTTATATTCTTGCATATTTATATTGAAGTAATACTAGTCCGATTCTAGTTCATACTTGTCTTGTTATTTTACACTCGTGGGTTAAACCATCGTGTGAGGGACTTTACAGACAGTTATATAGATAAGATGATCTTGACTTGCCTATGTATAGGTTTCCACAAATTCAGAGTCGTTTATATGCAATTAGAGACTCTTATATACTCTACTGATGGATTCAGTTTTAATCATACTATTGTAGTTATTCTGATATCTTATGACAAAACTGACAATGATAGCCTAACAATGTACTTTGGTCTCATGGGTGATGGTCTGCTAATTGGACGATACGACGACATGTGGGCGACCTGGTGCATTAAGTGATGCGGAAATGACCAGATTCATTGAACTGGAGAAACCCAGTGAACTGAAGAAGGCAACTTAACTGATCATGCCCTCTGAACAAGCCATGTTGATTCTGCCAGCTGTAGCCCACTTCAGACAAGTCTTTTCTGAACCAGTTCAGTCACCAGTAGTAACATTTCTCCAGTGGCAAGCTCCAGATGACTGCTCCAGATGAATGCTCCAGTGACCACTACTGAAAGTCCTCCAGATGGCGTGCTCCAGTGACCACTACTGAAGGTCCTCCAGATGACGTGCTCCAGTTTTTGTCTCCAGTTGTGGTCCAGATCTATGTTCCAGTTGCCAAATAATAAAGTCCCCACTGAAGTCGTTTGTGGGCCCAATAAAGAAGAATGTTAGTTGTTAAGGAAGGCGCGTGTGACGTTTCTAACAATATTATGGGACCACTTGCAGGGGAATGTTTCTAGAAGCTTACGTGTCCATATTTTATTGGTCCAAATTACTTAGTGGCTTGCACATGACAGCTTTTATGTATTATTTTATTATTATGTCGTTAATTCCTAGGTAGAGCATGTGGCTATAAATAGAGGTTCTATTTCTCATTGTAGAAACAAGTTGATGTTGAATGAAATTAATAGAGCAGCCTCTATTTCTTACAAAAATCTTCTTTTACCTTTATAGATCTTTTGATCTTGGTGGTTAGGAGTGACCCCTTTATCAATATTTGTGGTGACTTGTTCTTTATCAAATATTGTGGTGAGGTCTTTTAAATCTTCGGTTTCCTTTATCTATAATCGTGGTGGCTAGACCTTTATCGATTGTAGTGGTGGGGCGGAGTGTTTCCTTTATCCTTAATTTCGGTGGCTTGGCCTTTACGAGTCTTGGTGGTGGATTCTTTTATCTATCATTTTAATTTTATTGTCTCGTTTAGTTGTTTGTTTCGTATAAAATCCAGAAAATACCAAAAATAGTCTTCCGCTGTCGTTTGTCGCGTGATTTACGCATCATTAAGGTATAGCGTTCTTCTCCAAGATGTGCACTCCCTGCACAAATTATAGTGCACTTGACCCATTTATGTATGAATAGGCTGATTTGGGTGGTGATTTATCTCAGGTGTGTCAAATATTTTATTACCAAATTTATCTAAAAGTGAAGTATATCAAATGGGTTGGGTGAAATGGGATGAAAATCACTGAGTCTATCTTTAGTGCATACATTTGTGTAATCTCATTTTGCCACCTCTAACATAGAGTTTCACTCACGGATCTTTAATTTATCCTTTTTATAGGTCATCTGTGACCACCTTGGATTAGACATGAAGACAGGTACACCATACATCTGGCACAGCAAGGCTAGCAACCCAATTGTGAACCTGAAATAGGAATACTAGGGTATTTACTGGCAGGAAAAACTGATCCTGTTCTTCCAGGTTGCTACCCTTCCAAAAGAGTACACCATTGTTCATAACTGCTATAAGGAGATCTCGAAGTAGGTCAAGGCTAAGCTCGGCAAGGTTGATGACTACTTCAACAAGTTGGCTGATGCCATGGTCACTTGGATCGAAGCATGGGAGTCGCATGGGTTAAACGGGTCAAACGTCGCCCAAAGGTACATGAATCCACAAAGCATCCCAAGTCATTGTATCTAATGAGCTAAACTGTTCATGAAATGAAATTTGCGGATCATATTTGCCAAACTAATTATCTATATACGAGTACGTTTTTTAAATGTTAGACAATAAGTGTTTCGGGTCAACATGAACTATATGACATCCATTTTGACCGACACTCATACAACCCTTGGTTTTTGTGCTGTTAAACAGAAGTTTTAGATATTAATGGAAAAGCTTAATGGGCAACAAGTATTGATGGTAGAGGTTAATTTGACTAACTTGGTTGCTAGAATTAGATTGGTGATATCATGGGGAATGGTCACTGCAAGAATTATGTATGCAGAGTTTTACTTGATTTGTGAGTGATTTAAATTTTGGAAAACTGATTATCTAGGCTATAATAAGGGATAGGCTTTTAGTATATATTGTTAAGTGCTTTGTAATTGAGTATGTTGTGCTTAGTTTAAAAGCAGAGTGGATTTATACATGTGATTATTTGATTGAAAGTAAAAAATGCAATATAAGGTTATTCCTGCAATGATTGATATACAGGCAGAGGCTTTGGAGGATGCACTTACATGTTGGAGTTTCTGACAACAAAAATGGGTGACCGAATTGTGTCATGGTCACTCACCACATAAACCAAGTTATGTCATATGATTCAAAAGCAGTTTATTCTTCTTAGAATTTTCATTTATATATATTTGTATCTTGCAAACCAAGTTATGTCATATGATTCAAAAGCAGTTTATTCTTCTTAGAATTTTCATTTATATATATTTGTATCTTGCAAACCAAGTTATGTCATATGATTCAAAAGCACTTACATGTTGGATTTATGTTTTCAAATGTTATATTCAAGTAGCTTTCTCTTGCTTTCCATACTTTTGTGCATATAAACATACTCATGGCACATAACAGCTGCTATGTTTTGTTGTTGCAATGGTCACAACTTTTAAAGGAAACAAACTATTTATACCAACATTGGTACGATGTGAAACGAAACGAATATACTGTTATCCATGTCGTGCATCGCACTGGCTCTACCTCTATATATACTAAAGATGAATGAAAGAAGGTTCTTTAGCACTTAATTTATGAGGGTATTGAAGGCTATTAAGGATTAATCTATAGAGGACAAATCTTTAGCCAAGACGCAAACACATCGACTTACCGGCCGTGCATCGCACGGGGCTTCACTCTAGTTGTATTTAAAATCTTGTGATTTTTTAAAGAAGTCTCGAATTAAAATCCTAGTAAATACTATTTTGAAAATAGCCATAAAAGGCTAGCAAATAGTGGCAGAACTCCGATTAGGCCACGTACATCTGAATGGAAAAAAAAACCTTTCATTTTTAACGGGATACCAAAACCTTTCATCTGAATGATCAATCAACCTAACTCATAAGCCTAAATATTAATCTAAAATCTTAAGAGTTTGACATGTTGATTCCACTAAATCTCTTCCCTAATCTTAACCTTTAATTCTTCCATGTGTCATCATCATATGATTAGGTTGATTTTTAGGCCTATCAATTAAGTTGATTTATCATTATCCAAGAAGAAAGAACCGAAACTTATATATATAATCGAAAACCATTTATTTTTTCTTGAGAACTATAATAATTTGCATGTTTTTAAATTGGGCTAATTGGTTTAAAAGGTATCTAACTCGACCAAAAAACCTTTAAGGACTACCAACGTTTTTTTCCATCTTGTTAGGTCCAGTTCACCTGGAACTGGCCAGTCACCAGTTCACACTGACCAGTTCACCAGTTGCATCTGGTGACCAGTAAACTGGTGACCAAGAAGATTTGTCGAGAAATATATTGAAGTCCAGTTGCACCGTACAGTTAACGCAACTGAAGACTTCCTCCAGTTGAGAACTGACCAAGTTGAAGAAACATTCCAGTTGAAGTCGAAGACAACAAATGGAAGAAAGAGAATGACAATGGCAGCGAAGCCCAGTTGACATTCTAGTCAGTTACAAACTGGAGACCTTCAGTGGAAAGCCCTTACAAAGCTTTACACTGATTACGAGGAATTGACTTGTATACTTTATGTACCTTTACCCGGATAATAAGCCTTATCTTATTATTTAAGTATTAAAAGGTACATAAAGGTGGTTGTGTAAAGTCACTGTAACATGCGACTTTACAACACTTTTTAAGGAATTAAATGCTATTCCTTAAATGCTTCCAACCACATTTGTACGGCTAAAGTTAACATCCCAATGTTAACTTTGCCTATAAATACAAGTCATTGCACAACCAAGAAATCAAGTATTCGTTCTCTCAAAGTTATTTCACATACAAACGAATATCTTCATACTTTGCAAACCTGCAATAGTCTTGGTGAACTTGTGCAATATTCTCTCAATCGCTAAAAGGAACATTTCACTACTTTAAGTGTTTCGATTGTAGAAGAGAAATTCCGAGTATAGATCAATTGTATTTCATAGGTTGTTAGGATATTTACATTCGTGTATTATCTTGGTTCCGCATCAACCTTGTAATTTGTTTAATATCAATAAATAAATTACACTTTGAAAACTACATATTGTCTCATCAAGATTGTTTACAAGTTATTGTATTATTGCATTGTTCTTTACTTATTGTCTTTTATATAAGTAATCTATCTAGAACTTGGTATATACTTATCTAACTGGTCGTCTCCAGTTTAGTAAGTATATTGCAAAGTAACTCCACCATCGACATAGAGGTGTCTTCAGTAGTACCATCTAACAAGTTGGGACTTACAAGTGGTATCAGAGCAGAAGGCTAATAAACTTGCCTAGATCTGCAAAGATGAACACTACTGAAGGTGGAGATGGTTCTGGTTCAGGTGAAAACCCGTCGAACACTAATGCACCACCTTTTCAAAATGTTAACACCAACCCTCCTCCTCCTTCTACCCCAAACCACGTCCATGTACATTACTCTAACACTCCTGTTCCAAAATTTGATGGAAACAGTGAGACCTTTGGTACATGGAAAGCTAGAATGCTGTTGCATTTTGGTGGTATTGAGAGGTATATGTTGAAAATCCTTAAGGATGGACCATATATACCTATGTCTATTGGGGTGAGTCCTCTTCTTGATCCAACTGGAAGAAGAGGCTCAAGGGAAAAGCCAGAAGACCATTGGTCTGATGAGGATCGCAGACTGGTGGACTTGGACACCAGACTGAAAAACATGATCCTTGGGGCTGTCCCTGAAGACCTAATTCCAACACTTGTGTTGTTTCCCAGTGCCAAGTCTATGTGGGATGAATTAGTGATTCAATTTGAAGGAGGTGATGACACTATTGTCACCAGAAAAGTTGCTTTGAACAAGAAGTATGAATCCTTCTTTGCCTTGCCCAATGAAAGTTTAACTGGTACATATACCAGATTTTCTAGCCTCATCAATCAGTTGAGAGGTTTGGGTGTAGAGAAGGATAAGGATATTCTTCTTGAGAAGTTTTGTGATATTCTTCCTTCCAAATGGGAAAACATGGTTCTTGTCTTGAGACAAGGTAAAACCTTGCACAGTCACACTCTTGCATCGCTCTATGGAGCCTTCAGATTCACTGAAGATAATAATGCTGCAAGACTTGTGGCTGAGCAAGATGCCATGAACCATGCTCAGAGTCCCAAGGTTGCTAATGCAATTGAGCGACCTTGTGCTGCTTTAATGTCTGCTGAGAGTGTCCAGGCACACTCGATGAAGGAGATGTTGAACAGTTTCTTGAACTCTGGGCTGACCACTGAAAACAGTGAAGGTTATGATGAAACTGACGATGATGATCTGGTCGCCATGATTGCTAAAACCTTTAATAGGTTTAAGCATAAATCTAAAAGATTTAATGGCCCCAACAATGCTTCCAGCTCCAGCTCTCTGGATAAGACCAATCTTACATGCTATAAGTGTGGCAAGAAAGGTCATTTTATGAAGGAATGCAGATCTAGTCAGTTGAATAACCAAACTGGCCCCTCTGTCCCTAATTACAATCGGCCTGATGATAGCTACAAAGCTAAATACAAGCAGCTTAAGGCCCAGATTGCCCTCCTGTCCATGCAAAAGGAAAAGGATCAGTGCTTAATGGCACAAACTGAGGGAAAATGGGAGTACTCTGATGATTCATCTGGTGATGAAGAAGAGGAAAGGGACATGTGTTCTTGTCTTGAGACAAGGTAAAACCTTGCACAGTCACACTCTTGCATCGCTCTATGGAGCCTTCAGATTCACTGAAGATAATAATGCTGCAAGACTTGTGGCTGAGCAAGATGCCATGAACCATGCTCAGAGTCCCAAGGTTGCTAATGCAATTGAGCGACCTTGTGCTGCTTTAATGTCTGCTGAGAGTGTCCAGGCACACTCGATGAAGGAGATGTTGAACAGTTTCTTGAACTCTGGGCTGACCACTGAAAACAGTGAAGGTTATGATGAAACTGACGATGATGATCTGGTCGCCATGATTGCTAAAACCTTTAATAGGTTTAAGCATAAATCTAAAAGATTTAATGGCCCCAACAATGCTTCCAGCTCCAGCTCTCTGGATAAGACCAATCTTACATGCTATAAGTGTGGCAAGAAAGGTCATTTTATGAAGGAATGCAGATCTAGTCAGTTGAATAACCAAACTGGCCCCTCTGTCCCTAATTACAATCGGCCTGATGATAGCTACAAAGCTAAATACAAGCAGCTTAAGGCCCAGATTGCCCTCCTGTCCATGCAAAAGGAAAAGGATCAGTGCTTAATGGCACAAACTGAGGGAAAATGGGAGTACTCTGATGATTCATCTGGTGATGAAGAAGAGGAAAGGGACATGTGTTTCATGGCCTTGGAAGATCAACAACAACAGCAGCATGTGGTGAAAGATGATGTCGTCTCTGGAAGATGGGTGGACATCATACTGAAAAAGGTATGTGATTATGATCACCAGGTTGACCCTGAATTAAAACTGGACCTGGCTGAATCATTAAGTGGTGATTTGGCATTTGTAGAAACTGTTAGAGCTGATAGTGAAAGATATTTAGACACTATCTTAATTGAACTAAACAATGTCAAACCACAACTGAATGATTTGCAAAGTGTCCAGTTGGCTCTCAAGGAGTCAGTTTTAAAACAAAACATTAAATCACTCCCTTCTGTACCTAAACAAAAGAATGTTCCATCTGGAACAAAATCTGGCAAACTTAAGGTGAGTAAATATCAAATACCAATCGTTTTTACTTCTGCACCTGGAGCTGGTGATAATGCTCCAGATGTAGCCTCCAGTTCAACACCTCAACAATCAACTGTGGCTTCTGTAGAGAAGTCCAGTGGACCCATCAAGAAAAGATGGGTTCACAAAAATAACTAATGATTTTTGTGTGTGTGTAGGGCGATCGAAAGAAGAATATCTGGTATCTGGACAGCGCTGCTGGCCGGACTATGACCGGATGTAAGCCCCTACTGGAAGAGTTCACTGTCCAAGATGGACCGACAGTGACGTTTGGTAACGATCAATCTGGAAAGGCAACTCCAACTTTTGTCTCGGCAGGTTCAGAGTTGCACTGCCCGGATTAACAATCTGGAAGGAGGTTCACCACCTCCAGTTTTAAAACAAAACATTAAATCACTCCCTTCTGTACCTAAACAAAAGAATGTTCCATCTGGAACAAAATCTGGCAAACTTAAGGTGAGTAAATATCAAATACCAATCGTTTTTACTTCTGCACCTGGAGCTGGTGATAATGCTCCAGATGTAGCCTCCAGTTCAACACCTCAACAATCAACTGTGGCTTCTGTAGAGAAGTCCAGTGGACCCATCAAGAAAAGATGGGTTCACAAAAATAACTAATGATTTTTGTGTGTGTGTAGGGCGATCGAAAGAAGAATATCTGGTATCTGGACAGCGCTGCTGGCCGGACTATGACCGGATGTAAGCCCCTACTGGAAGAGTTCACTGTCCAAGATGGACCGACAGTGACGTTTGGTAACGATCAATCTGGAAAGACTGAAGGATATGGTGTGCTCAATAATGGACAAGTCGAATTCAAAAGAGTTGCATTTGTGAATGGTTTGAAATATAACTTGATCAGTGTAAGCCAACTTTGCGATGATGGCTTCAGAGTATTGTTCGATATTGCACAAGGCACCATATTTAACAAGGATTGGAAAGTGGTGATGATTGCACCAAGAAAAGGGAATGTGTACATCATGGATATGGAACCAGCTCCAAAAGAGCAATGTTTCTATACCAAAGCTGATGAGGACACCAACTGGCTATGGCATAAAAGGTTATCCCACCTAAATTTCAAGAACATTAACAAGTTGTCTCGCAAACAACTGGTTGATGGGATACCCCAGATTTCCTTCAATAAGGAAAAGCCATGTCCAGGGTGTGAGATGGGCAAGCAGAAGAGAGCCAGTTTCAAAACTAGGCAAAATTTTAGCATCACTGAACCTCTTCACATGCTTCATATGGATCTTTTTGGTCCAGTGAATGTTCAAACTAGAGCTGGAAAGAAATACACTCTAGTTGTGGTTGATGAATTCACCAGATATTGCTGGGTGGTATTCATCAGATCCAAAAGTGATGCACCTGCTGAAATCATCTCCCTTATCAAAAGAATTGAGCTCAAGTACACTCGAAAAGTTTGTCAGTTGCGAAGTGATAATGGTACTGAATTCCAAAATAAGGTACTTGAAACATTTTGCACTGACACTGGCATTTCTCAAAACTTCTCATCAGTTCACTCTCCAGAGCAAAATGGAGTTGTGGAAAGAAAGAATCGTACACTGATAGAAGCGGCCAGAAGCATGCTATCTGAATCTGGTCTTCCCACCAGTTTTTGGGCTGAGGCAGTTGCAACTGCTTGTCACACCCAAAACCGGTCAGTCTACATCAAGAGACACAAGAAGACTGCCTACGAAGTACTCAGGAATCGAAAACCAAATATTGGATACTTTCATGTATTTGGTTGTCCAGTTTATATACTGAACGATTCCAGTCAGCTTGGAAAGTTTGATGCAAAAGCTGATGAAGGGGTATTTTTAGGCTATTCAGATATTCGAAAGGTCTTTAGAGTTTATAATTATAGACTCCAAAAGGTGCATGAGACAATTCATGTCACATTCGATGAATCAACTGAAGCAATCAACAAGAGACCAAGCCTTGATATTTCTCCAGTCATTCCAATCAACTTTGGTGAAACTGACCAAGTTCATCGGTCAGTTGTTTCACCAGAAGATGCTTCCAGTTACCACAAACTGGAACCAGTAAAGAAGAAGAAAAGCACCAGTGACACATCATTTTATCCCTCCATCAATTTTAACTTACCACAAGAATTGGTGATTGGATCAGATGTACGTGCCACTCCAATATCAGCACCAGTTCAAGCCCCTACTTCTCCAGTTACCACAAACTGGAACCAGTAAAGAAGAAGAAAAGCACCAGTGACACATCATTTTATCCCTCCATCAATTTTAACTTACCACAAGAATTGGTGATTGGATCAGATGTACGTGCCACTCCAATATCAGCACCAGTTCAAGCCCCTACTTCTCCAGTTACTCATGAAATACCTTCAACTGAGGAATTTCATGATGCCAATCGAGACCTCATTGACTCTGATGAGGATGTAGAAGCTGTTTGGACTGATCCTTCTCCAGATGCTGCTGCAACTGAAGAAGATCTCCAGGTATCTTGCACTGATATTGTAGTTCACCAGCCTAGTCAATACACTAGATGGACTAAAGCCCACCCAATTGAACAAATTGTGGGTAATCCAACTAGTGGGGTTCAGACTAGAAGAGCCACCAGTGAGCAATGCTTAAACGTCACCTTCTTATCTTTAATTGAACCAAAGAAGATTGACGAGGCTATGGCAGACCCAAGCTGGGTGGAAGCTATGCAAGAAGAGCTCCTCCAGTTTGAAAGGAACAATGTTTGGGAGCTTGTTCCTTGTCCACCAGGGTTAAAGAAAGAACCTATTGGTACCAGATGGGTCTACCGAAACAAAATGGATGAAGATGGCCATGTTGTAAGAAACAAGGCCAGATTAGTTGCCCAGGGTTATTGTCAAGCAGAGGGCGTTGACTTTGATGAGACTTTTGCTCCAGTTGCAAGACTTGAAGCCATTAGAATATTCTTGGCTTATGCAGCCCATCTGCAGTTCAAGGTCTTCCAGATGGATGTCAAAAGTGCGTTCCTTAATGGAACATTGGAAGAAGAAGTTTATGTTAAGCAGACTCCAGGTTTCATCGATGAGAAGCATCCTCATTGGGTTTATAGACTGAACAAAGCATTGTATGGTCTAAGACAAGCCCCAAGAGCCTGGTATGATACTTTAACTAAACATCTTCTCAAAAATGGCTTTCAAAGAGGTGCAATAGATAATACCTTGTTTATCTTGAAAGAAAGAGGTAATATCTTATTGGTACAAATTTATGTTGATGACATTATTTTTGGTTCAACTGATGATGCAATGTGTAAAAAGTTTTCTAAAATCATGTCATCTGAATATGAGATGAGTTTAATGGGTGAATTAACATTTTTCTTAGGTCTTCAGATTAAGCAAACTGAAAATGGAATTTTCATAAACCAAGGAAAAGATGTCAGAGATTTGTTAAGAAAATACAAATATGATTCAATCCCATCGAAAAACACACCTATTGCAGCACCATTGAATTTGGACTCTGACCCAACTGGCAAACCAGTTAACATAACTGACTATAGAGGTATGGTTGGTTCACTGATGTACTTAACTGCCAGTCGACCAGATATAATGTTTGCAACATGTTTATGTGCCAGGTTTCAGGCTAACCCTAAAGAATCACATTTGCACGCTGTAAAGCGTATCTTTAGATACCTGAAAGGGTGTCCTAATCTTGGTCTTTGGTACCCCAAAGGCTCAGGATTAGATCTAATGGTTATTCAGATTCTGATCATGCAGGTTGTAAGATTGATAGAAAATCCACAACTGGTGGTTGTCATTTCCTTGGAGGAAAACTGGTGAGTTGGACCAGCAAGAAGCAGACTTCAGTCTCTATGTCCACTGCAGAGGCAGAGTACATTTCTGCGGCCAGTTGTTGTGCCCAGATTCTCTGGATCAAAAACCAGTTACTAGATTATGGTCAGAAGTACACCAAGACCCCAATCTTTTGTGACAACACCAGTGCAATTGCTATCTCTCACAATCCAGTGATGCACTCAAAAACAAAGCATATTGACATCAGGTATCATTTCATTCGAGATCATGTTATGAAAGGTGATATTGAAATTCATTTCATCCCCACTGACAAACAGTTAGCTGATGTTTTACTAAACCTCTCGATGAGAAAACTTTTAAACATCTCATCAGCGAACTGGGAATGCTAAACCCTTAACTGGAGCTTTCTTTGTTATTGAACGCGTCAGTGACACTGATGAAGTTCTCCAGTTGAGGAGGTCCAGATTATCTTTGCTCGCCAGGCTATCGAACGCCTTTGTGATACTATCTTGGCACTAATTGATATCTGGATCATCATTTTAGGGGGAAAGACTCAAAATAATTTTCTGACTAAAATTCGTTTTTGTTTGAAAATGCAACTGGAGAACTCTTCAGTTGGAAACTGGTACTGGATTGATCCTCCAGTTACCAGGTTCAGTCTTTGTCTAATTTTATAACGTTACAAATACTTGGTCAATTTATGTGACACGTGATGATACTCGAGTGTTTTAAACTACTTGATATCGTGATCTGACGTGTTTGAACCATTTTTAGTACTTGACAACTGTTTGTGTTGGGAAAACAAAAAGTGTGTGGGGTCATGGGTAAAGTAAGCCGTCGTAGCATTTAATGCTGACATGGTAACATTTAATGCTTACATGGAAAATTATATTTTATTTTCAAAATATCTTCGAAAATATTTGGTTTAATAAAATATGATTTGTGGGTTTACATTGGGATCTTGAATCCTTATAAATACCCTTATTTACTTCATAACACATTTACTTTCTTTTTCATTCTCTTCATTTACTCTCTTCATTTACTTCCAATCATAAATTTCAATTTCATTCTTCTCTTTGCTTCTCATATCAAACCCTAAAAAATTCCTAAATTTCAATTTCATTCATGGCTCCTAGATCATCCCGTTCGAGAGATGTAAATCTCTTGACTGTTCCATATGATCCCTCGCCAGATGCCAAACAGGCACCTGGTGCTCCTTATTGTGCTGCGCTTAAATTAAACCCCAATAATCCAATGGCCAGCCTTCGAGGAAATCAAGGGTCCGATACCCTTATTGGTAGAATTCGAAAGTTTTTAAAGAATTCTCCAATAGGACCCTCGTTCTCTCTAAACCCACGCAAGTTGTTTCACAACTACTTGTGTGAGTTTTGGTACACTGCTGTTCTCGGGGGGGGGGGGGGGGGGGGGGGGGGGGGGGGGGGGGGGGGGGGGGGGGGGGGGGGGGGGGGGGGGGGGGGGGGGGGGGGGGGGGGGGGGGGGGGGGGGGGGGGGGGGGGGGGGGGGGGGGGGGGGGGGGGGGGGGGGGGGGGGGGGGGGGGGGGGGGGGGGGGGGGGGGGGGGGGGGGGGGGGGGGGGGGGGGGGGGGGGGGGGGGGGGGGGGGGGGGGGGGGGGGGGGGGGGGGGGGGGGGGGGGGGGGGGGGGGGGGGGGGGGGGGGGGGGGGGGGGGGGGGGGGGGGGGGGGGGGGGGGGGGGGGGGGGGGGGGGGGGGGGGGGGGGGGGGGGGGGGGGGGGGGGGGGGGGGGGGGGGGGGGGGGGGGGGGGGGGGGGGGGGGGGGGGGGGGGGGGGGGGGGGGGGGGGGGGGGGGGGGGGGGGGGGGGGGGGGGGGGGGGGGGGGGGGGGGGGGGGGGGGGGGGGGGGGGGGGGGGGGGGGGGGGGGGGGGGGGGGGGGGGGGGGGGGGGGGGGGGGGGGGGGGGGGGGGGGGGGGGGGGGGGGGGGGGGGGGGGGGGGGGGGGGGGGGGGGGGGGGGGGGGGGGGGGGGGGGGGGGGGGGGGGGGGGGGGGGGGGGGGGGGGGGGGGGGGGGGGGGGGGGGGGGGGGGGGGGGGGGGGGGGGGGGGGGGGGGGGGGGGGGGGGGGGGGGGGGGGGGGGGGGGGGGGGGGGGGGGGGGGGGGGGGGGGGGGGGGGGGGGGGGGGGGGGGGGGGGGGGGGGGGGGGGGGGGGGGGGGGGGGGGGGGGGGGGGGGGGGGGGGGGGGGGGGGGGGGGGGGGGGGGGGGGGGGGGGGGGGGGGGGGGGGGGGGGGGGGGGGGGGGGGGGGGGGGGGGGGGGGGGGGGGGGGGGGGGGGGGGGGGGGGGGGGGGGGGGGGGGGGGGGGGGGGGGGGGGGGGGGGGGGGGGGGGGGGGGGGGGGGGGGGGGGGGGGGGGGGGGGGGGGGGGGGGGGGGGGGGGGGGGGGGGGGGGGGGGGGGGGGGGGGGGGGGGGGGGGGGGGGGGGGGGGGGGGGGGGGGGGGGGGGGGGGGGGGGGGGGGGGGGGGGGGGGGGGGGGGGGGGGGGGGGGGGGGGGGGGGGGGGGGGGGGGGGGGGGGGGGGGGGGGGGGGGGGGGGGGGGGGGGGGGGGGGGGGGGGGGGGGGGGGGGGGGGGGGGGGGGGGGGGGGGGGGGGGGGGGGGGGGGGGGGGGGGGGGGGGGGGGGGGGGGGGGGGGGGGGGGGGGGGGGGGGGGGGGGGGGGGGGGGGGGGGGGGGGGGGGGGGGGGGGGGGGGGGGGGGGGGGGGGGGGGGGGGGGGGGGGGGGGGGGGGGGGGGGGGGGGGGGGGGGGGGGGGGGGGGGGGGGGGGGGGGGGGGGGGGGGGGGGGGGGGGGGGGGGGGGGGGGGGGGGGGGGGGGGGGGGGGGGGGGGGGGGGGGGGGGGGGGGGGGGGGGGGGGGGGGGGGGGGGGGGGGGGGGGGGGGGGGGGGGGGGGGGGGGGGGGGGGGGGGGGGGGGGGGGGGGGGGGGGGGGGGGGGGGGGGGGGGGGGGGGGGGGGGGGGGGGGGGGGGGGGGGGGGGGGGGGGGGGGGGGGGGGGGGGGGGGGGGGGGGGGGGGGGGGGGGGGGGGGGGGGGGGGGGGGGGGGGGGGGGGGGGGGGGGGGGGGGGGGGGGGGGGGGGGGGGGGGGGGGGGGGGGGGGGGGGGGGGGGGGGGGGGGGGGGGGGGGGGGGGGGGGGGGGGGGGGGGGGGGGGGGGGGGGGGGGGGGGGGGGGGGGGGGGGGGGGGGGGGGGGGGGGGGGGGGGGGGGGGGGGGGGGGGGGGGGGGGGGGGGGGGGGGGGGGGGGGGGGGGGGGGGGGGGGGGGGGGGGGGGGGGGGGGGCAACCAATGGGAGTTGTACACTGCTGTTCTTTCTTCTGATTGTTCCTCCATCAATTTCACTTTAAAGGATGGAACAATCCAGTGTATCTTGACCTCTGACGTGTTAAGGGATGCCTTACGCCTTAACTACTGGAGAGAGAATGAATCTCCAGTCGTCTTGCCCCCTAACATTAATTTTCGCCAAGTACTCCTGGAAATGGGACACAAAGAGTGCTTGGAGAATGGGGTGCTCAAGACAAAAGGTGCGATGACCATGAAGGGTCTTACTCCTTCATGGAGGTATTTTTTCATCCACCTGGTGGAAAGTATGGGTGGGAGTTCTGGTGGACTTGACCAGATCAACTCCACACAAGCAGAGATGGCTTACTGCTTGTGGAATGGTTTGAGGGTGGACTTTGCAGAAATCTTGTACAGAAGCCTGGTACAAAAACTGAAGGGCTCCAGGGGTGTATGTATCCCCTTTTCAAGGTTCCTCTCACTCTGTCTCAAGCAAATTCTGGGCAGGGAAGCATACAATGATACAAACTCTCCATTCAATGCCCCAGATATGCTTAGGAATCTAGACTCACTAGCATCTGAAGCTGGTGAGGTTGAAATTCCTGAACGAATGCAGCTGGCATTCGCTTCAACTGATGCACCTCTTGAAGGTGAGTCAGAAAGGCAACTGGGCGGGCCTCAAAATAATGAGGGACCCTCCAGTGTGTCTAATGTTGTGGTAGAGGATAGAGCTACCATAACTGAAGCAACCCCCATCACATCTATCCCTGGTGACGATACTTTGGTATCTGATCCATCAACAGATGTACCCATCCAGGAAACTGGGGAAGGTCATCTGGAGTCTGACCAGGTAACTGGTCAGCCCTCTGTCACATTCATGGATCTGGACATGGGTGTTAACGACGAGGAAATCCTTATTGAATCTTCGGGATTTCAAGAAAATTACGGGAAGGAATGAAAGAAGTGGAGAGTATTGACGGGGGGTAAGGTATTTGGGGTTGTTGTTGTGGGGAAAAAAAGGATAGACGAAAACCTAAGTGGGGGGGGGGAGAAACAAAAACTTGTTTTTTTTTTCATTCTCCAGGTTTGTTTTTCTGGGACCCCTTACAAAGAACGCCTTTTCTCCAGCCCTCCAGACGCATCAATTTCACTTTCCCCATCTGAGCATAATGTGCCTACAAATATTTCCTTACCAATATATACCGCTCCTTTACCAACTGGGCAATTCTCCTTTGCTCGAGAAATGTGGCAATAAAAAAAACAACAAACCAGGGGGTAGGCCGGGGGGGGGGGGTTGGTTTTCAAAAAAAAACCCCAACCATCGCCGTTGTATCACACCTGAGCTTTCTCAGCATGAACAACACATTGAATTTCCTATCCTTTCTTCTTCTACCACTCCTCCTATATATTCAACTGCTGGCCTGACAACTGGGGAGACTTCCATTAGTTTGCCTCTCCAGTTGCTCCAGTAGTAACTGCTCGTGGTCCAGTGACACCTTCTTCTTTGTCACTGGACACTCAAGTTGTCTCTATACAATCCGATCTCCAAAACCTTCTAACCAGAGTGGAGGAGATTCAGAAGACACTTGAGAAGAACACCAAGTCCTTCTCCAGATACCACAAAGACTCATTGACAAATATCAAGGTGGTTGATCTGGGGATAAACAAGTTTCATTAAATGAGGACTTGGTGTTTAATAAATTGAATGAGTTGGTCACTGGTAGTAACAATCTGGCAGGTACATTGAAGGAAGCCTTTGACCTAACTCACTCCAAGGTCACCAGTTCTATCTCAAGTCTACTTACCAACACTGTCAGAACTTCTGAAGTAGATTTGAAGGAAATTGAAAGGCAGGTCAAGGAACTAATTGAGAGACCTGGCCTAGATTTAACTGGCCTTGGTGAGCAGATGGTATCTTCAGTTGGTCAGAAGATGGAGGATATGTTGGGTGCTAGAGAAGAGCGTTTGGTTGAAAGGGTGATGTCTGAGATCACCAAGCTGGCCACTCCTCAGGTTGATCTGGCCCTACTTACCAGTGAGATCAACCAGTTGAGGGGCAGCATTGAAGGTTTAAGCACCCAAGTATCTCTTCACACTGAAACATTGAATAAACTGGCCAATGAAGTGGAGAATTTGAAGAAGAGGGATGATGCTTTGAAGGAAAAGGTGGGTGCTGGTATTGATGAAGAATCAAAGGTTTTGAATGAATTAAAAACTGGTCAAGACAAAGTTGTTGCAAATGTCTTGGCCCAGTCTAAAGAAACCAGCCACCTTTGGAGGTCCTTTCGAATGATGTGTGGGATATTTAAAGAGTGCAAGGACATGCAGTCGTGGCAGCCTCTTGACCGGTTGCCATCACATCCTTCTGAATGGGAAGCTATTAGGGCAGGTCTCGATGCTGCCAAGGGGGAAAGAAGTACAGTCCTTGCACCACCAGTTGTACCAAGAAGGGAATTAAGCTTAGCTACCAGTACTGATGCTGGTGAGCAAACTGGTGATGCTAGTGTAAGGGGGAATGTGTTGGATAAGGGAAAGGGCAAAGCAACTGATGAAGCCCAGCCGGCCACTGAAATGGAAATGCTTGAGACTGGTAATGTTGATGTACTGCCTCCAGTTTCAGACAGTGATAGTAGAAGACTGGCCAGACTTGGTGATAGTGTTAAAGAACGAAAGAAAATGAAACAAAGGAACCAAGCTGAAGCCAGGGCACATCTCACACAATTGAACTTGCTAGATATGAGTGATGCCAATCTTCTAGGTATCACTAAGGAGGAGTATCTCAGTGTTAAGAATAATCCTAGGATAGTTGACCAGTTAAATGAAATGCTTGATGTTGAACTGGAAAGACACTATCATGAGGATGAGGCTGAATTTGATGCCAGAAGCTTGAACATTTCTTTGGAGAGGGCTAAGGAGTTAAGGGCCAGTGGGATTCTGAAAAGAATTGCCAATGTAAAGAAGGTTGTGAAGGAAGTGATGAATCCACCAAGAAGGGTTCCACAACCTAGAAGACCACTGACCAAAGCTGCCAGGGATGCTGATCTTAGAACATTCGTTGAACCAACTGGCGAGGTAACAAATGAAGACATTAAGTCCGCCGTACTGGCTGCTGGTGCTGGAGTATTAAAATCACTAATGAAACTGAAGCAAGAAACTACTACTCCCAGATCATGTCAACCAGAAGACATGGTGGTACTATCACAAATGTCAATATTACAATTAAGCCAGGCACCAAGGTCTTTCGAGTTGAAGTAAAGTATGCTGGTGGGCCACTAGTGAGAACTGATGATCCTGGTGTGTTGCAGTTTGGGTTCAGTGAATGGGTCGAGATGGTAAAAGTGCTGGATGCGAAGGCACAAAAGAATAGGTTTGAGAAGGCATGGGTAAATTTCCTAAAGGGCAAGATTCAACATAAAGAGAATCTGGAGCAAAGGCTGAATATTGACCCTGAAGACACTCAACCTATTTCTCTTGTGACCAAAAGAAGAAGAACTGGCGAAGGGCCATCTGTTTAAGTTCTTTCTTCATTTTTATCTTCTTGTAATCTGTTGTACATTCTGTGTAACTTGTGTAAATTTCACTCCTTGTATAAAAGAAGTTACCAGTTTGTAACCACAAGGTAGATAAAAGATTAAAATCTAACAAACACAAAAGAAAAACCTAAGGCATTTATTGATCTATAAAAATGCCCTAGATATCTTAGATAGATTTAAATCAAACAAGTCTCTATAGTTCACACTTGTATAGATACAAAACTAGAAAAGACTTAGACTATATTTCTAGACAAATAGGGGGAATTTGTTAGGTCCAGTTCACCTGGAACTGGCCAGTCACCAGTTCACACTGACCAGTTCACCAGTTGCATCTGGTGACCAGTAAACTGGTGACCAAGAAGATTTGTCGAGAAATATATTGAAGTCCAGTTGCACCGTACAGTTAACGCAACTGAAGACTTCCTCCAGTCGAGAACTGACCAAGTTGAAGAAACATTCCAGTTGAAGTCGAAGACAACAAATGGAAGAAAGAGAATGACAATGGCAGCGAAGCCCAGTTGACATTCTAGTCAGTTACAAACTGGAGACCTTCAGTGGAAAGCCCTTACAAAGCTTTACACTGATTACGAGGAATTGACTTGTATACTTTATGTACCTTTACCCGGATAATAAGCCTTATCTTATTATTTAAGTATTAAAAGGTACATAAAGGTGGTTGTGTAAAGTCACTGTAACATGCGACTTTACAACACTTTTTAAGGAATTAAATGCTATTCCTTAAATACTTCCAACCACATTTGTACGGCTAAAGTTAACATCCCAATGTTAACTTTGCCTATAAATACAAGTCATTGCACAACCAAGAAATCAAGTATTCGTTCTCTCAAAGTTATTTCACATACAAACGAATATCTTCATACTTTGCAAACCTGCAATAGTCTTGGTGAACTTGTGCAATATTCTCTCAATCGCTAAAAGGAACATTTCACTACTTTAAGTGTTTCGATTGTAGAAGAGAAATTCCGAGTATAGATCAATTGTATTTCATAGGTTGTTAGGATATTTACATTCGTGTATTATCTTGGTTCCGCATCAACCTTGTAATTTGTTTAATATCAATAAATAAATTACACTTTGAAAACTACATATTGTCTCATCAAGATTGTTTACAAGTTATTGTATTATTGCATTGTTCTTTACTTATTGTCTTTTATATAAGTAATCTATCTAGAACTTGGTATATACTTATCTAACTGGTCGTCTCCAGTTTAGTAAGTATATTGCAAAGTAACTCCACCATCGACATAGAGGTGTCTTCAGTAGTACCATCTAACAAGTTGGGACTTACACATCTAAGTAAGGGTTAATCATGTCCAAAAACCTATATTATAGGACAAAAACCAGGATCTGGTTTTGTGTGGTTAGTTTTGTGTGTGTAGGCCTATTTCAGACTCCACCGTGGTCTTTGACCGTCACGTCAATAAAAAATGGGCGGGAAAATAGTGTTGACTTTTGTGTACTTGTTTCCCAAAATACAGATATATATCTTTTTTATATATATTACCACATATCTTACACTCTCTCTTTCTAACTTTAGAAACTTCACCCACTTTGTCTTGTCGCTCTCATACGCAATCTATAACATAACTTGTTTCATCATCATCGGATCTAACCCAGAAATTGGTCTACATATGTATTATAATGGTTTAGCTTCAGTTGTTTGATCATCTCCCTCTTGTTATTACAATCAACAAGGTACACATTTTCTTCTTTAACAGTCTTAGAATAGGGTTTGGAGGGTGTCAACATATCTATGTTTAAAAACAATATAATGTTAAGGGATTATGTATTTACGATCGTTATTGTTTTCTGTACTTTTTTTTAGCCGACAGATCTAGAAATTATGGGTTTTTTGGGGGTTTTTTATTTTTATTTATTTTTTAGTGCATGATGGATCCAGTGCATGGGGTTTATTCAGTATATAGTATTGATGTAAATTCGACTTGTGAATATTTTTTTTCAATTTATCCTGAAAAAAGTTAGGGTTTGCAATTACTTTTAATTTTTTTGGGTTATAAAATTAGTGATATGGGTAGAGTTGCATGGGGGTTTTTGTTGAACTACGTAAGTACAGTGCTATATATTTTATTTGGAAAATATATAAAAAAAAATTTCGTGGCCTTCATACAGATGGCTTATCGAGCATTTGATTTCGATGTTCATCATGATGGTGTTTTCTTTTATCAGCCTTTAAGGTATGTAAGTGACGTTACAATGTCACTCTCTCTGCCTAAATATGAATCTTTTGATGACTTCCTTGAGTACATAGAAAATGCTACAAGGAGTCTTGTTACTGGGATGTACTATGTTATACCTGGAAATGACCTTGTTAATGGTTTGCTAAGGGTCCGTGATGATTTTGATCTTAATCGTATGTATGACATAGCATACTGCTATGGTAGGATAGACATTTACTTGAACCACATTCAGGATCATGAGGAGGCATTAGGTAGTTACTTGGTTGTACCAGTGCAAGATATTGCAAACCCCGGGGAAATAGACAATGAGGTCAATAGGGATGATGGTGTAGTAAACAGAAGGCCTGTTAGGAATCCAGCTTTAGATGGTGGGTGGATACCTCGTATGGTTGAAGAACAACCTGTTGTAGAAGATCCTGTCAATGTAGAGGTTGAAGGTGGGGAAGGTCAAGGTGTAGATGAGGGGGGAAAATGAGGGGGATGAAGATGGCCAGGAGGAGGGTGGACAGGGTGATGAAGGTGATGGTTTGGATGATGTTGTCTTAGAGGAAGGACCAAGACCCTCATTAGCCAGATGTTTAGGCGACATAAGTACCTTGACACTTATAGTTACCATATCATGCCAGTTGGAGGGATGTCTACATGGAACATAAATGATGATGCAGAGAAGCCTCTTCCACCACTTCCAAGGAGAATGCCTGGGAGACCAAAGAAGAAAAGAAGAAGGAGTGCACATGAGGGTGGCAATGGTAAGGTAACTAATGGTGCTTATCAGAGAATTTCTAGAGAGGGACTGGTTATGACTTGCAAGAACTGTTTCCAAAAAGGTCACAACAAGGCAAGGTGTCCCAATGCACCAGTTGAGCCCCCTCCTAAGACAGCTAAAACAAAAGGTAGACCAACGACACCACCTAGGGCAAGACCAAGGTGGACTAAATGCAAGATTTTACATGAAAAAACCAGTCCTATGAAAGGTACTAGTGCTGGTCCTCCTAGAAGTGTTTTTAGAGCTGAAAATCTTGTCATAGGGTCACATAGTGCCATAACCAATGCTAGTGCCTCTTTGGCTGTAACAAGTGCTGGGTATCAGAAAAGACAAGGTAACATATACTTATTTGTTTTTTTAAATGCTAGAGTTTCTGTTTTTTTATATACTCATGCAATAAATAAATATATAGGGCCAAAGAGAATGCCAAAATGGTGGGGTGCAGGGTTATGTGTTGACCCTGTTACTAATGAGACATTTATAGGTGGTTCAGATGGGATACATGTACCTATATGGCCTAAGGATGTTCCAATACCTAGTGCAACTGAGGAGTATGCCAAAAAGATGGAAGCAATGGAGGCATTGAAAAAGAAAATGGCAGTTGAGGGAAAAAAGAGAGCAGTGGAAGCAGTAAAGAGGATGGCTAATGAGGATGTACTAAAGAGGAAGGCTGTAAGTGAAGGCAACAAAAGGGCAGGAAAGGAAACATTGATCAGGGAGGCTGCAAGTGAAGGATTTCCAGGAACCAATAAGTTGTTAAAGATGTCAAGTGCAGGTGAGGGTGAAAGTGACAGTATTGCAAGTAGGATTGTCATAACAAAGGCAGGTGGTGCAAACAAACAAGTGAAGAGACAAGCACCTCCACCCATCAAGCAAAGGCTCCCAAGTGAAAGAATTTTGAAGCAGAGATTGGCCAAGCAGATTGATGGACCTGGAAGCACCCATGACTCTCCAGTAGAACTGCATTGAGTCCACTTAACATGGTGTAACCTAACATCTTTTTGAAGTCCCTCTAATATGTATGATCTGTAACCTGTTAACACTTAAGATGGCAGTAAACTGGTCCAGTAGGGATGTATGTATCTTTTGTGCTTTATTGACACTAATGGTGGTAGTATGGAATGGTTCTAAAAACCATTCATGAAAGGCTTATATGCCATAGTCTGTGCCAAATATATGGTACTAGTTATAGAATGGTTTTATTACCATTCAGACACAGGAATGGCTTTTAGGCCAAATTTTCAATGTAATATAATGAAGTCCCTGTGATGATATATAAGTTGTTTTAAGCTATCTCTTTTTTTTATGCGAATTATGAGGATGTATATATCTTCTTTTATTACCATTCAGACACAGGAATGGCTTTTAGGCCAAATTTTCAATGTAATATAATGAAGTCCCTGTGATGATATATAAGTTGTTTTAAGCTATCTCTTTTTTTATGCGAATTATGAGGATGTATATATCTTCTTTTATTACCATTCAGTCGAAATTGAATTAAGAGCTTGGCTTCATGTGATAGGATTAATGCCAGTTTGTACATTATTATACAATGTGATACACACATGGTATGAAAAAAACAACATATTTGCTGAAATGCAAGAACATATAATATCATTATTTGGTGAAACTTTTACAAAACATTCGCCCCAATGAACACACACAACCCCATTACAATTGCAAATAAAACGAAACAGATTTTTTCATAAACATTTAGCTTGGCCTTCTTAATTTGCAATTCTTCCATTGGTTGCATCGCTTCCATTCTTGATTCCCCAAGTTGTTCACACACATCGAGATTTTCCTTTGAATTCATGATTTCCAGATTTTGATGTAGCTCATATACCAATTGTTTATAGTAGTCACTTGGAAGTTCTTCATCCAAGAAATTGAACATACCACACCTTCTCGAACCCTTTACCAGACTCAACATCAAATTACTAAAAAAAATGGTTATTACAAATTTAGTGTTAAAGTTTAACAAGATAACTTACCGTTTTTGGGCATGCTACGAATCTCCTTCCTGGGTTCTTGCTTGTCCAGGAAGTACGGGGATATATTTTGTGACCACAATCACAAAACAATAACTTTTCCCTTTGGAGCGAATTGACGATGAGGATGATGACATTGAAAAACTGGGAAATTGCTTATTTTCGATTTTAGGGTTTATAATTTCAATCGATTATGATTTGGGATTTTAGGGTAAATGGCGTTTATATAGGGGGGAAATACACATGTGGATGCCACCTTGGCAGTTGGACTTTTCAAAACCATCACAAGTACACCAATACCACCACCCGGTATTTGTAGACACCTATTCAGACGGTGTTGCACATGATAAACCCCTACTTAGACGGAAAAAAAAGGTTGGTAGTCCTTAAAGGTTTTTAGGTCGAGTTAGATACCTTTTAAACCAATTAGCCCTTTTAAATTCTAGAAAGGGTTTTCACGTTCTCGTTTTTCGATTGGAAAACTTATTATTCTCATGAGTCATATTAAACATTTGCTCGAGTAGAATTGTTGGAAAATTAATTGATGTTACAAGCCAACGATAATCGTAATATCGTATCACTCATTAATCATTATCTTAGAGTTGGGCTAACATCATTGAATCCGAAAGTTTTTATAATTCAAAAATAATAATTGCCATACTAGGTATAAATAAATAAAAGTTTATCAGCATTATTTAGTTAATATTACTCACATTTACCTTGACATGAATATAAAAGAAGGAAAATGAGCTGTTATGACAACAACCATGATTTGCACGCTTTTCAATATGTTATAAAACTGTTTTATTTTCCTTTTTGTATCTGAGCCGAAAAGTTTACTAATTTTTAATTTTCAGACTCGTGGTACATTAAAAATCAGTTTTTGGGGGGAAGAAATAAAAGATATTGCAAATTTTTAGCATAAAATAATACCTTTTGTCCTCTAAATTTTACAAGATGCACACCATAAATCTTCCTTATGTGAAAGCAACAGCACCCATAATGGGTACAGTTGCAGTATAGATACGAAGCCCGAAAAGAAAAGTCAAAAATAAATTTAGTCGGATACGAATAAAAACGAATTTGTTACGAGTACTTTACAATAAAAAGTTAAATTATAAAAAAATTAATAAATCCCACTAAATTTTATTAATGGTTTTTCAAAGGTTGTAATCTAGTTATAGAAAAACTTTAATTTTAAAGTACTATATATAGAGTTAAAAGTTTCAAACCTCAATAAAGACACTTATTAATTTCAAGTCCTAACATTGTTAAAAGTGATTAAATTAAAAGTTTTTTGTTAAATGTAACTCTAAAGACTTTTATTAAGTTGCATTAAATACTTGTATATTTATCATAAAATCTAAGGATGGACTTTTGATATTAAAATATACAAATTTTATACACTATAAGATTGAAGACTGCATTTAATATTTTCTTTAAATTAAAAGTTTTTTGTTAAATGTAACTCTAAAGACTTTTATTAAGTTGCATTAAATACTTGTATATTTATCATAAAATCTAAGGATGGACTTTTGATATTAAAATATACAAATTTTATACACTATAAGATTGAAGACTGCATTTAATATTTTCTTTAAATTAAAAGAATTTTCTTAATATGTGTCATACATGTTTAGAAACCTTAAATAAAGTAAATTTTTTTTAAAATATAAAATTTTATATCTGGTGAGTTTTATACTTTATCAAATCAATATCTATTGATTACATTTATATATTTATTTATAGGAAATTTTAGTTCTTTATAATATACTACTCCGTACTAATTTCACGTATATTAAATTTACAAAACCCATCATTCATCTTCCCATATTTTTATTTTTACTTTTATTATACATTACATTCGCTGACACGTGGCTGTCTACGCCATCCCATGACTTGTGTATAAAAACCAGTCATCTCCTTTGCTTACAATCAAATGTAAAATCACACACACACGCCCACATACATTACCGCTTCAATAGAATTTTGCAACATTGATTCGCGCCAGGTATGTATCCATCTATCTATCTTTTTCTGTATATATCTGTTTTGATCATATAAATATATAATATAATTGGGCTAACATCATTGAATCCGAAAGTTTTTATAATTCAAAAATAATAATTGCCATACTAGGTATAAATAAATAAAAGTTTATCAGCATTATTTAGTTAATATTACTCACATTTACCTTGACATGAATATAAAAGAAGGAAAATGAGCTGTTATGACAACAACCATGATTTGCACGCTTTTCAATATGTTATAAAACTGTTTTATTTTCCTTTTTGTATCTGAGCCGAAAAGTTTACTAATTTTTAATTTTCAGACTCGTGGTACATTAAAAATCAGTTTTTGGGGGGAAGAAATAAAAGATATTGCAAATTTTTAGCATAAAATAATACCTTTTGTCCTCTAAATTTTACAAGATGCACACCATAAATCTTCCTTATGTGAAAGCAACAGCACCCATAATGGGTACAGTTGCAGTATAGATACGAAGCCCGAAAAGAAAAGTCAAAAATAAATTTAGTCGGATACGAATAAAAACGAATTTGTTACGAGTACTTTACAATAAAAAGTTAAATTATAAAAAAATTAATAAATCCCACTAAATTTTATTAATGGTTTTTCAAAGGTTGTAATCTAGTTATAGAAAAACTTTAATTTTAAAGTACTATATATAGAGTTAAAAGTTTCAAACCTCAATAAAGACACTTATTAATTTCAAGTCCTAACATTGTTAAAAGTGATTAAATTAAAAGTTTTTTGTTAAATGTAACTCTAAAGACTTTTATTAAGTTGCATTAAATACTTGTATATTTATCATAAAATCTAAGGATGGACTTTTGATATTAAAATATACAAATTTTATACACTATAAGATTGAAGACTGCATTTAATATTTTCTTTAAATTAAAAGAATTTTCTTAATATGTGTCATACATGTTTAGAAACCTTAAATAAAGTAAATTTTTTTTAAAATATAAAATTTTATATCTGGTGAGTTTTATACTTTATCAAATCAATATCTATTGATTACATTTATATATTTATTTATAGGAAATTTTAGTTCTTTATAATATACTACTCCGTACTAATTTCACGTATATTAAATTTACAAAACCCATCATTCATCTTCCCATATTTTTATTTTTACTTTTATTATACATTACATTCGCTGACACGTGGCTGTCTACGCCATCCCATGACTTGTGTATAAAAACCAGTCATCTCCTTTGCTTACAATCAAATGTAAAATCACACACACACGCCCACATACATTACCGCTTCAATAGAATTTTGCAACATTGATTCGCGCCAGGTATGTATCCATCTATCTATCTTTTTCTGTATATATCTGTTTTGATCATATAAATATATAATATAATTCCTGTATATATATATATATATAGCGATCACACCCATGTTGTTTTTATTTATATATATAGATAAAGTTTGTATCTTTATTGTTTGATCGTATGTATTTAGGGCTAATGATGGAACCCTTTTCTGATGATCATGAAATGGGTGTTATGGGGGTCAAATTAGTTAATGATTCTAGGGTTTCAAATGCTGTTGAAAATGGGATTAATGATGTTGGTTTAGATGATAATTGTGATGTTTTAGGATCAGGGTTTGTATGTAATGAAGTTATTAGGCCGAATATAGTGGAACGGCCTACGATTGAACTAGTAGTTGATTTGAATAAATGTGGTACTAAAGAATGTGATCATAGATGCGGGGACGGGTCGAATGATAGGAGACGGGTTATTGATAATGATGATGGGTTAAGTGAAAAGAAGGGTGAGTATGAGGTTATGGATTTAGTTTGGGGAAAGGTTAAGAGTCATCCGTGGTGGCCGGGTCAAATAGTTGATCCGTCTGGTTCAACGAAGAAAGTGATGAAGTATTTTAAGAAGGATGCGTTTTTGATAGTGTATTTTGGGGACAATACGTTTGCTTGGAATGAGAGTTGTAATATTAAGCCCTTTCGTGTAAGTTTTTGTAAACTGGTGGGTCAGAGTAATGATGAGGTGTTTGTTCGAGCTGTGGGTTGTGCTTTAGATGAGATTGCTAGACGTGTTGAGTTTGGTTTGGCGTGTTTGTGTTTGAAAGAAGAGGTGTACTTGCAACTTAAATCACAGGTGATTGTTAATGATGGAATTAGGAAAGAATGTAGTAGGATAGATGGTGGGGATAGATTTTTGACTATGGATTCTTTCAAACCTAATAAAGTAGTTGGCATTTTGCATGATTTAGCTAAAGATCCACTTGGGTGGGATAGGTTGGAGGTTGTGATCGTTGGAAGTCAGTTATCTGCTTTTAATCGTTGGAAAGGGTATTATCAGGTTCAATTAATTGAAATTTTAGATGAGGTGGATAATAAGGTTGACGATGATAATCATCTGCTTCATTTGACAGAAAAGGTGAAAGCTCGTGGTAGGCCACGAAAACGTGACCGTTTATATGCTGGTGGTTTGAGCCAGAGTAAAAAAGTTAGATGCTTGTCGGATTTGATGTCAAACGGTAGGGAAAGTGTGGCTGATGGGGATTACAAACCTAATAAGGGAGGCAGAAAAAGGAAAGTTAGTGGATCTAATGGATATAGCAAGGAAATTCCAAGTCAGATTCCTTCTGCAAATGAATTTCTTTCGTTGATCTGCCTGATTGCCACAAATCCGACAGGAGAACAGTATGATCTTGATTCACTGATCAAGTTCTCAACTGATTTTAGGAATTATAGATTGACAGAAGACAACAATGATGAAGAAAATGTGAACGAACCAGAAACTGTGGAGACAGATGGAATTACAGGTATTAAGGATTCTTACTGGACAGACAGGATTATTGTAACGGAAACTGAAGAGCAAGTGGTTCCCGATGTTAGCCCAACCCCAAAAGTAGAGGACTTCGGAACTGCTTTAGTCCTCAGATTTAAGAATTTGGATACTGTGCCATCTGTGAAGAAACTGAATGAGATATTTGGGCGTTTTGGAGCATTACATAAAGCCGAGACTCGAGTGTTGAAGAATAAGAAGCTTGTGAAAGTGGTGTTTGAAAAACGAGCTGATGCAGAAACTGCATTTAGCAGCAGTGGGAAGTTCAAACTCTTTGGACCAGCTCTGGTCAGTTACTCCCTTGACTACAAACCAACACCCCGGAAAAAAGCTACAGAGGCTAAAAAGGGCATGAAATCAGCCAGGGCAATGCTGTTTGAGAAGTAGTGAAGTAAGGCCTTTCGGCTGTACTTGTTAAACATATATGGCTTTGACTTTCTTTTTTGGTTTTATGCCTGCCTTGAATGGTGTATAATGAATGGTGTACAGCAAATTGCTTGATGTTAAACTTCAGATCATTTTGGTTTAGGAATATAGACAAGATCTTGAAAAGTAGGCTTTCCTATTTCTTGTTCGTGTCCGTTGGCCAAATGTGCATATGTCGCTAATGTTATGCATATTGCATACGCTCTTGTGAAATTGCATGCGGATATCTATGTTTATAATGTGGATACTTTCCCATTATAACCTAAATCGACATGATGGGCAAGCAATAGCTTGAACTTGAAGATATCTGTTAGAAGTATGTTTCGAAGAACATACATCTAGAGTGCGTGCATGCATGTTAACATACATCTGAACTTGAATAGCTCCATAAACGCAACTGAGTTACATGTTTTACATTTGTATTTGTACTCATGTTTGAACCTTAATTTTAATTACTTGACAAAGGTTGTTTCAACATTAGTTGGAATTGGAATATGAACTGCATGTTCTAAAATATGCCTTTTGGCGGAGTTATTAACCCTGACTTTGTAAAACTTTATCATGATTTTCAACTCTTGACTTAATTATATTACTTTGTGAAAAAACTTTTTTGATAAGATTATTTTTGTGCAGATGATAGCAAACGATCACCAAATTCCTAAGAAGCGTAGACACTTTGGTACAATCCTATATATTGTTTATAAAAAGATCAATCTGAAACCTAGAGAGATATACAGTTCAAATTCCCAACCGTGTAATTCAGTGTGTACGGTCTGTGTTGCTATTGTTTCGTATGCATTTGAACGATGGTTTGAACATTACTCGCTGTTCTTTGTAACTATAAACCAAGTCAAACCACCAAATTCTTTCTAGGAAACGAAAACAGCTTGATTTGATGGCGGCCTACCTTGAATCATTGGTTTTTGGTAAAAAACGGAAGGAAAAGATAGTATGTAAACAGTATATATGCAATATGAACAATAGGATAGTTATTTTGAGAACTCACAAAAAAAAGAACTTGAGAACAATTTTGGGCCACTCATTGTCTCATTTTCTCTCTCTTCTATAAAATAAGAAAATTCATCCAGATTATTAAAAATGTTTTATCTCACAAACCGTAAATTAGGGGTGTTCACGGACCGGTTTGGTCCGGTTTTGACTAGATATCAAACCAAACCGGCATTCCCGGTTTAAACATATATCAAACCAAATGAGACCAAATATGTTGTCAGACCAGACCATGTAAGCCGGTCCGGTTTAACGGTTTTAAATTCTTTTTTTCTCTCATTCTTTTATTTCCATATAATCTTGTGTATATTTGTGAAGGTTTGTATCAAGAATAGACATAAAGAACACTCAAAATTCAAACACCTTTATTTCCATTGCAAGTCAAGCCACATATTATATATGCTTGTGGTATCAATTGACAGTAAATTTAGATGACTTATGTCTATTGTTTATTTTTCCACAAATGAATTAGATGTTTAAAACAAACCTGGTATAAAAACTATAAGAGTAAAAAACAAGAGGTATGCTAAGACATCTTAAGACCTACTGTGATGTAAGTGATTTGATCTTTACAAGGTGTAGAAATGGGACGCAAAATAGAAAACTATGAGGTACATACAAATTCTAACAGTACAAAAGCAAAATCAAAACTTTAAGTGAGAGGACATCATAGTAATACTAACTATGGCTCACATGTATATGAAACCATATAAACATATATATGTTGCATCCATGATGTGAATTATATATATATTGGTCCGGTCCGGTTTTTAAGGTTTTTTCTTTGTTCAAACCGTAACTGGACCAACAAACCCGGTTTTCTCAAACCTTAAACCACCAGACCAAGCTTTTACAACTCAATCCGCCCAAACCAGCCCAAATACCCCGGTTTGGTCCGGTTTGACCGGTTTAACGGTTCAATGAACACCCCTACCGTAAATTGTTAGATGGAAAAAAAAAGTATGGGTAGTCTTAAAAATTCGCCCTCTTTCATTAGAGATGCAATTCGATATACTTTTGACGACTTTTTAATTTTCGTTTTCTTTTTGGTACTTACACATAACCTACACATGTGTAGGTTGAACGAAAATTGTGATTCGGAACGGGCTTCGCCCTTAAGGAAATTCATAAAGGGTAGTGGTGGGGGTGATAGGTCATTGAGGGTGATAGGTCATAGTGTGATAGGTCATACAGGGTGATAGGTCATAGGGGGTGATCGGTGATGAGTGATCTACCTAACGGGCTCCGCCTTTAGCCGCTATGGCTCCGCCATGGACTGACGGGTTCCGCCATTGGCCACCATGGCTCCGCCATGGATTGACGGGCTCCGCCCTTAACCTTCATTGTTGTGTACAGATGGTCATTTACTAATTTACATGTGAAAACAAAAATCCTACACATGTGTAGGTACACAAGTACAAGGGAAAAAAAACGAAAATTAAAAAGTTGTCAAAAGTATATCGAATTGCATCTCTAATGAAAGAGGACGAAATTTTAAGACTACCCATATATTTTTTCATCTAACGATTTACGGTTTGTGAGATAAAACATTTTGAATGATATGGATGAATTATAATTTATTATTGAAGAGAGAGAAAATGGGACAAAATGAGTGGCCCAGAATTGTTCTCGCGTTTTTGTTTTTTTTTTTGTGAATTCTCAAATAACCCTTTCTCGTGGACAATATTAGTAAACTGCACTAGGTTTCGTATACAGTAATGATCACAAAGTATAATCATGATTATCATTGCCATGTTGAAGAAACACCAATAATTAGACACCAGTCTCGCATCCAACACCTTTGCTACCAAGAGACTTGCATAGTTGATATATATGGACATGTGATGTAATGACATAACTTCTTTTACTTTAGAATGCAAGGACACATATAACACAAGGAGAAATGCATCATGCCGTCATTATCATCGTACCCCGTCGCCTTTAAGACGATATTGTTTGTTTCACCATGACCAAAAGTATATAGACAGGGTGCGTGCATTTAAATTACAGCAAACGTGTGAACTGTTTAGAACTCAAACTTGCAAGATTTGTCTATATCAGCACCTGTTAATATACATTAATACTTGCGTTATTTCCATAGACGGAACTGGTTTTCCTGTTTGATAGATTCTGTCATTTTATAGAAGGTGCACCTTTCTGGTCCAAGTAAAATCTTTGTAGCAGAGGTTATGCGGGATATGAGAAAGTAAGATGTTGACAATTATACCCAAGTTCTAAGGGAAATTTAATTATTTTACTATATTTGAAACCAACAAGTAAAACAACTGCGTCGTATTACAAGCTTCAGTTTTCCGGATTTTACCTCTTGAATAACTCCAGTATACCTCCAGAAGTTATGGGCCAGTTCAAAAAGATGAAAAGAAGACAGTCTTTTCGACTCGCCTTTATTCGTAAATCTTCTTGATATTTACCGACATCTTTGGCATCATAAAGTGCATTTTTGTCAGAAATTTGAGTACTCAAGTTCGGTTCATTTGTATACTGCCCAAATTAGAAGTTGTGTCACCTTGACCACTTCTAGCAGAAATCTTTTTGATTTCCTTACATCTATCCTTCTTTTGCATATCGATTTCCATCATCAATGCATTTATCTTACCTTTAATGTCAAGAACTTCTGGAGATATTAAGAAAATATTTTGTGCACCCCTTGAAGCACTAATAGACCGTTTTGCAGTGACACTTGATTGTCTTTGAGAAGTTTTGGGCATACTAGTTTTCTGGGAATTTGGTACCATTTTGATCGGAGAAGGCTTTCTTGCTTTTGCACCATTTGGGCTACCGGATTTGCTATGCTGAGTAGCATCAGTTTTAGACATGCCAGGCAATACAAGAGATTCGCATGACTTACCCTGTATGAGATGATGATTATCAATGAGAACTAACCAGAAAAAGAATTGCTCTAAAAATGGAAGTTATTGGATATGCACAATCCAAATCACAAGTAAGAAACTGAAAAAACTATAAAAGATTCTAACCTTAGATGCAGGCATCCCACGTCCTGTTGATTGAACAGAAGATCGAGTACTTGAGCCAGCTTTTAAACCAGATTCTGCTGGTTGTTTTCCTTGTCGATCTGGAATCTGATTAGCGGGGTGGATTTTTAAAGTCGATATGGCAGAAGCATCACTGTTTAGGGATCTGTTATGAACACTAGTACCTCTACCACGCCTTGCTTTTGACCTTTGATCAACTGTAGAGGTTGATATTGATGATTCAGACGGCCGTTGAGTTGTGGAACTTGACGTCGAGTTGCATAACCCCAAAGGTGATGTTGGATGAGACTTAAGCGGTGGAGGTTTATTCTTCAAGCTGATGCTTGATGTTGCCTTCAGTATTAGACCACCTAGAGGTTTACCGGTTTTCATATCATCCTGTCTTCTTGCATTAGTTGCTGATGGTTTCTCATTGTTCACCAATGATCCACGACTACCTCGTTTTGACTGTTGATTGGCAGCCGAGGCTGAAGATGATGATCCTGATGACCCTGGACTAATGGGACTGTTAGGTGATGTCCTTGGAAGACGGGTAATAACTGGTGCCATTTTATTCTTCGTTTTGGTTCCAGGAGGTGTTTTGGAGGATGAATCAGCCATAACCTTACCCATTTTGGAACCAATGCTTCTTTTTGACACGGTAGCTGAGGATTTAACATTGTAACCTGGAGAACCGCCACTTGTTGACTGTGTTTTGATCGGTGCAGCCCTGCTAGGACCGACAGGTCCAATTACCTTTTTTGGTTGAGAATCCTTCTTTCCTGATGCCACCTTGATGCTTGACTTAGTTAGGTTGGATATTTCTCCGGATTTTTGCTTTGAAGCTTCAATTTCTTCAAACAACTTGGCTTCTAGACTTTCAATTTCTTCAATTTTTTCTAACTCGTACTTTACATCATCCCCACCTCCTTCAATCATGCTTGACAACTCCTCAGCATCCAGAAAACCTATGTAAAAGGATGAAGTAAAGAGATGACACCTTGAAAATGAAATACTCCATATAAGTAGTTTCTAAATGATTAAATACCTTCATTAGTGAAAAAGGCTCTGTCCCAAGAGAAACTTCTGCGCCTTTTGAAGTTGACATCTTCTGTTGAGATTTGTTGCTCAGTCTGTCTACTGCCGCTCGCCATGTTCACTGTGTTATTCGTATCAACTGACCTTCTAGCTCACCACCTGTGGTCTCATTTTGAAGTCTTGGAAGCTTCACACTTTATGATTAACTAAGATCTTATAACGATTGTGTAAGAGTTAAATATATATGGAAACACATAAACAGATTAAAGAGGATAGATGAATGTGCTATTGCATACATAGTATATGCTTAAACAACTAGCTAGCTTATAGAGATCAGATGCTGTTTCTTGAATACTTGTGAAGGAAATGACGGAATTTTTAAAACTGGAAGATCGCTTGGCACATATATAATTTTGTTGATAAGTTTCCTGTAGCTAGAGAGCCATTGCAAACAACCTCTTTGTCATCACAATTCACAACACAAGAAGTAAGAAACAAACAATGTCTATGAACGCGTAAAGATAAATAGTCTGATCCATTATATGTCACAACAAGAGTGGTATCAAATTATGAGATGAGTACATATTTTGTCAAAATGAATCAAAGAGCAGATCAAATGAACAAAATTGTCTCAATCCGCACGAGTTACTTCCTAATCAAGATATAATTTGATTTGCTGAATTACACATATGATATGCAGTTGTTGAATAAGGAGGAATTACCTTATAAAATCGATTTGACAATTATAAAATGTGCATTGATCTGGTCACACCTCGACCTCTATCCCAAATTTTAGATATTCATTTTTGTTATAAAGGTCGAGGATTGAAACCCTAATCTTGATTCCAAAATGGGAAGAAAGTGGAAATGAAGCTCTTATTTCAGAGGTGGTTCGGGTGGAAATGTAGGCCGTTATTTTGTTTCCACGTATTTACATTAATGGTCCTTCGTTTGTTAGATAGATACCATTATATTTTGTGTCTATATGCTATAACAGCCTTCCGAGTAAATACTTTTGGTCATTTCGAAAGGGTAGAGACTTCCAATTTGAACTTTCCAATGTCACAAAAGGATTAGATAACTCAACACTAGACTGATAGTTTGGTAGTTCTGGTCCTTCTGGAGCAACAACAGATACAAGGATACAACTTGAGATAGAAAAAGACCTACTATATCAAAGTCATGTATATTACAGTATTAAATTACAAGGTTGCTATTGGATTCTTGGTCCATTTCAAAATCAAATCAATCTTCTTTTCTAATCACAACGAGATAATACCAAACCTAAATTAAACTCGGCTAAATGGCTATTTTGTGTTTTGTTTTAACCATATGATGAGCACAGTAATGATCTCTTCAACAAGTTACTTTTTACATCACAGGTATTGCAACAGAGGCAAAAGACATGTTTCTTTGCCACCAGATAGAAATAGCAAAAATAAACAGCCACAAGCATGCAGGAATAGACAATAAACAAAAAGACGGGATTGTTGAAAATCCAATTAAATGGAAAAGAGTAACATTTTAAGTCTTGAACAAAAAGATTTCCAGTATTGAAAGCAGTAGACAAATTAACTAGCTATCCAGATTTAAGACCTTGGCTTCTCTTTCTTCTCCTTGAACAGAGCCAGAAGGGAAACACCAGAAACCTTCACAACTTTGAATCTGACTCCAGGAATATCTCCCACGGCGTGTCCTTTCCTTCCGAATCCTGCAATCAACACCTCATCCTGTACAAAAAAGAGAATGAAAAGTCAGAATCACTGGAAAACGACCACCAAACGCCACTTACAAAGAATGACACAAGACTACTCACGTTCTCCTCAATGTAGTTCAAGCAACCATCATTGGGAACAAATGCTGCAATCTTCTTTCCGTTCTTGATTAACTGAACTCTGGCACACTTTCTGATAGCAGAGTTAGGCTGTTTAGCCTCAATACCACTGTAGACATTATGAAGAAAATTGTCAAACAAACAACATATGAGCATCAGTAGAAAACTGAAAAGGAAAGTAAAGGGTTTTTACATCTTCTCAAGAACAATTCCTTTAGCATGAGAAGAACCAGCAAAAGGCTTTTTCCACTCATTTCCAAGATGGGATTTCTTGTACGACTTGTCAGCCCACCTTTGCCTCCTGCGGTGGGACTTCAGCTTGCGTCCTGCTCCCATGCCATGTGTTTTACTGAAACATAACAAAGAAAACGAGCGAATCAGACAAGTCTTCATATACCTCAAGCACCAAATTGCAATGTATCCATATATACTTCTGATGTTAACAAACAACAACTAATAAAATTTCCATGAATATTAACCAATAATAGGTATATACTAAACAGTGTTTCCCATTAATCAAACTCCCAACTTTTCATGCTTTATCCACATTATTATTGTTAATAGGACTAATGTTGGAACTTTCTGTTAAATATCTATACACGTTATTCAGATTAATGTAGAAGCTTTAACACCAACAATATAAGATAGCAGCCTAAAAAACAATTGCAAAAAATAATCTTTCAGCCTTCTTCTAAATGACATCTTTGGCAATAAACTTATCACAATAAGCATAAAAATAAAACACCAACAGTTGTTACACCCAAACCCAATCACAGTTTAAAACAGCATCGGTTTTCAAAGTTCAAAACACAAGATATATGATCATTCAAAATTGGTTTTCTTTCAAAAACATGATTATACAGAAATCCGACAAAACTAAAAAAATTTCTTATTTTTCCCTACTAATTTTACATTTCAGTATTATAACGTCATCTCCAGGCTGCTCAAAAACAACAGTACCCATTTTTGTGATCTAAATAACATATCTATAGATATAACAAATATATGTAGTTTTTATGTATATATACAAACTTGAGCCTATTTTTCAAGGTTACTTCACATTCAGCTTCAACACTTCATAACATTAAACCAACAACATATGTTTTGTATGTGTGATGTATATATAAAATCAAGATTAACAAAGCAATGGAAATAATTTATACAAATCATAGTCATATGTACAGAGAAACACTTAAATAAGAGATGAAACAGAGATAGATGAATGTAATACCCCATGTTTGCCTGCTGCTGCTGCTGCTGCCTGCTGCTGCTGCTGCTGCTGCTACTGCTACTGCTGCTGCTGCTGCTACTGCTGCTACTACTGCTGCTGCTGCTGCTGCTGCTGCTGCTGCTGCTGCTGCTGCTGCTGCTGCTGCTGCTGCTGCTGCTGCTGCTGCTGCTGCTGCTGCTGCTGCTGCTGCTGCTGCTGCTGCTGCTGCTGCTGCTGCTGCTGCTGCTGCTGTGCTGCTGCTGCTGCTGCTGCTGCTGCTGCTGCTGCTGCTGCTGCTGCTGCTGCTGCTGCTGCTGCTGCTGCTGCTGCTGCTGCTGCTGCTGCTGCTGCTGCTGCTGCTGCTGCTGCTGCTGCTGCTGCTGCTGCTGCTGCTGCTGCTGCTGCTGCTGCTGCTGCTGCTGCTGCTGCTGCTGCTGCTGCTGCTGCTGCTGCTGCTGCTGCTGCTGCTGCTGCTGCTGCTGCTGCTGCTGCTGCTGCTGCTGCTGCTGCTGCTGCTGCTGCTGCTGCTGCTGCTGCTGCTGCTGCTGCTGCTGCTGCTGCTGCTGCTGCTGCTGCTGCTGCTGCTGCTGCTGCTGCTGCTGCTGCTGCTGCTGCTGCTGCTGCTGCTGCTGCTGCTGCTGCTGCTGCTGCTGCTGCTGCTGCTGCTGCTGCTGCTGCTGCTGCTGCTGCTGCTGCTGCTGCTGCTGCTGCTGCTGCTGCTGCTGCTGCTGCTGCTGCTGCTGCTGCTGCTGTGCTGCTGCTGCTGCTGCTGCTGCTGCTGCTGCTGCTGCTGCTGCTGCTGCTGCTGCTGCTGCTGCTGCTGCTGCTGCTGCTGCTGCTGCTGCTGCTGCTGCTGCTGCTGCTGCTGCTGCTGCTGCTGCTGCTGCTGCTGCTGCTGCTGCTGCTGCTGCTGCTGCTGCTGCTGCTGCTGCTGCTGCTGCTGCTGCTGCTGCTGCTGCTGCTGCTGCTGCTGCTGCTGCTGCTGCTGCTGCTGCTGCTGCTGCTGCTGCTGCTGCTGCTGCTGCTGCTGCTGCTGCTGCTGCTGCTGCTGCTGCTGCTGCTGCTGCTGCTGCTGCTGCTGCTGCTGCTGCTGCTGCTGCTGCTGCTGCTGCTGCTGCTGCTGCTGCTGCTGCTGCTGCTGCTGCTGCTGCTGCTGCTGCTGCTGCTGCTGCTGCTGCTGCTGCTGCTGCTGCTGCTGCTGCTGCTGCTGCTGCTGCTGCTGCTGCTGCTGCTGCTGCTGCTGCTGCTGCTGCTGCTGCTGCTGCTGCTGCTGCTGCTGCTGCTGCTGCTGCTGCTGCTGCTGCTGCTGCTGCTGCTGCTGCTGCTGCTGCTGCTGCTGCTGCTGCTGCTGCTGCTGCTGCTGCTGCTGCTGCTGCTGCTGCTGCTGCTGCTGCTGCTGCTGCTGCTGCTGCTGCTGCTGCTGCTGCTGCTGCTGCTGCTGCTGCTGCTGCTGCTGCTGCTGCTGCTGCTGCTGCTGCTGCTGCTGCTGCTGCTGCTGCTGCTGCTGCTGCTGCTGCTGCTGCTGCTGCTGCTGCTGCGCTGCTGCTGCTGCTGCTGCCGCTGCTGTTGAAAGAAGCGCCTAACCTTTCAATCTGCAGTTGTTTTATTATGTGAGTAAAACCCTAATTCTGGAACCCCCATTTTTATGGTTTTATATCGCTTGCTATCTATGGGCCACTTTTGGGCTTTTCTAATTTGACTCACTATTTTTTATTTTGGGCCGATAAAATGTTTGCTTTCATTTAGAGCTTTAGATTACGTCAATTAAAATCACTTTATCTAACTATGAAAAAAAAAAAAAAAAAAAAAAAAAAAAAAAAAAAAAAAAAAAAAAAAAAAAAAAAAAAAAAAAAAAAAAAAAAAAAAAAAAAAAAAAAAAAAAAAAAAAAAAAAAAAAAAAAAAAAAAAAAAAAAAAAAAAAAAAAAAAAAAAAAAAAAAAAAAAAAAAAAAAAAAAAAAAAAAAATGAAAAAAAAGACATTGGTTGTTACATTTAAATTTACCTTTTTAATGCTTTCTTTTTTTTGGTAAAAAAAGGTTGCTTTCGTTTGACGATCCAAATTGGCCCACAATTGGTTGTTTATCCATAAAGTGGAGGGCATCCCTCACTCACTAAATAGCTATGGTTATAAGGTTTGTGAGTTTGAACCCAAATCTTGCACTATTTGTACGTGACAAAAATGTCTCACTCTTTATTAATTGACATACATGTAACTGGACGTTCAAAATCAGTTTTGGGTCCTCAAATTAACCCACCCATACATATGTATTTATATTTAGCACTTAAAATCATTTATCTAACTTATTAATAATGATCAATGACTTTATTACAATAAATAAATAATAGATAATTATTTAAATTAACGTAATTACCCTCACTTATTAATTAAGGTTTTCTTTGGGCAAATAAACACACCATGGGACTTAACACCACAATAAGAAAAATCACCCCCTCATAATTCTCTAAATTTTTGTGGTCTAATCTTTGTCACCAAATTCTTATATTAAGAACACAACGTGAACCCGATTCTCAACCGAGTCATGTTGTCTTTCCTAAGCTATTGAATGATTAGGTATACATCCTTGATCTATTATATTTCATTAGCTATACAATAATTAATCTGGCTTATGATCTAAATGAGCACATAATTATTTCAATAACCATAAAAATTAATGATTATTAATTAATATTAATTTTAGGGATATAATAGGAATTACTGTTGGGTTTCTTATAATTGACACATGTGTCACTATTTTACGGTTAGGCCTATATTTAGGCTTATTAAATTAGGTCTCTTTATCATTTTTGTTTATATTTAGCACTTAAAATCATTTATCTAACTTATTAATAATGATCAATGACTTTATTACAATAAATAAATAATAGATAATTATTTAAATTAACGTAATTACCCTCACTTATTAATTAAGGTTTTCTTTGGGCAAATAAACACACCATGGGACTTAACACCACAATAAGAAAAATCACCCCCTCATAATTCTCTAAATTTTTGTGGTCTAATCTTTGTCACCAAATTCTTATATTAAGAACACAACGTGAACCCGATTCTCAACCGAGTCATGTTGTCTTTCCTAAGCTATTGAATGATTAGGTATACATCCTTGATCTATTATATTTCATTAGCTATACAATAATTAATCTGGCTTATGATCTAAATGAGCACATAATTATTTCAATCACGCATAAAACATTCAAGCAAGTGATAGCAGCATGGAGAGCGTTTCTATGATAGATGCAAAATGGCGAATATATGATTGTAAAATGTTGCATTTAACTAGAAAATGAGAAAAATATTATTACAAATCCTTGCATTCTCCATCAAAATGCAACACCGACACATCAGAAAGGTCAAATTTAGAAGTCAAACTTCGTTACAATTCAACTTTCACTATACAGAGGAAGCCTGCAACTCCATCCCCAACAGATAAGAACTAAAACCCCTAACAAAAGCCTTTCTTACCTTCATTCATTGATCTCCAAGCAACATTCCTGAATCAACAACAATTATGCATTTCAGACAACAAACAAATAATAAGTATCTTCAGAACACACCCAAAAAGTTGATCAAATGATTCAAGATTGATATAGACTTTAAACACATGTACCTGCTAAATGTCTTGAATTACTTCTGGCCTTTCTTCATAAAAACACCAAACTTCTTCAACATGTTGCCGTTTTTCTTCTTGGGTGATTCCTCTTGCATGTCTTCAGAAAACGGGGAGTTCAACTTACCACCAATGGTGTGAGAATCAAGAGACCCCGTCCGATCCACAAACTTCCCATTATTATTACCAGAAAGCATGGCTGCAGCTGCTTCTGCTGCCTTCCTCCACTGGTCTGACTGCACTTTCAGCCTTCTCAACTCCGCCTCCATTTCAGCATTTGCCGCCTGAGCCAAATCCAATTGCTCAGTTACCCTTACCACTTTTCTACTACTTTTATCTGCCTCTTCGGTCAAATACCCAACTTTCATAAGTGCTTCTCTCTCAGCAACTCTTGCGGCTTCTGCAGATGCAACAGCTTCATCATTGACCTGGGTTTTTTCAATTTTCAATCTATCATTCTCCTCAGTAACATTTTTCAGTTCGGTTTCTTTTTCAGCCATAAATCTCTTCAGCTCTTCCAAATCATCTGCCAATTTTGTTAATTCAGTAACATCTTCAGTGTCTTTCACTGTTGTTGATTCTGATTTATCAAGCTTTTCATTCAATTCCTTATTTTCCTCGGATATGTTTTGCAGTTTGTCCTCTTTCTCTTGTAACTTTGCCTTCAAATCCTCCAACTCAGCTTTTGATTTTTCCAAATTTGCCTCCAAGATTGCAACTTGTTGGCATGATTCAGATTTTGTTTGTTCCACAAGCTCATAAGCATTTCGAATCTGTAAAGTGCTTTGAATATACTCATCTTGGTATCTTTTTTCAGCTCCCTCGAGTTCTCCGCGTAACTTTACCACCTCCATTTTCACACAGTTAAGCTGGTCTTGATCATCATCACAATCATCATCATCATCCCTACCATTCACCTGAAATTTGCTGACAATTGCTTCCAATGAATTCACTTGGGATTTCGACTTCTCAAACTCCATCATTAGAGAATCATAAGCTTCAACGACTTTCTGTTTTTCCAGCCTCAATGTCTCTTCAGTTGATTTTGCAGTTTCCAATTGTTCTCGGGTTTGACTCACGATTTCTAAAGCTCTAGCTTCAGCATCTTTTGAATCATTCAGTTGGGTTTTCAGTTCTTCAACTATAGCAAGAGTTTCAGAAAGTTCTAGCCTTAAAGTCAGCATCTCATTATGAGCTGATTCTGCATATTTTGCTTGATTGGCTTCAGATTCGGACAGCTTTTCAAGCTGAATCTTGAGTTTCTGGACCTCATTCACGGCGGCAGCCAAAGCAGCAGAGTCCATAGAGTGGTGTTTCTGGACAGCATCTAGTTCAGATTCCCAGGCCCTGTCCCGGTCCTGTGAGATCTTTCTGAGTTCTTGAAGTCGGGATTCTTCAGAAGCTGAAATCTCATCAAGCTGTTGTTGTGAATCTTGAAGCTTTTCTGACATTTCTGCAAGCTGCTTTTTGGCATCTTCGGCTTCCTCGTTTGCCTGCTTCTTCCATGATTCTGACTGGCTTAGTTGCTCCTCGGCTTTCTTAAGTTGTTCTTGGAGATTTGCAAGTTGAGTTTCCAGTTCCGCCACTCTGCCGGGCCGTTTTTTCTACATTATACATACAACGACTTAATAATTTACATGGTACGCGTTATAAAATAAAGTGAATGCAAAACTCTTTTAGTATAGGCAGTAAAATATTGAATTTTACTCATGAATGAGTCGATTGGGGTTATGTGTTATTCCTAACAGGTCAAACAGAAAATTAAATAAAAAGCTTGAAAAGAGACAGGTCCAGTGTCACCTTAAGTTTGAATGAAAAGCTTAAAACCTTCAATGTCATTTTATCTATAAAGAAACTAGATTATAAAATGATGCAACTTTTTAATCATCTTTAACACACTAGATGCTTCCTCCGTATAAAAAATGTACAGTTACGAACAAACAGTTTTTCAGGTCAACTGGACATAATTTGACCCATCCAAATCAGCAAACCACCCATTTTTCCATCTCAGGTAATGGCTATTATACCTCGGATGTCGGTGTACGGGGTGATCGACGGTCAGCAATTTTTGGACTTCTTGCTTTAGGTGTTCTGTTTGCTGGACTTTGAGATGAAGAATTGTCAGGTTCTGCTCCTGCCGTTTTGAGCTGCCTAGCAGTTTTCGGTGTCCTCTGTGGCACCTCCAAGGTGGCAGCCCTGTTTATTTAAAATTGTAAATAAACAAATAAGGTGATGACATTAACAATAAGAAACCCAGTACACTTTATATATCTAGAAGTGTGCATTTAACCAGGCGTCTTAAAACACATAGACAACTAAGTACAGGACTTCATGCAGCTATTGTTGATAGTATATAATCTAGGTAATTAAACATGCATCCCTAACTCTTATCAAATATCTTTCCGCATAACAAATGCAAATAAGGACCAGTTTTATCGAATACAACAATTTGATCATAATTGCTCAAAATGGCCAGCAATCCGTCAAAATGATCAGAAACAAATTGGTACTATGACTTGAAACTTTCCAAAAATGCTCAGACAATGGTTTTTAAGCACATGAAGATTAACACGGACCACTTCTTTCAGAAAATGTAAATGGAAATAAAGGGGACTCATCAAATAAATACTGAAAGTGAGTGGCATGAACAGGGTCCCAATGTTAAGTCAATATCACAAAAGGCCACTCAGCAGCAAAAACATGCATGTTATCTTGAAAATGATTTATAGCTCTTTTAAAAAAAAATAACACATAAATAAACATTATACTTTGCAAATGAGAAGAGGTTTTCTTAGAGCTGAAACAGATATCCACAGCAGTGTACCAGATTTAAGGCGTGTGGTACGAGTGATAATATAATTATTATTTCCCTAAGCCCGTCTCAAACGGAAAGGCAAACACCATTTTGGATATTCTAAAGATCAGAAATGACTATTGTAACACAAAACTATTGCAATGAATGAAAGATAAGAGCCATACCTTGTCTTTGGTGTTTGCATTGTCTAAATTACCCTTGATTAAAAGCAATCCTCTAAAAAGGCCCACTTGAATAAAGCAGTTGACCCACAATTCCTAGAATGGTTTGAAGAGGAATGCTTGGGTCAGACAGAAGGATTTGTTTATATATATTATGTATGCAATGTAATGCTTATGTGAAAGGTTACCAACAAAATGATGTCATGTAGGAAACCCAAACTTTAATCAATGTCAACTAAAAAAAACAAAACTAAGGTTTAAACAAACACAACACTTCAAAGAAACTCCAAGCTCCAATAAGAACTACCCCCACTCCCAACAACCAAACTAACACCACGAGGAAAATTAAAGCCCACCGCATTTCCAAAAAAGAAATTCATCCGAAATATAGTGGTGTTTTTTTCTTTAAATGTTCACAGGCTAAAATTACTCCTTTTTTGATTGTTATCTTCTTGCAAAGTACAATTGGTACTGAACTTGAACCACAAGATTTATGTAAGCGTAATTAAGACATTAGAAACGAAGAAAATACTTTCTAATCTATACACACATAAGATAGATTTCCAAAATCAAACGATTCTTTTTGTTGGACAAAGGAGTAATAAGAGAAAAAGATGCATCAATAAGAAGAAATTAAAGACAGATATCATAAGACAAAACCATCTTTTATGCTTTTCTTCTTTATCTTCTTTTTCAATCTTTGTGTGTCATGATGCATTTCAAAAATAATATTATATACACTACATCGTACGAAAAAAATTAATAGAGAAAGAAATCATATAGACAGTCACCAATATTATGCTTTAAGAAATCAATATTACGTAGTTACATTATATTATCGCTTACGAGCAATTCAAACTTTAGTAGCTTCAAAATGTTTATATATTCATACTGTTCTCATGTTGTTAACGATAATTTTGCTTTATAAACTTCACCTAAAACTAACTCGTTTGACACTAAAATGCTAAATGAACCTTTTGGGTTTAGCCATATAGCAAGTTTGGCTACAAAAGTCAAAATATATCTCTAATAATTGAAATGCAGGAAATGTAATGATAATCATTATCACTCACATAAGTTAGACACCATGATAAAAGTAACTTTTTTTCACTCTGAATTCTTGTTTGATATGCAACGAGAAAACATAAGTATTGAAGATATTATTTCACAACCAAGGGTTGGCTCAGTACCAGATGACCCTACTGTTTGACGCCTGGGGTCCGATGTCACTCGGTGTAACGACTCTCAGTCATGGGTTGGACCCATAAACTTAGTCACTATATTGGTCAAATATCACAGTTGGTAAAAGCTTTGATACACCATGTGTAAAAATCAAGACAGATACACCCAAATTAGCATAACCAAACTTTTGACTTAAAAAAAAATAAAAATACTCCGTACTAAACAATAACAGCATCTTGAAGCCACACATAAATTCAAACAAGTCTTCAAAGTACTAAAACACAAATCTAACTTTACCTTTTCAAATTAGAAGTCTCAAAAAATGTCCTGAAAACAGTTATTTTAAGACTCATAATAGAATCTGTAAAAATGTTTGTAACTAACTTATATAATGGTCTATCCAAGACAATTTATTTCTTCTATTAAAAATTTTAGTAGCATTTAAAGTTGTGAACTTTGTTTTAGACAAAAAAGAGTACTATTTTGTTGATTTATTTACTAATTGAAATCTTTGCTTTAAATAGCTCAAAAGATCCCATAAATACTCACAAACTGACACACAAAGACATATTAAAAAATGAACCAAGAATTGATTTTGACTAGAAAGACAAAGCAGCTGCTACTGCATTCAAGTTTTTCATGATGATACATATACATACACATAATAATTAAACAAAATACTTTGATGGGTAGATGAGAAGCTCCCAATAAGTGCAATAGATTCATTTTTTTTTTAACATTTTAGATCTACCAAACAGATTCTCAGAACCACAAATAAGCATTACATAATACAATACCATTTCCTTTTTAGATAATAATAAAAATAAAAATAAATAACAAACTATGCAAATGCAGCTGCACAATGGCTAATTAAAATATAAAAAGTAAAAGACTTTTTCAATTTTTTGCATATTTTCTCAAGTACCCATGATATAAAAATAAAGTAACAAATATATAACCTTATCAAAAAAAAAAAAAAAAAAAATTTGGGAAACCCAAAATAAATGTAAGTCCCTTATAAAGTTAAATGCATATTACAAATTATTCAGATAAAAAAAAAAGTCTGTATACAAATAACATAACAACTTTATGAACTCTTAAAATGAATGTATAGAAATAATGTAAGTACTTTATGAAGTCTTAAGAAAGCAAAAGAATATAATAACTGACCTGAGAAAATAAGGTTGTATGAAGCAAAAAATAGTTGTCTGCAACTTTAGTAACTTGCTTGGAAAAAGCAGCAAAAACCCTGGTTAAGGAAGGAAGATGAAGTGTGTGTTTGTGTGTTGTGTTTTTATCTTTGTTTGGAGGAAGTGTTTTACAGTTCCCAAAGTTGAAGTCTTTTTCTGAGATGAGAGGGAAACAGGGGGTGTTTGGATATAAAATGTAAAATGTATATACACGCGCGTGTTGAGACACGCGCATAGGTCACGCTCTACTGGGTGCAGGGAGTCACATGGTTTTGGTGGGATTTTTTTTGTTGATTTCAAAATGAGTTAATTTCAAAAATCGTCCTTGTGGTTTTACCAAAAAATCACGTTTCATCCTTTAAACTTTCAAAATGACACTGGTAGTCCTTTATACGCGGATAATGGTCACGTTTCGTCCTTTAGTCGACCGTATAAAGGACGAAACGTGTCCATCATCCATTAGATTAAAGGACGAAACGTGACCATCATCCGTTAGATTAAAGGACGAAACGTGACCATCATCCGTTAGATTAAAGGACGAAACATGACCATTATCCGCGTATAAAGGACTATCAGTGTCATTTTGAAGTTTAAAGGATGAAACGTGATTTTTTGGTAAAACCACAAGGATGATTTGTGAAATTAACTCTTTAAAAATTTTTATCTTTATTTTTTTATTTTAAGACCCATCCAAATATAAGTTTTGTGAAGGTTTTGATGTTGTTGGATAAGATAAGGGTGTGAGGTTAAAATAAAATCTCAGTTTTTAGATATTTTATTATTTACGGTGTCCTTAGTTTGTTTTAAAAATTTTATTTAATTGTTTTAGTTTTGATAGAAGTCCAAAGTAGGTAGCTTAATTGATAATAGGAAGTATATTTTTGTCATAAATGGTATAAAGTATGTAGCTTAATTGATAATAATGGGTTGATAGCTAGTGTCATTCTAGACTTTTAACGAAGGTTTATTTGTTGGGCAACCAGGATTCGAATATAAGACACAGCAAGTTTTACCCAAAATGGCAATCAAAACTACCGCAATGCATCCTGCTCGGTGGGTATAGAAACCACATATAGGTTAAATAATTGATAATAGGAAATATTTACTAACCACATGTGCTTAGTAATAGAAAATACAATTATACAATATAAAACTTTTATTTTATCTTTTCTCGAAGTTTAACGTTAACACTACAAAAGAATAAAAAAAAGTTTTATTTTATATAATTAAAACTTCTAAGTAAATGTTAATGTTAACGCTAATTATTTTATATTTGTGCTTATATTTATAAATATATGATGATATGTATTTTTTAATTTGTCATCAATAAAAAAAAATAATAAGTCATCATTGGAAAAAAAATTAACAAGCTATTATCAAAATCCATTCAACTAACTTTAATATCTCTATAAAACTAAGAGATGATATGTTATTCATTGTGTGACAATCATCTTTACTTGTCAACTAGGACTTTGGCTTAGATGTCATTTTTTGGTTTTTTAGCAATTTGTTCACAACTAAGCATAATCTAATTTACAATTAATTTATATTCCAATTAATATTATCTTAATCCTAATTACTTATAAATCAAAAATAAATATTTATTCTTTATTTTTATCTCAATTTATAATTCACATTTTTTTTCTAACCTTTTCCTTTTATTTTTTTCTCTATAGCCCAAAAAGTTATTATTATTCATTCAAGCTTTCAACATCCTTTAATAAAAATTTTGTTTTATTTTGTATGATTAAAATTATTGTTTTATAAGGATCTGTTACATGTATTCTTATTTTGTTTATTAAAGCGGTTATATATTATGTAGATATAAATATATTACATATTACATAAATTACTAGTAAATATAAATATGTTAACATGATTATTTTATCCTTGAAAGATTATCGGAGGAATCAGTTTTGTGTAATCACATCTCATACGTATATTATATAGCAATATAAATACCAATACATTATCTGTCATTTTTTCCACAGTTAGCAGATTTGTCATTTTCATTAAAGTGGAAATTACTTTAATGATGTTGTTAATCTTTGTGATTCTTATGTTTTATTGTTAATTTGTAACATTTAAAGCATTTGTAGTCATTTGTTTTTATATAGAATTATTATATGTAAAATACACATTTTCCCATTTTTATTTAGAAAATGTTAAACGAAGTTTTTAGATTCCACTTAACGTGCATAAAAAAAATTGTATCTTTCCATATCAAAAGTTCACCCTTGAATTTTATGTTAAGTGTACAACTATTTAATACACTTTAATGAAAACTTTATGTGCTTGGCTTAGCGGTATATTGTACGGATTTCGTATAAAATCAAATAATTCCGTTTCTATCTATTTCATCCGATAATATTGCAAAGGATTATGGAGGTCTTGGGGAGATATAGTCATATACAGGCCCACATACTAAAGTCTTGTCCATTGAGGAAACATAATAAATATATTACATATTACATAAATTACTAGTAAATATAAATATGTTAACATGATTATTTTATCCTTGAAAGATTATCGGAGGAATCAGTTTTGTATAATCACATCTCATACGTATATTATATAGCAATATAAATACCAATACATTATCTGTCATTTTTTCCACAGTTAGCAGATTTGTCATTTTCATTAAAGTGGAAATTACTTTAATGATGTTGTTAATCTTTGTGATTCTTATGTTTTATTGTTAATTTGTAACATTTAAAGCATTTGTAGTCATTTGTTTTTATATAGAATTATTATATGTAAAATACACATTTTCCCATTTTTATTTAGAAAATGTTAAACGAAGTTTTTAGATTCCACTTAACGTGCATAAAAAAAATTGTATCTTTCCATATCAAAAGTTCACCCTTGAATTTTATGTTAAGTGTACAACTATTTAATACACTTTAATGAAAACTTTATGTGCTTGGCTTAGCGGTATATTGTACGGATTTCGTATAAAATCAAATAATTCCGTTTCTATCTATTTCATCCGATAATATTGCAAAGGATTATGGAGGTCTTGGGGAGATATAGTCATATACAGGCCCACATACTAAAGTCTTGTCCATTGAGGAAACATAATAAATATATTTTGTACCAAAACATTAATGGCATCGCATGGTAAAATGGGTCATCTCCCTTGATCCAAAAATTAAGTATTTTAATATGGCAACTTTTCCATTTACAAAAAAAAATTGTCACAAAAATGGTTTTATATGACATATATTTAATCATGTATAGGTGTTTTTTTTGAAAGGTGAATTTCGCTTGAAATTTCGTGTCGCGATTCGACAGCGAGAGGTCTAGCATACGTTGTCTTAACCGGGTCCGCGCTAGAGAGCTCCCTCGAAGTAGAAATGCCTATTTCAAATACCCAATGGGGGAAAAACCCCCTACTAATCCGCCTGAAGGCACGACGATTAATAGGGGTAAACCCTGCCCCTCAGACTTGAACCTGGGTATACCCAAGTCAAGCTCTCATAGAAGGACTACCTATATCTCAAAGTTGGTGGAATGAGGATTCGAACCTGAGACCTATAGGTCACCAGGGGAACTCCAAACCACTACACCAACTCATCATTGATAATCATGTATAGGTATACTGTGGACTATGGAGGGTATGTTCGACGACTAAATTTGTTTATTTAGCAGCTAATACTCCATGATCTTCTTGTAGGAATAAGTTTTTTTTTTAAAGGTGAATTTCGCTTGAAACTTCGTGTCGTGATTCGACATCGGGAGGTCTAGCATACGTTATCTTAACCGGATCTGCGCTAGAGAGCTCCCTCGAAGTATAAATTCTTATTTCAAATACCCAGTGGGGGGAAAACCCCCTACTAATCCGCCCGAAAGCACGACGATTAATAGGGGTAAACCCTGCCCCTCAGACTTGAACCTGGGTATACCCAAGTCAAGCTCTCATAGAAGGACTACCTATATCTCAAAGTTGGTGGAATGAGGATTCGAACCTGAGACCTATAGGTCACCAGGGGAACTCCAAACCACTACACCGACTTATTTCAAGAATATAGATTACTAAGCTAAGAAAACCCAATGAAAAATAGACAAACCTAATAACAACAGAGAAAAAAGGAACTTCGATGGTTGACAACCAACGCCCAACAAGAAGATACATAGAGATTTTCCCTAACAAACACATAGATAAAAGATACAAAGTCTTGTAGGCTTTTACAACACCCAAATGACCGATTGAGCAAAAATCAAACATAAGTTAGTTAATACTCAATATTACTTGTATCTTGTAGTTGGACTGTTCGAGGTATATGTTGTATATGTTTAGATTATTTCATATTTTATTTTTAGTTTTAATAATATTAGTCAGAGTTATCAATATTCGACTTAACACGAAACTTGACTTGAAAAAAATTGGGTTAGTTTGTCTAAATCCGACATGCCAACCTATCAACCCGACAACCCTATTTTTCTTAGGTCATGTCCGAGATTGTTATTTTTATTGTCGTCTCTTCTAAATATCCATATTAAAACATACACACTATTAAAAAGAATACACCACTATAGAGAAACATAATGGGACCGAGGGAGTTGTTTACAAGTCAATATTTACACCTTATCATAGGTTAGACTTTAGACTATTTACGGTAGATGTCGCTGATTTATACACAAAAACTGAAAATGGCTCTTTTTTAATTTAATGGCGAGAACATTAAAAGAGAAAAACACAGTAAATAAATATAACGAAATCTAGTTCATGTGACCTTGCTATACCGTTGCTTTGTTTTGAATGGAAGCAACTAGTAATCTTTATTTCTATTTGTTTAACAAATCTTGATCTCTACTCTACCTTCAACGGCTCTATCATACGATTTTCTATACTATATTCGTGTCTGTTAACTGTGAGAGCCTGAGAGGTGTAAAGAAAACACGACCATTATTTTTGGGCCGGGCTCATCAACCATTTCGTCCTAACCAGTCCCATAACTCCCTCCCACGAGATTGACCCGGATCATGTCCAATAATTTGTACCACTTCTTATTTTTATTTTATTTTTTATTTTATTTTTTTTTTATTTTTTTACAGATGAAGACTTGAATTAACATCCACTTATTATGTAGTTATTTACACCATTGACTCTGTTAAAAATATTGTTGTTATTTTCTATTTTTTCAATCTTATAACCTGCAGGGACTGTTCTTGCCAATTCTCAAAGTTATTCAGGTATGTATTTCATATTTCTGCTATATTTGTTATTTTATTTTTTATTTTATTTTTTATTTTATTTTTTATTTTATTTTTTATTTTATTTTTTATTTTATTTTATTTTTTATTTTATTTTATTTTTTATTTTATTTTTTATTTTTTTTACAGATGAAGACTTGAATTAACATCCACTTATTATGTAGTTATTTACACCATTGACTCTGTTAAAAATATTGTTGTTATTTTCTATTTTTTCAATCTTATAACCTGCAGGGACTGTTCTTGCCAATTCTCAAAGTTATTCAGGTATGTATTTCATATTTCTGCTATATTTATAAAATCTGTTTATGCAGGGACTAAAGGGTAACTTTTGAAGATTGGTGGCTATATATACGACCCTTTATTCAGTTTTAGGGTTAAGAGTTTTGAGAGTTTAATTTCGATATTTTGTATCTATATATATTTTTCTGTATTTTTGTCTGGTAGATCATCTTGATCTTATTCTTTGTGAGATTAAGAGAGTTGTAGTGAGGATATTTGTAAGAGTGTTCTTGTGTTAGTGAATCGCATCCATTAAGGGGACGATTATTTCTGTTTGTAAGAGTAGCACTCGATTGAGGACTACTTGTTGTTGATTGTTATTCTGGGCAATAATATTCGATTATTGCATTATATTGTTTGTGTTCATATTTTTTACATGGTAACAAATCCAAGTTGGCTGATTATTGAAGATCTAGGGTTCGAGAATTGGGTTTTTCATCTAAAAAACCCTAATTAGGTTCAAGTGCTGTTTGTTATTGCTTCCGCTGAGTATTAATTTGGTGATACTTTCTTCTTTTTCAACTCTTTCTTATTCCTATAGCACTGTAAGTCTTCTTACCATTATCTGGTGGATTGCCTTGAGTTGATATACAGGGTATGTACAGCTGCCTTGACCCTCTTCCTTGAAGAAGTGTGGAATCCTGGTAGTAGTTATACCTGCAAACTATATCGATTCCTGTGTGATCTAAAAAACTCCAGATAATTTTGTTTGCTTATTTGTGCTATTTGATATTCTTTTGTTTGGTTATTTGTTTAATTGCTTGTTATTTGTCTTGTGTGATCATATTTGTTTGTCTGTCTTAAAATAGGTGATACTGCTACTGTTAGTGGTCTTGATATTGGTAATCCTTTGTATCTGCATGCTAATGACACTACTGGTGTTCCTATTATTTCTATAAAACTGTCTGGTACTGAAAATTATCGAATATGGGCTAGTGCTATGAAACTTGCATTACAAACTAAAAATAAGACTGGATTTATTGATGGAACTATTGTTAAAACTGCTTATGCTACTAGTGCTGTTTTGTCTCAACAATGGGAAAGGTGTAATGCAGTTGTTCTTTCTTGGATATTAGGTTTTGTTTCTCAAGATGTTTATTTAGGTCAAGTTTTTTCTGAAAATGCTACTGCTGTGTGGAATGAACTTAAGGAAACATATGATAAAGTAGATGGTTCTATTGTTTATAACTTGATGCATAAAATAAATACATTTAAACAAAATGGAATGTCTCTGTCTGAATATTATCATAAACTGAACTCACTCTGGAGAGAATTTGATATTCTTACTAAACTGCCTAATTGTACATGTGAAACTAGAGAAGAAGTTGGTACTCATGATAAGTTGATTAAACTAATGCAGTTTTTAATGGGTTTAGATGATATATATCAACCTATAAGAAGTACTTTGTTGTCTAAAGATCCTTTACCTGATGTTAAAAGTGCATTTGCTACTGTTTCTAGGGAAGAGTCACATAGAGGAGTTCATAAAACTGCTAATGTTGATACTAAACCTCAAGTGTCTGCTTTTGTTGCTAAATCTGTTGATTATAAGAAGAAGTTTCCTGTGAACAGAGGTCCTAATCCTAATCTGTCATGTAAAAACTGTGGTATGATTGGTCACACTATGGAAAGATGTTATGAAATTGTTGGTTATCCACCTGGTTTTAAAAGACACCCTAATCCTATTAGACAAAATCATGGTTTTAAACAGGGTTTTAATGCTAATTGTGATGCAAGTACTAGTTCTGTGCAATCTAGTAATCTGAATTCTATGTCTGGTCTTTTTGCTAATTTGAATAATGTGAATTCTATGCCTTTCACTAATGAGCAAGTGCAGAAATTAATTTCCTTGATTAGTGATAAATCTTCTGGAAGTGTTCAAGCTAATATGGCAGGTATGCCAAGTTTCTTTAACAATAGTGTTCAGTTTAATTCAAATTTTAGTAAATATTTTTGTGCTTCTAATGATGTTCATAAGTTGGTTAAATTGTTAAAATGGATTATTGATTCTGGAGCAAACCAACATATGACTGTATCTTTCAAAAATATGTTTGATGTGATTGATGTTTCTGATCTAAATCTAACTGTTGGACATCCAAATGGAACTCTTGCAAAAATAAAAGGAATTGGGAATTTAAAACTTACTGATAATGTTATTTTGTATGATGTTCTAGTTGTTCCTGATTATTGTGTAAGTCTGTTATCTGTGCACAAGTTGATTAAAGATAGTAAGTTGTTTGTTGGTTTTGATGAAAATAAATGTTATATTCAGGATTTGACAAGAAGGAATGTCTTGGGGACTGGTAGTGAGTCAAATGGTCTCTATTTGTTTGATCAATGTGATTCTGTTGGTAAGTGTAATAATGTGATCAGTATGAACTTTCATGTTTCAAAAACTCTATGGCACAATAGGCTAGGTCATCCTGCTGATCAAGTTCTTGCAGTATTAAAATCTGATTTAAATCTAGAAAACAATGCTTATGTGTCACCTTGTGAAGTTTGTCATAAAGCCAAGCAGACTAGAGAACCTTTTCCTTTAAGTTCACATAAAACTAAAAAGTTAGGTGAATTAATTCATTTAGATTTGTGGGGACCTTATAGGGTTCCAAGTAGGGAAGGGTTTAAATATTTTTTAACTATTGTTGATGATTATTCTAGGGCTGTTTGGGTATATCTTTTGAAAAACAAAGATGAAGTTTATGACATGTTTGAGTCTTATGTAAATTTGTTACTTAATCAGTTTGAAGTTAAAGTTAAAGTTATAAGGTCTGATAATGGTACTGAGTTTGTTAACAACAGAATGAGTAATTACTTGTTTGAAAATGGGATAATTCATCAAACTTCTGTAAGTTATACACCTCAGCAAAATGGCATTGCTGAGAGAAAACACAGACATTTACTTAATGTGGCTAGAAGTCTTTTGTTTCAAAGTGGTTTACCTCTTAGGTTTTGGTCTGATTGTGTTCTGACTGCTGTCTATCTTATTAACAGGTTACCCTCATCAGTTTTAAATGGTTTCTCTCCTTATCAACAAATTTATAAAAGAAAACCTAATCTCTCCCATTTAAGAAGTTTTGGTTGTTTATGTTTTTCTACTGTTTTAAACAATTCTGATAAATTTTCTTCAAGGTCTGAAAAGTGTGTTCTTATTGGTTATTCTTCTGTCAAAAAGGCTTATAAATTGTTTAGTATTGATTCTAATTCTGTTCTATTTTCTAGAGATGTTAAATTTTATGAAACTGTCTATCCTTTTAAGTTGAAATCTGGAAATAATGTTGGGTCTTCTGAAAATGAACAAACTAGTTTTTTCAACAGTCAAAAAGATTAAAATCCCAATGATGAAGGGAGAGATACATTTAATGGTGAAGGTAGTGCAACTCACTTGTTTGATTCCATTTACATGGATGAACAAGTTGATCGCAGCACAGCAACACCAATAAATGAAATAGTGCAAGAAGCTAATGCTGAAGCATATGCTCCTGAGGGAAATGTGAATGATATACCTATTGTTAATAATGATTTAAATGTTGATGAGGGTAATACTGGTCTAAGAAGGTCTGAAAGAATCACAAGACCTTCAGTAAGGTTAAATGATTATGTTGTTGGTTCTAATGTGAAATTTGGTATTGAAAAATTTGTGAATTATTCTCATTTAAGTAATGGTAATTTCTGTTTTTCTACTTCTTTAAATAAGTGTATTGAACCTGTTTGTTATGAAGATGCTATTAAAGATGATAAATGGATTGATGCTATGAATAAGGAAATAGAAGCACTTCATAGAAATGATACTTGGGAGATCACTGATCTTCCTTTAGGAAGGGAACCAATTGGATGTAAATGGATATATAAAGTTAAGTATAAAGCTTCTGGTGAAATTGAAAGATATAAAGCTAGGTTGGTAGCTAAAGGTTACAATCAAAGAATTGGTTTAGACTATGAAGAAACATTTAGTCTGTTGTTAAAATGGTTACTGTAAGGTGTTTAATTAGTCTTGCTGTTAATAAAGGTTGGCCTTTATATCAACTTGATGTTAACAATACCTTTCTGTATGGTGATTTAGATGAAGAAGTGTATATGACCATTCCTCTTGGGTGTGGTCATAGTATTGATAACAAAGTGTGTAGGCTGAAAAAGTCTCTATATGGTCTTAAGCAAGCCCCAAGGCAGTGGAATGCTAAGTTGACTGCTGCCTTGGTTGAGCATGGCTTTGTGCAGAATAAATATGATTATTCTTTGTATATTAAAGAGTCCAATGGTGTGTTTATAGCCTTATTAGTGTATGTTGATGACATTGTTGTCACTGGAAATAATGAGGAAGAAATTCAAAGTTTTAAACAGTTTTTAAAAGGTAAATTTATGATTAAAGACTTAGGTCCTTTAAAGTATTTCTTGGGTATAGAAGTCTTGGAAAATAAAAGGGGTTTGTGTATGTCACAAAGGAAGTATTGTTTGGAGTTATTACATGAGTATGGTCTTCTTGCTTCTAAACCTATAGATACTCCTATGGAAACTAATGTTGTTCTAAGTTGTGTTGAGTCTGAAAAAGATAAGTTTCTTAACAGTCCAACTGCTTATCAAAAGTTGGTTGGGAAATTGATTTATCTCACTCATACTAGGCCTGATATATCATATGTTGTTCACTGTCTTAGTCAACATATGCATGCTCCACTGCAGTCTCACTTTAAGGCTGCTTTAAGAGTTCTTAAATATCTTAAAGGTTCACCAGGTTCTGGTATTCAAATTAATAGAGATAGCAATCTGAAATTGAGTGTTTATGCTGATTCTGATTGGGCAAAATGTCCCAAAACCAGAAAATCTGTTTCTGGTTATTGTGTTTACTTGGGAAATTCTTTGATATCTTGGAAAAGCAAGAAACAAGCAACCTTGTCTAGATCTTCTACAGAAGCTGAATACAGGAGTATGGCTTCTGCTACTTGTGAGGTCATCTGGATCACTAATTTGTTGTCCAGTTTTGGTTTAAATAATCTGCTTCCTATAAACATGTATTGTGATAACAGTTCTGCAATACAAATTGCATGGAATCCAGTCTTTCATGAAAGATCAAAACATTTTGAAATAGATCTTCATATTGTTAGAGAAAAAGTGTCATCAGGTTTTCTTAAAACTGTCAAGGTTCATTCTAATGATCAAATTGCAGATATTTTTACTAAAGGTCTTGGAAAAGTTCAACATAAAGTGTTGAGATCAAAACTTAATTTAGTGGACATGTTCATTGATAAGTAATGTATGTCTGAAGGTTATAAGATTGAGGAAGGGTGTTAAAAATATTGTTGTTATTTTCTATTTTTTCAATCTTATAACCTGCAGGGACTGTTCTTGCCAATTCTCAAAGTTATTCAGGTATGTATTTCATATTTCTGCTATATTTATAAAATCTGTTTATGCAGGGACTAAAGGGTAACTTTTGAAGATTGGTGGCTATATATACGACCCTTTATTCAGTTTTAGGGTTAAGAGTTTTGAGAGTTTAATTTCGATATTTTGTATCTATATATATTTTTCTGTATTTTTGTCTGGTAGATCATCTTGATCTTATTCTTTGTGAGATTAAGAGAGTTGTAGTGAGGATATTTGTAAGAGTGTTCTTGTGTTAGTGAATCGCATCCATTAAGGGGACGATTATTTCTGTTTGTAAGAGTAGCACTCGATTGAGGACTACTTGTTGTTGATTGTTATTCTGGGCAATAATATTCGATTATTGCATTATATTGTTTGTGTTCATATTTTTTACAGACTCAAGTGTCACTTAATTTCACTTTCTGCATTCTGACTTGATATATTTACATAATAATGTGGGCAAAAAAGTACGAAGCAGTATAACGATAAAATTTTGAATCAATCTGTCGTAATCATGGATCCCAACAAAAACCCAACCGGTTGACGTGTTCTTGAACTGAAAATGAAGCCCCTTGTCTTGAAAATGCACCTTAATAGCTTGGGCTTAAGGTAAAATTAAACCTTAAACAAAATAAAGATGCAGTGAATCTGTAAATGAATCATATGAAGCTTTCAACAATTTGTCAATTTTCCTAGGAGTGAGCATATCTCCATGCCTTGAGTTCATATAATCTTCTAGCATTCGAATAAGAGCAAAAATGCTAAAATCTTCGACGACCTGACTAACATAGGCATCATATATACAGTAGATAATATTAGACCAAGGGCCATTAGAATCTCTTCAAAAGCCAAAAGTTGGACACTAAAAAAAGACGACATTGCATTATGTTTCTATTTTGGCTTGAAAGAAGCAAGATACCAAAATAAAGGAAGATCTCAAGTGGGGTCTTGGTTAGAATCATTTGCGTTATAATTTTAGAGTAAGTTGCAAGCTTGTGGAACCCAGAATGGTCAAAATCATTAGGTTTCTTTTAGAGGCACTAGTGGTATATTTGTTTTATTGTTTGTATAACCCTTTCTTGGACTGAAATGTTTAGCTTTATGGGCCATTGATGAGCACATATTCCAGATACCAGTAGTTGATTGTCGTCTGGGCATGTAACCCTTTCATCTTCCGGTCCAAAAACAATCACCAGGTCACCTATTACCATACAAAGAGAGAGGTCTTGGGTTTGATTATGTTGGATGTTATCAGTTCTTAACTCTTTAGCAGAAATTAAAACACTATCAATAACATACCATACAAGAAAGGGAAGGAATAATAGTACCATAAAGATTGATTTGTTTACCACATTGTACAACTTCTATAACATATTGTACAAGTTAGTAAAACACATATGGTAAATATATCAATTGTTGTGGTACGAATATCACCTGCCTACAAGAAATGGGTAATGTCTTGTAATTACTCATTCTGCACGATGTATAAAGCTGCTAAAAGTTCCAATTGGTGCATGACATGTTGACAGTGTCACCAAAAGAAACATGATGTGTTAAAGTCACAATTGAAGCTAAGGAAAATCATACACCTTAAAACATACAGAAAATGGGAAAAAAGAAAAAAGAAAAGAGGATTAATACAAGTATAAAATTAAAGTGGAGGCCGACACGGGCAGCCAAGGTCATGCTATGTCTAGATGTGACGGTCATGCAGTGATAGGAAACAAAATCATAAAATGCTTAAACTAACTCATACAATCAGACAGAACTCATATGCGCTAAACCCTAACTTATGTTCTATATTACAAGAATGTGTTTATACACAGCGAAGCCATACTTGTTGGTCTTCTCAAACAGAAAACAGCTACTGTACAACATAAGCATCTATAAAAGAAAATGAAGATCACCAATGTTTATATTCCATGATTTATAGTCAGATATTTATTTATCATAATAATAGAAGGAACCAAAGAAATTATGACAATTAATATCCATACACACAGACACAAACAAAAAGAGAATTTTTTTTTAGCATAAATCTTAAACCTTTCACCCCTCAATCAAAGAACTTAAAATCACAACAAATAATTATTTTTTTCTTTCTTTCAATTTTTTCTTAATTTAGTTATAGATTTTACTAAATAATGCACAATAATGTATTTTTTGTCTCACTTGTTTAAAGAATACAGTCAACTCACCACACCAGGATTCACGTTCTGCTCCATACCGATGGCAATGCTGCTTCCTACCTTGGGTGGACCCGAATGACGCCTTGGCCTGGCCGGTGAAGCCGGAAACGAAAGCCGTTTTTTAGCATTCAAACCCGATCCTTTTTCAGGAGTGGTCCCATCATTGATCTCCACTGGGCCCAACGGGCTCTGTCCCCGTGATTTGGCCTTTGCTGACTTCGTAGGTGCCATGTAACTAGGCACTGATGGCGAGCTAGCCAAACTCTCGTCATCTCTCACTGAAGACCCGGCGATGCTATGCCTTCTATTCTTCTCCGACTGCACACTGAAGACACTCTTCGAGTCCTCATCTGGGCTAGGCCCAAATCCCCTTGGGCTTTGAGCTGGCTTGAATTTCCGTGACCCCAGTGGGACACTCCCCTTTGCCTGAGGAGTTGATGGTGTGGAATTGAGTTGGTGACGGGCATATGACTTGGCAATTTCACTCCCAGTGATATTGATACCACTTCTAACGGATGCATGATCATTTCCCTCACCCCGTGGTTCAAATGGCCGGGCCGCCATGTATCTTTCTAACCAACTCCAACCCCATTGTGGGTTCGTGGGATCCATGAAAAGCAAGTTCGTTGTCCTAGATGACTTCTTCCATGGTTGCTGTTACAAAAACAATATTCATTCATATTTTTTTTTTGTCTCAAGTCTTAAGTATGTAATATGTGGGTCATAAATGAGTGAAGCCAAAATAAAGATGACACATGTGTACCTGGTGAGAAAATGAATATGCCATCGCCCTTTCTCTTCTCATAGTAGCCTCATATTTGCTCAATAATTTAGCTTCAATCTCTTCTTTTGACTGCAAACTATCATTCCATTCTTCTCCCATCTGTTTAACATGATAATAAAATATAAGACACAATGAGACTTAAATAAAAGCCTTATACCCAATAGCAGTAGTTACACAGAGTACAAACTGCAAAGCATAGATTCTCAAATGTACGATGAAAACAAACCTGCAAGCTTTCGATTTCTTTAGCCCGTTTCTGAAGGAGCTGTTTTTGAAGTGCCTGGTTCTCCTCCGACATCCTTATTCTCCTAGAGTTGATTTGAGACTGCACACGTGACAAATTTTGCATGCATTTGAGCGTGTTTGTTGTTTGTCGTTTGACAGCAGGCCCTTCCACCAGTGTTTTCAATCTGACAAGCCCTCTTAATGCTCTCAAAGCCCTCCTTGCCTACAAACACGAATCAGCAAATGTTAAATCGGGACATAGACAAATTTGATGCACTCATATAGTCATATCCTTATCAACTATTATCAACTGCAGATATGTAAATACACCCATCTTCATAAGATACTAACCCAGTCATTTAGGGGGCATGTTTCTTCTGACACCAGATATGTGATTTTGAATAAGTATAATCACACAACATATGTAATAATGTGGTTGCTTTTACTGATTAAAGGTGTCAAATCAGATAAAGTGACTATTCTAATCATTCAAGAAACCATTACATAAAGTGACTAATAAATGAAATATTCATGAAAAAAAGGAGACACCTGAGACGGGAGGAAAAGACTCTAAAATTAGGTTATAAAAATAGTAATTAGAAATTGTCATAGAACCATCACTAATCGCTTTTGCTGCATTTAAACATTAGAAACTAATTGTTCCGGTCCTTCTAAACTAGAGATCGCAAATTCGCAATAATCAGATAATCAGTTTTAACGCGCGTGTCCAAACTAGAGATCGCATGTCCAAAACTGACTAAATAATCTGATTACAAGCATAACCACTTTATTTAAACATTAGAAACTAATTGTTCCGGTCCTTCTGAACTAGAGATTGCAAATTCGCAAGAATCAGTTTTAAAGCGCGTGTACAAACACCACCTTATATTTTAGTACATATAGGGAAACAGATTCCTTAAAGTGGAGATGAATTTGGATGCAAGATTAACATACCAAGTACCCACGAAAAGCCGTTTGGATTCTAATAGCAGCTGTTTCCTCCTTTGATTTCCCTGAATACCGAGTCAACTCAGCAAGTCTAACAGACTCCGCAGCAGCCTGAGCAGCGGCGGCAGCCGCCTGAGCTGCAGCAGCGGCAGCAACTGCTACGGAATATGCATGTTTCGTCTGCTCATCCTCCACTTCAATGGGTTTCACTTCTTCTGGTGGTGGAAGCTGATGAGAACTGACAGGTTCTACAACTGGGGCGATGGGTGGTTCGAAGGATTTTTCCTCCACATAAGTATTTTTCTTCGATTTCTAGAATCAAATAACAAAAATAAAAATACAACTTAGTACTACTTTGACCCACAAAAGAAGACAATTATTTGATCATGCTTGTCTCAAACCTGGCTCCTCTTTTCTTTGGAGCTCGGGCTCAACGCCTTTTTAATAGAAGATATCCAATTTCCTTTTCTCCCCATTACTGTATCATCCACTAATTAATCTGTACATTATCAAACATAACATAATTATAACGAGATACTTCAACATTTGAGGTCAAACATCACCTTCTGACTTTAACCACAAGAAAATACTGTATTATTTAAGACTGCTGTTTTGATTGATGTTAATTAAAGACTCATTAATGAAAATTTTAATTTAAAGTAACTTACGCAGTTCATTAATGTAGAGGCAAGAAATATAATTACCAGAGAAGAGACCAAACATGAACACACGAAAACACATAGCACAACAACTGAGAATATGAAATCAAGAGAATATTTTTATGCTAAAAATGTGTAACATATCATGTTCATAAGATGCTAACGATTTCAATTAAGCTAAAAAAGTTCCAAGACACATTACTTCTTTTTTAATCAAAATGGCTTGCGAAATCAGCTTTCACCTCACACGTTTCATTCCGTGTCTACACTGCACTTAGATGTCCGTGTACATTTATATCAAATTTTCCTCTAGAAAGATAAAAATCCCAAGTGTACATAACAAAATTGATTAAATTTATTTTGAAGACTCAGAATTCATAGCAATTTAAAGGTTTACAAAACCAATGTTTTCAAATCTTAATAAATAGTAAAATCCTTAAAATTCCCAAAAACCCCAGAAATTTGGCAATACCTTAATCTTAATCTAAAGAGAACAATCAGACAGATAAAAGACTAAAACTTTTCAAAAAATGAAAGATCCTAAGTCATAACAATTATTCAATACTCATACCAATTTATTAGAAACATCAAATTTTCAGTAAAAAATATCATAAATATACAACATGAGCTCAAATTACACTTAAAACTATAAACAAACAACAGTATCCATATAATTCAGCAATGCACATATGATTACAGAACCTAAACATCAATAAATTGAATAAATTAACATAAAGAACTCATATTTATGACAAAGATCCAAAAACCCAGATCGAAAACTAAGGTTTTGAGCTTAAACAACACTAAAAATGGAAAAACTTACCACTAAATTAATAAAGTTTGAATCTTTAAGGACTTGTTATTATTCTTCTCCTTGTAAGTTGTACTGTGTTATCAAAAGGATATGACTTTTGGCTTCTATACAAACAGAAAAACAAAAATATATATATATATAAAAAGGTTCTGTAAGTGAAAAAGATAGAAAAACAGATCTTAAGAAGAAGAAGAAGTGTTCAAACAAAGATATTGAAGGGGAAGAATAAGTAACAGCTGGTTTTGCTCGGATAGACGACCCCACTTTTGGAGCAGATCAGTTTTCTTGAATTCTTTTTTGTTTTTTTTTTGGGGTTATTATTAGTATTATTAAATCTTTTTTCCTCGGAGGTGATAATCGATTTTTGAATATTATACTGTATTTGACTTCATTATTTTTTATTCGAGTTGTATAAATTGTTGTAGGGCATGTTAATAATAACTTATAACTTTATAAGTATGGTGATATATTAAAGGTTTTTGTAGATACAAATATCTTTTGAGTTACAAAGTCAATAAACAATGATCAAATTATCAATAACCTATTTGTTGTTATATACATACATTAAGATTGTTTATTGTTAACCATGTGATTTTTTCTGTCAAAAGTTCTTAGAGGTTTATATTTAAGATAAATCCTATTGTTATGCAATTCTTTTTAGTATGTTGAAACTACTTTGATATAAGATTTTCCAAGTTTATAAAATCAATAACTATTTTATCTTAAACATAAAACGTTTTTGGGTAATTAATCTCGTAATTTTAACGGGATGGAGATGATGGAGTCGGTCAATGAATTTTCACATAAGTTCCATTCATCATGTCACATAAACCATCTTTTAGTCTACAACACTATATAAGTTCAACTAGTTCAAAATGCACAATTATGCTAAACTATTTCTTATCTTTATTATGATATCAATACTTTGTTTCTAACATTGGAAGCCAAATTCCTATCATATTTAAACCACCAGCATATTTTTGGTCTCAACATCGTTCATTTCTAACCACTATAAAAGTTTGTCATCTACCAATAAACTAAAACAGGATTGAAGATCTTATTGATCGACACGTGGCTCTATATTAAAGCGCCACGTATCTTTTTAATCATATTCATTAAAAACACTTATTAATTAAATTAAAATAATATAAATTAGATAAATAATAAATAAATTGTTATGTATGCTTATCTATCCGAGTGAATCTAATCAATTTACTATATCTTTCTCTTGATTTCCTAATCACAGTACAACTTCTCCTTCTGTTATGTGCGTTCACCTAAAGCCTTATATATACATCTAATATTATTATTTATTTTATTTTATATGTATATGTATTTTTCTATCTAAGTTTTATATGGAATGTTTAATTCGAGATCAAGAGTTCAGTTCGAGGTACTGTAGTTATTCGATTAATTGCAACTGTCATATATTTTTGTTGATTTTTAAATGCAAAAGCCTTTTGGGTTTGTAAAATAACCACTTCCTTAACAGATTTTGATGATATGATTTCTAGAATTAATAAGCAACGATTATTATGAATATGAATGAAGAATATTATTATTATAACCAAATCGAAATAATCATTAATATGATGATTATATACAAGAATATATATATATATTCGATGTGAAAAAGATAGAAAAACAGATCTTAAGAAGAAGAAGAAGTGTTCAAACAAAGATATTGAAGGGGAAGAATAAGTAACAGCTGGTTTTGCTCGGATAGACGACCCCACTTTTGGAGCAGATCAGTTTTCTTGAATTCTTTTTTGTTTTTTTTTTGGGGTTATTATTAGTATTATTAAATCTTTTTTCCTCGGAGGTGATAATCGATTTTTGAATATTATACTGTATTTGACTTCATTATTTTTTATTCGAGTTGTATAAATTGTTGTAGGGCATGTTAATAATAACTTATAACTTTATAAGTATGGTGATATATTAAAGGTTTTTGTAGATACAAATATCTTTTGAGTTACAAAGTCAATAAACAATGATCAAATTATCAATAACCTATTTGTTGTTATATACATACATTAAGATTGTTTATTGTTAACCATGTGATTTTTTCTGTCAAAAGTTCTTAGAGGTTTATATTTAAGATAAATCCTATTGTTATGCAATTCTTTTTAGTATGTTGAAACTACTTTGATATAAGATTTTCCAAGTTTATTGCACATAAAGGAATGTTGTTTTGAACCTAAACTCTTTGTGAGTAAATCTGCAACATTAAGCTCTGACTTAATTTTGTTTGCCTTAATAACCCCAACACAAATTTTTCCCTCACAAAATGCAAATCTATTTCAAAATGCTTTGTTCTTTCATGAAACACTGGATTTGCAGCTATTTGCAGTGCAGATTTACTATCACAAAATATATTCACAGGAATTTGAGTTTTAATACCTAAATCATTCAAAAGGTTCAAAATCCATATACTTTCACAAGTTACAGAAGCTAAAGCCCTATATTCTGCTTCAGCAGAGGACTTAGCTACTGTATTTTGTTTCTTACTCTTCCAAGAAATCAAAGTTTTACCCAGAAAAACTGCATAACCAGTGATTGACTTTCTGGTAGTCAAACACCTAGCCCAGTCAGAATCCACATAGCCCATAATATCCAAGTTATCACTTTTCTGAATATGTAAACCAATACATGGAGCTTGCTTTAAGTACCTCAGAACTCTAAAGGCTGCATTTAAATGATCTTGAGTAGGAGCATGCATAAATTGAGACAAGCATTGTACAGCATAACTAATATCAGGTCTTGTTAGAGTCAAGTAAATCAATTTACCAACAAGTCTTTGATAAGCAGTAATGTTTTCAAGAATTTTTGATGGATCAGCTTTTAATGTTAAGTTCATTTCTAAAGGAGTAATTGCAGGTTTACAACCAAGTAACCCAAAGTCATTTAATAACTCAAGACAATACTTTCTTTGAGACAAACAAATACCATTACTGCTATCTAAAACTTCAATACCAAGAAAATATTTAAGTTTCCCCAAATCTTTAATTCTAAATTTAGAATTCATAAATGTCTTAACCTTTTCAATTTCAGAAAGACAATTTCCTGTAAGCACAATGTCATCCACATAGACAAGTAAAGCAACAAAGACATTTTTACTTGTTTTAGTGAATAAAGAATAGTCAGACTTGCTTTGAACAAAACCAAACTCAACAAGTGCATTACACAGTTTAGAATTCCACTGTCTAGGAGCTTGCTTAAGACCATAAAGAGATTTATTTAGTTTGCAAACTAAATTACTGTTCTCACCATATCCTTGTGGAAGTTGCATATAAACTTCTTCATTTAAATCCCCATAAAGAAAAGCATTATTCACATCTAATTGATAAAGAGGCCAGTTATTAGAAACTGCTAAAGTAAGCAAACACCTTATAGTTACCATTTTTACAACTGGTGAAAAAGTTTCATCAAAATCAACTCCAGCCTTTTGACTATATCCTTTTGCAACTAACCTAGCTTTATACCTTTCAATTTCACCATTAGATTTATATTTAATCTTATAAATCCATTTACATCCTATTGGTTCTCTACCAGCAGGTAAAACAGTAAGATCCCAAGTATTGTTTCTATGAAGAGCTTCCATCTCTTCATTCATAGCAACAATCCAATTATTATCCTTAACAACCTCATAATAAGAAGATGGTTCAACAGTTTTATTCAAGGAAGTAGCAAAACAATGAAGATCATAAGACAAATTAGCATAATTAACTACTTTGTTTAAAGGAAATTTAACTTTCTCTTGTATTTCAAAATCTGTTAACCTTTTTGAAAGAGTAGACTGTCTACTTGACCTTCTAAGATTATCATTACTCAAAACATTTTGATCACAAGCAAGAACATCATCAACATGTATTGAGGAATCTGAATTGTTACCCTCAGAACTTGAACTATGAATACCCTCACTTTCTGTGATGGTTGCAGACTTAACATTCCTGGTAATCCCTTTAGGACTGCCAAAGGTTTGTTGGTGCCCACCTCCAACCACAGAATCATTCTGCAAACCTTCCTCCTCATCATATGGTACAGCATTCCTCTCCACATAAATTGGTGTGTCATAAGTGTCAAAAAAATTTAAATGATCTACATGTTTGTTTGTATTAAAAAACTCAGAATCTTTGTTCATAGTGAAAGGAAAAATGTTTTCATAAAACCTTACATCTCTAGAAAAAATATGAGTTTTTGACTCAAGACTAAACAATTTATATCCCTTTTTTGAATTCAAGTAGCCAAGAAAAACACATTTGTCAGCTCTAGTCTCAAACTTATCAGAAATGTTTAATTTTGTAGCAAAACATAAACAACCAAAAACTTTTAAATGATTTAAAGAAGGTTCAGTTCCATACACCAATTCATAAGGAGTTTTGCCTTTTAAAATTGAGGAAGGTGTTCTATTAATGAGATAAGTAGCAGTAAGTACACAATCACTACAGAGATTTAATGGTATTCCCCCTGAAACATAAGAGACCTAGCCACATTAAGAAGGTGTCTATGTTTCCTTTCAGCAATGCCATTTTGTTGAGGAGTATAAGCAATAGAGGTCTGATGAATAATTCCTTTATGAGTGAACAAATCATGTAACACCCCAACATGGCGGAATCATGGGGTATCACTTAGAAAAGCACAACACGACATGGGAATTATGTAGTGTCAAACTATATGCATTCATAGGATTGAAACAATCCATAAACTCACTCAAATGTATACAGTAATCAATATCTATCAAAGATACACACTCAATCAATATTAAATGAAAATGTTTAAATGATAGTAGTTGATCCTAAGCATAACCCGTTAAAGGGAAATAAGGATCACGGATCCATAAGTCCAAAGCTAGTCCAATCCTAGCAATGCAAGCACATAATCATCCATTTTGTCTCTGATTAACCTGATTACCTGAAAAGTGTACTAAAATACGTCAACATAAAGTTGGTGAGTTCGTAGGGACAAGTAATATGGGATAACCGTGTTGGATAACAACCGTTAACAATAAGTGAGGATTACGAGAACTAATCACATCCAAGGATAACCTATAAGGTTTCACATTATCACAATTCAATACAAGTCAACATTCAATAATAACGATTCCATATAACGTTCAACAACGTTCCATAACAATCAATAACGATCAACAACGACGCGGCTTACATAGTTAATAATTAACAATGCGCTAACGGTGCGACTTATATAATAAATAATGCGCTAACGGTGCGACTTACATCGTAAACAATGCGCTAACGGTGCGACTTACATCGTAAACAATGCGCTAACGGTGCGACTTATATAATAAATAATGCGCTAACAAGTCCACATCAACAATTCAATCATACAATTAATCAAATCAACAATCAACAATTAAACAAACATGTACACTTTTCAGCCCGAATCTCAATTGAGTAGGGAGGGTTTACGAAACTCACCTTAGTTGTAGTGGCAAATCAGAGCAGTAGATAATCCTCGTGACAAGTTAATCTTAGTACAGCTCAAAACACTTTGCAAAGTACTTTACTATGCTCAAAATGTACTACCGGGTACCTAGAACAAGTATAAGATCAACTTATAAGCTACCACAAAGCCTAAGTGCAAAATAAGGAATTTTCAGCATGTTTCCAGCTTTGCGTTATCTACATGACAACGACTTTGGGAAGTCAGGAAGACCAGATACAACAAAACTTAGTTCTAGACATTTGTTGGGCACTCAAAGGCCTTTTCAAAAATGTAAGGTTTGACTCTTGAAGAGCTTTAATAAAAGAGTTATGATTTTTACAAAAACAAACCTATAGCCTCGTCAGAAATTAGACCAGTTCTGAAAATCATCGTTTTTGGCACTCTTCTGAGCAAAACCAGAAGAAACTTCGTTCTTATCAAATTTTACTGACACTTGGACCTTTCCAAAAATATAAGATTCGTCTCCTAATTCGTCCAGATGAATCTTCTATGATGTTTGCAAGATGACTGAAAATTTCAGTCCTATAGAGTCTTTAAATTCAACTTGAAACTTCAAGTGATGAACCCAAGACTTTATGGACTTGATTGTTTTGTGTTATGAATGTGAAAGAGAGAGAAAAGAGCAGAGATGAATGATAGAATGATCATCAAATGCTTGCTTATATAGCCCAAGAGTTGCAACTAAGTGCCAAGAATACACACCTTGGCCATGAGGTGTTCATCATGTGTTTACAACTCATCCTTGAGTGTAATGGCTGAAACTTTGGCCTTAAAACAAACTAGAATTCAGTAGGAACATGTTCATTGCATGATTACAAGCTATAATCCAAGTCTTGGTTAGTTTGTGTGGGGTTTATGTCATGAACACAAGCTTGACTTGACTTATTGACTTTGGTTGACTCTAAACTTTGATTCTTGATTATTATTTGTGTAATTAAATGTAGTAACTAGTCTATATAAGTATAATTACTTTTATCTATGTGGTTATAAATCAATTACATGTATTTATATATTTATTAGTTATCTAGTTCAAGTACACAATTGCATATTTATTTTACTAGTATGTACAATATATCTAACTAGTTAATTGATTCCGAAATTAATAACAAAAATACTCACGAGCGTACAACTTTTATAAATTATTATAAATCCATAAGATGGATAAATCATTTCATATAATATAAAGGTTGTGTCGGTTTTTGTCCTATTAATGGAATTATCATCTAACCACCGACACTGTTCCACCGACACTGTTCCACCGACACTGTTCCACCGACACTGTTGTAACCGTACATTATACTTAAGGTTTCGTATATACGTTTTTCCTGTTACCATAGTTATTCAATTATCATCTATTATATAATTTCCATAACATGTACTGGGCCAATTTCATAGTCTGCTAATATGGCCCTAATTCTAGAAGTTCAAATATGACATTATAATTGGCCCAATTTACAGATAAATGTACACAATTATGTCCAAATTTCCGTTTATTGAAATAGTTAATCAAATTACATGCACAGTCAAACGGTAAAAATCATGAATGTTACATTCTTCCCCCGTTAAAGAATTTCGTCCCGAAATTCAACAATCACTAATTACTAAACAAGTGTGGGTATTTAGACTTCATGTGGTCCTCACGTTCCCAAGTAAACTCGGGTCCACGTCTAGCTTGCCATCTCACTTTGACAATCGTATATCGGGTATTCTTTAGTTTTCTAGTTTGTCGATCTAGGATTTTTATTGGTTCTTCCACGAATTTCAACGTTTTATCAACACGGATTTCTTCGAGGGGCACATGAAGTGTTGGATCGGCCAAACACTTTCTAAGATTACAAACATGGAAAACATTATGAACTCCACTCAGGTTTTGAGGAAGTTCTAATCGATAAGCTACCGGACCAATACGATCCAAGATCTTGAACGGGCCAATGTACCGTGGTCCCAACTTGCCACGTTTCACAAAACGAACCACACCTTTCCACGGGGATACTTTCAATAAAACATAATCACCAACTTCAAATTCGAGGGGTCGTCGTCTAACATTAGCATATTTCAATTGTCGTTCTCGGGCCACTCTTAACTTTTCTTTGATTTGTGAGATCACTTTCGTCGGTTCAATAACAATTTCGGACCCAACGAGTTGGCTTTCACCAACTTCTGCCCAAGCTAGCGGTGACCTACAATCTCTCCCATATAATGCTTTAAATGGGGCCATTCCAATGCTAGCATGATAGCTATTATTGTAGGAGAATTCAACCAAAGGAAGATGCACATCCCAATTACCACCAAAATCAATAGCACAAGCTCTTAACATGTCTTCCAATGTTTGGATCGTTCTTTCACTTTGACCATCAGTTTGTGGGTGGAACGCCGTACTCATGCCGAGACGAGTACCCATAGATATTCTGGAACGCCTTCCAAAATTTTGAAGTAAATCGGGCATCCGATCGGATATCACGGAAATCGGCACTCCATGCTTGGATATCACCTCTTTGATGTACAAACGTGCCATGGTGTCAAATTTATCGTCCTCCCGGATGGCTAAGAAGTGAGCCGACTTAGTCAACCGGTCAATTATCACCCAAATAGTGTCCCGACCACTACTCGTCCTAGGTAACTTCGTGATGAAGTCCATAGCAATTTCTTCCCATTTCCACACCGGTGTTACTGGTTGGACTAGTAAACCTGGTGGTTTCTTGTGGTCGGCTTTCACTTGCAAACAAGTGAGGCATTCACTAACATATTTTGCAATGTCATTCTTCATTCCCGGCCACCAATACAAATCTCTCAATCCAAAGTACATTTTATCAGAACCCGGGTGAACCGAGTAGGCTGACTTATGAGCTTCATCCATCAATTTCAACCGCCATCCTCCAAGAACGGGAATCCACAATCGATCAACGAAATACAAACCATTGTCATTCTTTCTATCAAATTGTTCTTCTAGACCGTTTAAGGTTTCATTGATGAAGTTTTCCGGTCTAGTTGCCAATTCTTGTGCTTCAATAATGGAGTCACGAACACTCCTTAACACGGTAAAGCTCATGGTTTTAACTCTTCTTGGTTTTATAGGTTCTTTTCAACTTAAGTCATCGGCTACCACATTTGCTTTACCCGGGTGATACCGGATAACACAATCATAATCACTTAACAGTTCAAGCCATCTTCTTTGCCTCATGTTCAGATCGCTTTGATTGAAGATATGTTGAAGGCTTTTGTGATCGGTATAGATCACGCTCTTGGTGCCATACAAGTAATGCCTCCAACATTTCAAAGCAAATACCACTGCTCCCAATTCTAAGTCATGAGTCGGATAATTCTTCTCATGCACCTTCAATTGTCTGGATGCATATGCTATCACCTTATCCCGTTGCATTAAGACACAACCCAATCCTTGCCCGGATGCATCACAATATACAACAAAATCATCGGCTCCATTGGGCAAGCTCAAGATGGGTGCATCACACAATTTGTCTTTCAACAATTGGAATGCTTGTTCTTGCTTTTCACCCCAATCAAACCTTCTTTCCCGTTGAGTCAACAGAGTCAAAGGTTGGGCGATTTTTGAAAAGCCTTCAATAAATCGTCTATAGTAACCCGCCAAACCAAGAAATTGGCGAATTTCGGTCGGTGTTTCGGGTCGTCTCCAATTCTTTACTGCTTCAACCTTACTTGGGTCCACATGAATTCCTTCTTTGCTCACTACGTGACCAAGAAAGTGGACCTCTTCAAGCCAAAATTCACATTTGGAGAACTTGGCATAAAGCTTTTCTTTTCGGAGTATCTCTAAGACTTGTTTCAAATGTTCCAAATGATCTTCTTTTGTCTTAGAATAGATAAGAATGTCATCGATGAAAACAATGACAAATTGGTCCAAGTAGGGTTGACACACTCGGTTCATCAAATCCATGAACACAGCTGGTGCATTAGTCAATCCAAAAGGCATCACCGTAAATTCAAAATGTCCATATCTCGTTCGAAAGGCGGTTTTTGGAATGTCGTCTTCATGAACACGTAATTGATGATAACCCGACCTCAAATCAATTTTGGAAAAGAAACGAGCACCTTGGAGTTGGTCGAATAAATCGTCAATCCTAGGAAGAGGATAACGATTCTTTATCGTTAGTTTGTTCAATTCTCTATAATCGATACACATTCGGAATGTGCCATCTTCTTTTTAACGAACAAAACCGGTGCGCCCCAAGGCGATTGACTAGGGCGAATGAAACCCTTGTCTTGAAGCTCTTTGAGTTGGGCGGCCAACTCTTGTAATTCGGTCATGGCTAAGCGATAAGGTGCTTTGGCCACGGGAGAAGCGTTAGGAATAAGTCAATACGGAAGTCAAGTTCACGAGATGGAGGTAAACCCGGTAGGTCATCCGGAAATACATCCGCAAAGTCTTTAACTACGGGCACGGTTTTCAATTCAATCTTTGTAATTTTAACACTATATACATTCCCATCCCATAGTTCGGTCGTTTCGCCTTGAACCACTAATTCTTCCCTATTTTCTAACGGAATCCTCACAGTTCGACTACCACAATCAATTACCGCGTTCATGGCCGATAACCAATCCATACCCACAATCACGTTAAAACTACCAATATCAAAAGGCATTAAGTCAATGTAAAATGGGTGATCACATAAATCTAACACACAATCACGAACAACTTGACTAATCCTAGACAATCCACCATTTACCATTTCAAGTTCAAAACAATAGGACAACGGGCTAGGTTTAGCATCGATCAACGGAATAAAATCATTGGAAATGAGACTATAATCGGCTCCAGAATCAAATAACACAGTAGCATATTGGTGATTGAGGAGAAAGGTACCTGCTACGACATTAGGATCACCACGAGCCTCGACCGCATTCACGGCAAAAGCTCTTCCACGGGGGGCCAAATGTTGGCGAGGAGCTTGAGGAGGTTGTTGTTGTTGTCCTTGGTTTCCTCGGTTTTGATTCGGACCGGCAATTTGCAACTGGTTAGGATGCACAGTCACTTGGACTTGTTGGCCAATAAGATTTGGGCACCGGTTGTGGTAGTGGTCTTGGCTACCACATTCATAACAAGAACCCGGGGCCATCGGGGGACGCATAGTATTAATGGGAGCAACATTTAAAGGACCATTCGGGGGTTAGTTGGACAAAATCTTGAGGTGTGTCCCTGTTGGTTACAATGAAAACAAGCATCACACCTCATGGTAGGCCAATGATAGCGATTACACCTAGGGCATAAAGGACTACCCCTGTGTAACCAACCCGTTGAGGACCCTTTGTTGGTATTACCGCTGCAAAAACCTTTCCACCACGACCATGGCGCTTATTATCACGCCGATCATCTTTCTTGGTGCCGCTTGACTCGGCAACATCCTTCCTTTTATTGTCATTCTTGTTATCGTTCTTATTTAACTTACCACCTCTAATGAGTTCCAAGGTTATACTAGCGGTACAGGTGGTTGCCTCTTTGTAAGTCAAAGGCATGGTGGGGTGAGAGACAAGCACTCTCACTTCATGTAGCAATCCCGCAACATACTTCTCAATCTTAACCTCTTGGGGTCTCACATAACGAGGAATGAGTCTAGAGAGTTGGCCAAAACGGCGTGTGTAACTCTCGTAGTCTCCTCCCTTCATGGCAAGTTTAGAAAATTCCACTTGCAATTTCCTCAGTTCATGGGCCGGGCAATACTTAGTAGTTATCATATTCTTGAACTCTCCCCATAAAAGATTATTAGCCGCATCGATCCCTAAATCATCAACTTCTTCGTTCCACCACTCAAGAGCCCCACCTTTCAACATACCGGAAGCATAAGTGATTCTTTGGTGGAAGGCACAACCACTTCGAGCAATGATAGATTCAATGCTCTCTAACCATTCCAAGCAACCCGTAGCACCACTTTCTCCATTAAATTCTGGGGCTCCACAAAGTTTGAAGTCTTTAAACAAGCATCCTGGTTGACGAACATCATAATCCGGTCTAGGTAAAACTTCTCCTACACCTACACCGTTTACATTTACGTTTTCTTGTTCATTTTGTACGGGAACCGCTTCATCTTATGGTTCTTCTTGTCCGTTTACATTTCTCATGGCCGTTTGAATTCGAGCCACAAGATCCGGCATGAGATCATTTAAAGCTTGTGTGACAACCTCGGCGGTTATCGGGGGATTAGGATTACCCCGACCACCTCTGCCACCACGACCTCCATGGTTATCTCTTCCTCCACGACCACCTCTACCACTACGTCCACCTACAATTTCTTCTTGAGCTATCGGCTCCTCTTGCTCATTTTGACGCCTATAGTTAGTGTTAGCTCTTCTTGTTCTAACCATCTTTCCTGAACACACGTATTATATTAACAAGTTAAGTCTCACAATTCACACCCGAATATCAAAATTTACCTTCAAGTAATACACCTAACATGATATATCATTTACATGATAATCAAAGCGACAATACGCCTAACATGATATATCATTTACATGATAATCAAAGCGACATTAAACCACAAGTAATCATATCAATAATCAACAAATAAACAATTAACATTTCGGTCCATATCATAACAAGTGAATCAACCAACAAATACGATGCACATACACTTCTTATAATTCTACTTTAAATGAATTATCGATGTTTATATATATATAGGGTCAAGTCATAACAAGGTGGGTAAAGTATAGTCCGGATCTTAACTTCAACATTCAACACATTAAAAGTGTTTGTATACAGGGTGTACCATCGGCTAACCCTCCACACCGTTAATATATTGAATGGATGTTAAGACTCGGTTTCGATATGTTCTCTAAGTGTTGGCCGGGTATGTATACAGGGTGTACCAGCGGCTAACCCTCCACCTAACCAACACTCATTAAGCATACCGGGTTAACTACTATACTTTATCCACAAGGCGCAATCCACGAGATCATTTTACTGGG
>CM067170.1:56222882-56233641 GCA_034093135.1 Erigeron breviscapus | reverse complement strand
CATTTCAGTTATAGAAGGAAAGGTTCGCCTTTATCTATACTCTCGTGTATTTTTTTCTTTTAGCTCAGCCCATATGTTGATTGTTGAATTGTATAAAGTATGTAAGATATTGCAGATACTGCAGAAAACAACGTGTTGGCAAACTACCCGAAGTAGAAATTCAGCTAGCGTGGCTTCAAGAAGAGCTCATGAAAATAATGGGCCAGCTACAATAAGCAACTGGTGCTATGTCAGCCAAGCTTGATGAAACACAACAGCTCGACAACCTTTGGGCTTCTAAAGAATCTCAAATTCAAGAACTAAGGAAAATCTCACAAGACCGAGACCAAGCTTGGAAGTTTGAACTTAAAGCAGTCCAAAAAAACTTATCGGCTGCTTGTAAGCCAAACTCGAGAGAAACTAGAAATGGTAAAATCGGAGAAAGATGAAACCACTGAAGCCGATAGGGTGGTGCAGATGGGATCAAATTTGGTAGCGAATGTGAAGCTGGCAGATGAGTTACGAAGGTGAAAAGTACAAACCCGAGCAACGGAGAAAGGCGACTGAGGTAACAGCCTCAATGGTTTTGGGCGATGGTGGGAAGTATGTAGATAATCCGGAGACGTTTGATATTCATGTTATTGGGGAGAAGTCGAATTCGCCTATTCTGAAGACATGGAAGATGAATCAACGGACAAGAAAATGAGTACCATGTTATCAAACTCCCGGTTTTGTTGCGGGGAATATTTCCGATGCTTAGCTGGTGACTTTGCTTGATCTTAAGTGTGTGTTTTATCTCAATTAGAGTTTGGATCATTCAATGGACTTATAACCTGATCTCGGTTTGGTGTACAATCATAACTTGATTTCTGTTGTCTTCTACGAGTATATCTTTTGTTGTATTACTTTTTGACCTTTGTCTGGATTCATTCTATAGAGTACAGAACATGGGATTTAAGTATAAGGCTCTTCTACATTTTAGTTCTGCTTCAACTTCACTTTAAGAAGGCCACGTCATTTACTTCAATGTCATGGACGGAAATATTTCCAGTGTGCTTAGCCCTCTCAGCAGATCTTGAATGTCATCTCACTTCTTATTGATTGTATTTTTACTGGGCAACAACTTAATCTTTTCTATATTTTCTATCGGATGTGTGTTTGACTTTTTTGGTCAAACGTCTAACCTTTAAAATTCTTAAGTACGACTTTGGTTACGATTCTTTTTTATGGTTACAAATTTTGCACTGGCTCTTTAAAATGTGTCTTTCACTAATTTGTATGTTTATATAATCGGAACCTTTTAAAGTGTTTTCTTCTCGATAAGAGTTTCATTTGTTTGTGGCCGAAATAAGTCAACCATTTAACTATACACTTTATACTTCATTTGTTTGGGTAGTTGAGGTAACTGTTTTACTTTTATATATAAGACTAGATTTAGATCCCGCGTAAAACGCGGGTTTTTAAAATTGTTGTGTTAATGCGTTTTCTGCAAGTGTTAAACTAACTTTTGTACAAAGTGATACTTATTAAGTTGAAATCTCTGGAACAGAATGTGGCTTTTGCAATATAAGGCATGTTTTTGATAGGGTAAGCATTACATAGCATGACTACACTATATTACTTTTGATTGTGTATCACTTAAACAATTTTATGATTAAGTGTAATTGGTTGCATATGTATATTATAAAAATAAAGATAAAGAATAACGTTATTTTATCATTTTAAAATATATATATGTAAACCGATCTTCTCAACATTATCGAATATGTATATCATATATGTCAAAATTTCCTATCAACAAATCAGCGTTTCACGCGAGATTCAAAATTAGTTGTATTTATAAGCTTGTGATTAGTTATTTTCTTCCCCACCTTTTCTATCCCTACCCACCCCTCCCCACTTGTAAAGAATGTCTCATCATCCTCTCTCCATCCTCTCCCCACATGGTAAAAGACAAAAGACAAGAAAAAACAAAAGAAATATAAGGTGAGGGGTGATTAGAGAACCAGATGTTGGATAGTATCATGTTTACTCCCCACCCACCCGGTGACCGGTAGGCCATGGCTTGGCTATACAGTCTCTCTTCACAACAGCGCACTCCGTCCAGCCTTAAGGGGTTTGATGCTTCGAATTTTAAATGTCCTAAACGCAATTTGTTTCGTTCTCGTTGCGTAGCTGGTGGAATACTTTGGTTAATATCTCTTATATGTGAGCGCTATCTCAAAGTGCTCACGTGGCAGTCTCTGACTCGCCACGTCAGCGTTTTTCTTACGTGGCGTCACCATATTAATCCGAGCAACACGTAGCTTCCACATAGGCATACATCTTCCACATAAGCATCTAAATGTTTTAAACATATGCATATTTAAAATATGTAATAAAAATGACCAGAAGTTGTGTGCATCACATTGGCTCGAACCCACGCCGCTGTGTTAGTTGAACAATCTCAGAGCCAATTCATCCAACTATGTTTTTGTATATTTTTTTTATTTCAAATTATATAAAGTAACTTTCTTCCATGTAATCCCTTAATCTATTGGTCAATTTTGAGATATCTTCCATTCCTAAATCAATAGTCGTTCAAATACCCAAATTGAGATATCCACCATATTAGACATAAATCCGTAACCATGCTTGCAGATTTATCACCAATGTAATAATGGGCATTAAATCACAATGAATTGATAGGGTGTTCAAATTATTATTTGATGTTCTCGATCTCTAATGTTAATCAACATCCTAAAGCCATGTAAGTTTTTCTTTTTTATTTTTCAATTTGATAGATGATTTGTAGTTTAATTTAATTAAATGATTTATGTTTTCTACATATGATTTGTTTATTAATTTAAATTTATATGTTCCAATATAATCTTAATATAAATGGCTTTTGTGAACATTTATTCTTTTCATCCGTGTTGTGTTCCAAATATTGCATGATCCTCCCTAGACGAAAAACACATTTTTTTTTATCGTTTTTCGCCATCAATCAGGACGTTTACGTAACGTGTTGAGTGATCACTTATGGGTAAAACCGTAAAAGTTGTTCTCGACTATATGAAGCTGATGTAGTCATGGTAGGGTTTGCATTAACGTTCCTTCAGATACATGTTCAGCCTCAAAGGATGCATGTCTTGAACTTGAAGAAAATCACAAAGCTACTGATGAGTGGCCCACTAACATTCAACATTGCTTATGCAAACCATCAGGTACAGCCTAGAATGTAGACCTATATGTATTTAGTATATAGTGTGGACTTTTTTCTCAGACGGGGCCTATACGAAGTTGTTTACTATTATTCTTACAATCTTAATTGCCTGTTCACACATATGTACTTAAATGGTTAGATATAGTCTTTAGATATCACAGTTTCCATATATTTGTTATTGAGTTGTAGTTTGTTGTTTTTATCTAAAACGGGTCAAATAGGTCCTGTTAAAATATGTTATCCAAAAGGGAACAAATTGAGTGGTTTCAAATTTATCCAATAGTTATTATTAGCGCATATAAATTTCTATTCATTTTTCATTGAAAGATTTGTCGTCACCTAATAAATTTTTCTATATCATGATTTTATGTTGAAGATTGAGGTTTCTTGGAACTCCTCTTTTTGCTATCTAAGCGACATGTGGAGTTCCTTTGTTAATGGGGGTTTCCCTTGGAGTGAGGGGTTCCGATAACCCCCTACTTATATAGGTATTAAAAAAACAAAAAAAAAACGAGGACCAATAGGAAGCTACCAATGATGCAAAGTTTGTGGGGTCCCAAGAAATAGTAAGAAGAAAAGAGGCGTCCAAAAAGGAACGGGAAAGAGGCATTTTTTGCAAGGAACGCCCTCGGGGGCAATGTGCGGGGCGTTCTCGACGCTTTTTGGGGGTTCCTTGGAAAGGGGACGCCTTGCTCCGTCTAGCCTTAGTAGAAGATTGACCATTTTCTTCCCAAATGGATGTTGACCTGTCACCCAACCCACCCGACCTGCATGTCTTTCTTAGGTTCGATTTTGAGACTAGGAGTTTGCATATCTGAATGAGAGGTAGATAACACTATTGAGTAGATTTAAGCGAACAATGAAAATATATCAATTGCCATAATTCGATTATAATTTCTATTAGTCTATGCAATGATACATTTCTATTGAAGATTGACCAGTTTCTTCCCAAATCGATGTTGACCCATCACCAAACCCACCCGACCTGCTTGTCTTTCTTAGGTTCGATTTTGAGACTAGGAGTTTGCATATCCGAATGAGAGGTAGATAACACGATTGAATAGATTTAAGCGAACAATGAAAATATATCAATTGCCATAATTCGATTATAATTTCTATTAGCCACATAGCGATACATTTTAATGTATTGACCAGTTTCTTCCCAAATCGTTATTTGATTTATATGCTTTCAATTATTTATTCCAGTTAGATTCGTTTCTTTTGTTTCTGAAATAATCAGAATGTATTTTATATCATAGCGGTTTTGTGGTTCTTATATTGGATCCCCTAAAAATGAGATCATTTTTTTGGATTGATTCATTGCGAGAATAGATTGAAGGCTTCAAGCGATGATTTTTGTTGACTTCGTGGCTGAAAAGTGATGCACAGAATTTGTTTACAGGAATTAAGGAAACGCGACATGGTTTCAGGTTGATTTCTTGTGAGAGTTGATGCACATTTTTTGGTAAAAAGCATGAATGTAGTAATTTTTAGAAATTTTATAGTATATTGTTATATTAGACCATCATTGTATTGCAGGGCAAATGACAATATGGACAATACTATGGATGAGATACATGAACAAAACTTGAGTTTGGAAGAGATAGCCAATATTGACCAGCTTACGTTGTGGAAATATTAGTATTGTATAACCGTATCATTTTGAATTTTTGATTACTTGTGTAGGGATGGAGTATTAGCTCATGTATGGTTTAATGGCTTTAAAGCACTAATATCATGTGGCAATCACAGAAGTTGAAGAACTGTTTTGCCATGTGATGTTTTCCATGTGAAACTAATAGGCCTATAACATAGATGCGAAAAGCTTCCCTTTACATTCTTCATTTTGCAGTGGGAATTACTCACGCAAAGTATAGATTCTTATTTGATGCAATTATAGGGAGCAAAATGAGCCAGTTGGGTATCGGGAGGGGAGCAATATGTCGGGTTAGCTAGACCCGAACATATGTAATCAAAGTATCAAACTATATAATTAATATGCCTGAGAAGTTATATATATTTATTATGATGATATTATCGAGTGTTTGTTTTTGAAAAATGTAAGTGTAAGGTTGGTCGATGTGCAGATTGTTGAGTCAAGGATTCGCTGACCAGACTTGGTCGCTGACGTGAGTCGTCAGCAAGTGATCAGCGAGTCAATGACTCTCGTCAGCGGGTGGTTTACTTTCCAAGTTGTGTGTCAAGGCGGGAAGTTTTCAAACCACAAGAAGACAAGAAGTCACATGGTGGTTCTTCCAACTGAATATTACCTTATATGGCAAAGGTACAGTTGGGACCAAAACAAGGGTTTTCTCTTTCATGCCCGTTTTGGTAAAGAAGACAAAGGCTCCTGGATCCAAGTACAACGAGCCTATGAGAAGTCAACAACCACCATTCTATCACGATCATTGTAAGGCTGTGTTGCCCTAATTCTTCCCCTATATAAAGCAACACAGCCGCATCATTTATACTTTGTGTTTGTCACCACAAAGTGTGTGTCACTTTATTTTCTCTCTTGTAATTGCTTAAGTTTATAGTGTGTCTAGACTTAGCAATTATTTAGTTCATTTGTATTCTTGTAAGACAAGTTGTATTATCGACCATGTATTCATCGTTTAATCAATGATACATATGATTAGACTTGCTTAGATATTTGCATTTGAACTTATTCTTGTTCATGTTCTTTACTTTCTGTTCTTACATTCTTGTCTAGATTAATTATATTATAAGTGTGCAAATCCTGGACTGTCAAGTGGTATCAGAGCCAACGTTTCTAAATCATTGAAACTAAGATCCGTTTGCATACTTATTTCTTTCTAAATTCTTATTTCTTTCTTTAAATTCAAGAACATGACTACTGTACCAACTCTTGTGAACACACGTGACTTTGGTTACGTGTCTGTTCCTCCAAGATTCGAGCCTGATGACTTTGGATCTTGGAAGGAAAGAATGCTTTTGCACATAGTTGGTGTAGAACCTTACCTTATAACTATTATGACCAAAGGTCCATACGTACCTACTCTGGTACAAAGAACACCAGGAGCAACTGCTGATGCTCCTGAGATTGTGATTGACATTGTCAAACCAGAGGTACAATGGACCGATGATGAGCGTAGACTGGTAAATCTTGATTCCAGGCTCAAAAACATGATTGTCTCCACTCTTCCTACTGACATCATGAAGCTCATCATCAAATATCCCACTTCTAAAGAAGTCTGGGATAGATTATGTAGCATGTATGAGGGCTCTGCTGCTACAATCGCCACTAAAAAGATTGATCTTAAAAGAGCCTATGAAAAATTCTTTTCTCTCCCTTCTGAAGGTCTCAATGGCACTTACACCCGATTCAAAGGGTTGTTAAATGACATGACCAATGTTGGTATCACCCATGACAACTTTGAGGTGTGCCACAAATTTATTGATAGTCTACCTATCAAGTGGCAAGGATTGAGACAAATCCTTAGGACCACTGAGCGACTCAATGGTCTTGATCTTGAGTCTCTCTTTGGCATGCTTCAGTTTGAAGAGAGAGCTCTTGCTCAAACTCTAAGAGCTGCTGCTGACGCACAACATAGTGCTGGTCCCTCCTCTTCTACCTCTTCTTCTGCTTATTCTGTTCTTGACCCCCTTGCCCTTGTCTCTGCTGAGCCCATTAATCTTAATAATGATGCCAGCTTCTCCCATCTCCCACCTCCTATTCAATCTCAAGAGGAGTGCTGGAGATGTGGTAGAAAGGGACACTACCAAAAGGAGTGCAGAGTTGCTCTTCCAACTCCTGCTGCTCCTAAAACTAACCCATCTAAACCTGCTGATGAGTACAGGAACAAATACTATCAGCTTAAAGCAAAGGTTGCTGAGATGGAGGAGGCAAAAACACCAGCAAAAGGGCTGGTTGCTGAAGAACATGACTGGGCTGAATCAGATGATTCAGACAGTGAAGAGTACGTTGATGCCATGTGTCTTATGGCACTCGCTGATGGTGATGCACTGACAAATATAGATGCTTAATACCCGACTGGCAAGTAATTCTAACTGGAAGATGACCAGTTCAGAATACGATCCAGATATGGATGAACAATACGATAAGGTACTGAAAGTAAATGCAAGAAACAATAAGGGCTGAAACTATATAAATAATATGTATAGATCAAGTATGTAGCATTGAGACACAATATATTTTTCAAGGTATTTGATTTATTGATATATAAATAAATACAAAGGTTGTTGCGGAACAAAGATAAACACCCAAGTGTAAATATCTAAACAACCTAGAAATACAAGTGATCTAATAACTTGGAAATACTCGTAAGGATTGCTTAGAGTATATCTCACAAGTTGCAATGCAAAGGTTTCAAGCAATTTGCAAGTTGTGAGAAGACTTATATTTATAGACCTAAGTCCATGATGACGTGGACCAGATCGTACAAATATGGTTGGGAGTATTTAAGGAATTAAACCTAATTCCTTACAAGAGTACTTTTAAGGTTTAAAAGTGTAAGTCAATTGATGTGACTTAACAAGCCTTATTCCCAACCTTTACTTCACCTTGTACTTTAATTAATAGTTAATTCTATTAACCGGGTAAAGTTATGTAAAGTAAAAAGTCTTCCTCGTAATCAGTGTAAAAGTGTGTAAGTACTTTTACACTGAGATACTTCAGTCTTCGATCAGGTAGAATCAGTTTCTGAGCTCCACATCTGAACTGATTCTCATTCTTCAGACTTCAGTCTTTGACTTCATTCTGAACGTTTTTCTGATACGTTGATCTGAACTGAAGTGAAGCTTCAGTGAGCAAATTCTGAGCGACCTCAGAATTCTATACAAGTATTCTTCACTGAGCTTCAGCTATTTCTGAACAAATTATACTTGGTCGATTTTCGACCTAACAAATTCCCCCTATTTGTTCTGAAATGGTGCATGCATCTCAGACTTCTATCTATACATGTTTGTAAGTCTGAAATGCAAGTTTTTGTTTAAGTTGTAAAAATTTTCTAAGTACATCTTATAGATCATTGATGTATCAGAATTTTACTTGTGGTTTTCTAACTTAAACCTATCATCTACTTATAAGCTACAAAATGTAACATATATATACAAACTGAAGTGTTTGTTACATTTGCAAGTATTTATACAAGTATATGATAATCTGAAAAAGAAACTACTTCTTAGCAGGCCTTGAACCAGAAGGTGCTTCAGTAGGTTTCCTTTTCAGTGGAGAATGATCCTTCTTTCCAAACAATCTTCCTTCAATCTCTACCTTGGCCTGCATCTTTTGTTGTATTCTTGATAACCATGCACCAATCAAAGCAGATTTCGGCTTCCCCCTCAGTATTTGGATCATCTCCCTATGCTCAGAAATCCCAAACTCGTGTACTGAAACTTGATTATACTCTTCAGCTGCTCTACCTTCTCTTTTTATCATCAAATCAAAGAGCTTCAATCCATCAGCTTTTGTTACCTCCATATCAACTATTTTAGCTGGATGAGATCGATGCTTCAGATAATGCTCATATTGATCTTTCTCATGCTTTCTTTGGAGCTCAACAGCATCATCAGACATTGGTTTGAAGGTGGAGAGATCAGCATCACGAATATTTTTTCTTGATGATCTTGGTCCAGTCACTTTGGGCTTAATGGGTGGCCTTGTCAATTCTTTTTCCACCTTCAGAACTCCAGCCAGAATTTCCTTCTTTTTAATTGCCATCTCTTTCTCTCTGTTTTTCACCAAGTCCTCAATGGACATCTTGAATGTGAGATGGTCCAGCTTTTGTTCTAAGGGAGAATAATTCACCCCATATTCATACTCGAGCATATCAACAATAGCCTTCTGCACTCTTGGATCATTTTTAATTTTCAGATATCTTTCAAGTGAAAGACCAAGAGCTGCAGCATCAATATGATCAAGGGTTCCCATTTTCTGATGTTGAACCCTTTCCCTTTCCTTATTTTCTCCCCACATAATAAATTGATTAGAAACTTGCTTTTGCAAAGTCTCTAATTTCTTGCTATCAGCATTCGGATCATGAATGGGATAACCTTGTTCATCAACATTCTCACCAACCACCAAACCAGAACCTTTTGCATCTTTCTTTGTTGGTTCTTCCACCACTTGGGCCTTGCCCTTATCTTTCTTAGCAGGTTCAGAAGCTTGCATTTCAGATTTCTGAACCTGTTCCCCCTGAACTGAGGCACTACCAGATGGTACCTCAGCTTGCTTCTTGGTTGCTTCGATTAATTCCTGAGTACTTGAAAGCAGACCAATAGGCACATTTCCCCCTTTGGGGACCTCAGAAGGCATTTTTGCATAAACATTAATCGCCGTCTGAATGGCCTTCAGAGGTTCCCAACTCTGCTGCAGAAGGCAATCAGAAATGCCTTTTGCCATGGTAGAGAACTGAGCCCTTAACCTGAATGATGAGTTAAGGTTCAGATTCTCTTTTTCATTTAATTCTTTCAGCAATTTCCTATCTTCTTCAGAGAATGAAGGAGGGGGAGGAGGAGGAGCAACAACATTTTCCTTCTTAAGTAGGGTCAGAATTTCATCTAACTGCTTGGACTGGCCTTTAACAACTTCTTCGAGAGTAGACACAGATTTCTGAACTTCTTCAACAGCTTTGTCTACCTTCTCCGAAGTGTCTGCAGTGAGTTCTAAGACCATCCTTCTGACCCCATCTTCAACCTTTTCAGCCACAGAAGCTGAAATCTGATCAACAAGAGTCTGAGAGATTTCAGACTTCAGCTTCTCAATCACATTACTACCAACAGCAGACCCAAGTTCTTTCTCATTTACACTTGGCCTTTTTACCAACTCATTCACCCCCTTCCCGACTGCCAGAACTTCTTGTTTTAGCAATTCAATACCAGATGTCAAGTTTGCAACTACTGAAGCTTGCACATCTCTTTTGGCCAGTCTGAAGGCTTCCCTGATAGCTATACTGATCTTATTGCATGAATGCACCAGCTCATTTAGCTTCCCACCTACCAGTCCCTCATTTCCAGCAACCTTGGTGAACTCAGTTCCAAGAAACATCTGAGCACCCTTCATTTCAGCGATGGAACTGGTATTGGCAGTTAGAGATTTAGTTAAGTCCTCCACCTTGATAAGTAGGCTTTGGACTTCGGCATTTTGTTTCTCTAACTGTGCTTCTACACTCAAAGGAGGAGGTGGTTGTGCAGAAACAGAAGCAACAAAGGGAATTCTACCAAGCCCATCCAATGCCTTTTCCAACTGCATTTCAGTTGGACTCTCAGATTCAGTAGCAGAGTCCAACTCTTTCTCAATTTCAATATCATATTGGGGCCTTGCACTTTGTGAATTTGTGGGTGTAAGTGTTGGAGTTGTGGTTGAAAACGTGGTGATGAAACATAAGCATGTGTAGAGCCGGGTGGAAAAAATGGATGTTGATGTGAAGTTTCTGGTTGGCGATATGGTTGTTTAACATTTTGGATTTCTGGGGGAGGTTGGACGTTTGCGAGGCTGAAGGTTGGCTCAGAATCAGAAGACTGATTCTCCTCCAGTAAACCCTCGTCAAACTCAAAGTCAGCAAAGAGAATCGAGATTCCCTTGAGGTCATC
>CM067170.1:56206659-56221882 GCA_034093135.1 Erigeron breviscapus | reverse complement strand
TTAGGTGTGTGTGATATATCGACTGGTTCTCCAATTTAGGGTTTCCAATCGTTTATATACGTTTATAATCGATATTGGGCCTGCTGGGCTTTGTTCTTACGAACTTAGCAGCCCAGCCCTTAGAACGAAGATAATCTTCGTTCGTTCCTAACGAAGATCATCTTCGTTAGTACTAAAACCATCAACATCTTATGCTTAGTTATTTTCCTAGTACTTTATGTACAAGAACCTAACATATATTATGATTGTACTTGTATGACATACATAACAACCATCATATATAAACATATATAAAACACCAAAACATGTAATCAATCATTACTAAAACACGAAGTCCATAATCTATCAATTACATATAAATGAATAAGACATAATCAAATCTAAGTTGATGTTGTCACATCAACATGCATCAACATGTAGCTTCTGCAAGTGATCATTCTTATCACTTATCTCAAGAAGGTGTATCTAGTGAGCTACGTAGAGAACGTCGAAGCAAGGCATGTCATGCTTCTCCGATAGTCTCTGATACGGCTCAATTTGTTCATGATAAGGTAAATTTTGTTCATGATAAGGTACTTTGCAGGATTATTATGTTTTACTTAACCAATCTTTGGATGTTTTGCATGATGTTTCTTTACAGTATGATGCAAATGTTTTACTTCCTCCTGAGGTTGCGGCTCGATTTAATCCTGAACTAGCAAGCCTTTTTGAAGATATTGATGATCCGGTCAATGCACCCAGTTCAAGTGATACTAGGAGTTCTAAAAGATCAATGGATGTTACTCTTACTTATCAAAGAGTTAAGCGTGCACGTATCACTGAAGCTACATCAGTTTCAATTCCTGATCCTCCAAGTTCAACTGCTGCTGCTATTCCGGTTGCATTGTCTCCCAGAGTGCCTGTTCCTCCTCTTCCTTCAGATTCTTCTCTGGTTCGACGTGTTGAGGTTCTAGAGACTCGTGTTTACACGTTAGAGTCTGATCTCTCAGATGTCCGAGCTGCTCTGACCTTTCTTGTCAATTGGGTCAAGAATCAAGGGGGAGATGTGCCTGAAGAGATATGCAGATTATCAGTGCCAAGACGTCAAGATGATGATGATGATGCTGATAATGCTGGTGATCGAAGTGATTCGCCCAGTTCTTGACAAAGGAAAGGGTGTTGAAGTTCAGGGGGAGATAGGGGGAGATAATACTGAGGTCGGTACATCTGGTGCTGGAGATTCAAGTGCTCCTCGTGATGCTGAGGCTATTGAAGCACTTGACTCAGGTAATTCTTCAAAATCAATTGATTATTTAAGTGATGATCAAGTTGAAGCTGAAACTGATCGATTAAAGCGTGAAGTTGAAGCAAAATTTGGACATGACTATTATTCTGAAGAAAACGCCTTTCATGATGTGTTTGATGTTTTATTAGATAAACAACAACATGCAGAAAATGAAAGAGAAAAAGAATTACAGATTCAAAAGCAAATAGCTTTGGAATCTGATTCTGATTCTGATTCAACTTATGATGTTAATAATGATTAGATGAATTGGATTTTAGGTTGCATGTAATAAGTTATGACATGTAAATGTAATTTATCTTATTTCAATGCAATTATATTTCATCTTATTATCATGATTAATCATTGTATTCTGGTGTTATTTTGTGTAATCTTATCAGATGATACAGATGATACGGAATTACTCTTTAATGGAAATGAGCTTGAGGAAGGTGAGATTATTCCTGAACCGGATCTAAACATGTTCAAGAAACCTTATGGTTTTGATGATGTTTGGGACTCAATTCCTGAAGAGCCGTCTATGGTAGAAAGAAATGTGTTAGAATTGAAGAGAAAAGAAGTAAAGGAAAGAATGCTACAAGCTCCAATTAGTAGCACCGCTGAAGTTTTAAACTTTGTGGTATACGCTAAGGTTGATGATGCATTGATTCCTTTTGAATATGAAATAAACTTGACAAGACCTTTTAATCCAAATAGTTATCCAGTTCCTCTCAGAGATGATGATCCATTACAAGAAATTGATCGACTTGTGCCTGGACAAAGGATTAATGATCGTATAGTCACATGGGATACTATGAAACCCAGTATGTTTTGGACTCATATCTCAGATAAAGATGCCGCAAAATATAAGACAAAAATCTGGAGTTGGTTCTATGATGAAGAATTGAAGTTATTCGTTCTTAAAAGACCAGAAGGTTGTCAGTATTTAGCATGGCGTGAGAGACATTTCAGAAGTTTGTGTGAAGAAGATTTACATGAACTAGGAAATAACTGGATTATCAATCCAAGTGGTTATGGTCTTGCTGATGTGGTTGGTAAGAATCTTCATCATGATTTTAAGTTGAGGTTGAATATGAAAGATTCAGATAAACCAATGTTTCATATTGAACCAAGACAAAAGAAGAAGGTGGTTAAGCCAGATAAAAGCGTTGAGTATATTCAACGAGATATCAAGTGTATGATCAAAGTCCCTGCCAAGAAATGGGCACAAGATGTCTTGGATAAAATGGACAATTGGGAAATTGATCGAGATTCTGGTGAAGCCAAGATGTATGCAGATTCAGAAAAGAAGATTTTGCTGAGAAGGATGTATGATCCAATGCAGTTGGTCAACTTCTCAAGAAATGATCTGAGGAAATTATACGATACAGAATGTTCATTTTTGCCGTTTTGGAAATATGAAGAAAGTCGATATCGTAAGATTATCCAAGTTTGCTTACATGAAAATATCCATGCAAATAGCAAGCGATTGTTATTTAATGGATGACAGAATTTTGAAGACTGAAGAAATCGAAGGTGCTGCTGTCAAGGGGGAGTTTGTTGATGCACGTTGATGTGACAACAGCAACTTAGATTTGATTATGTCTTATTCGTATATGTAATTGGTAGATTATGAACATAATGTTTTGGTAATGATCGATTACATGTTTAGGTGTTATATATGTTAATATATGATGTTTGTTATGTATGTTATACAAGTACAAACATAATATACGTTAGGATTCCTTGTACGTGAAATACTAGGAATATAACTATAAAGCTGATTTACAACTAACGAAGATAATCTTCGTTAAGATGGGCTGGGCTGCTAAGTTCGTAAGAACAAAGCCCAGCGAGTCCAATATGATCTGAAACATATAAAAACCCTAAATTGAATAGACGACGTTAAGTTTTTAACACACCTAAAGCAACTAAGTTCGTTTGTGACATATACCAAACGAATATAGTGCAATATAAGGCTGATTATACACTTATAATTAGCAATATAATAGATAACTAATCAAACAGTTATCTCGTGAGGATTCCGCACTCACGACATAACCATAGACGATCTCGAGAGCGATCCATAGCTATCGAGGGACTCACAGTTATTTCCACTATGATCGATATCGAGTGCAATGAAGACCAAATAGAATACATTAGTTCCGAAAAAAGATTAATCTATTTGTTTGGAGATTAAGGCGCGATTATCTCCCCACATCTATCAACTTGTTTGCTAAAAGAGCTGATATTAGTACTTTCAGGTGTGTTAATTGAATTAATGGTGTCGAGATCTACACTCATGTATTTCATCATTGTAAGTTGATTAAAGAGGCGAGATCTTCCTTGTGTGCTTTGACAAAAAGAGATATCAATGATGACCATGCTGATCGGATTTTATCTTGGTGTGACGATTTGAAACTTCCAGTCGCAAGTCACCACAAACTTGAAGTTATATTTTTTACATGGCGGTGACACATCTGGAAAGCGAGGAACAATGCTTTTCATAACAATATTCATGAGAACTGTAACAAAATCTTTAAATCTATTACTTCGCTCTCTTATCTCTGGACTCATAATCGGGACAGGAAAGATACTACCTCTTCGGATTCTTGGAATGCGAAACCGATCGATAGTTAATACCGGTCCTTCTTTTGTTGGTAGTGTCGTATTTTCCTTGGACCTTGTTTGGGGTCGGTGGTTTGACATTCGTTGGTGGATTTGTTTCTTGTGTCTTAGATATAATGAATTGACATAAGTTTTTCTCAACCATTTCTCTACTTTAGCAGTTAAAGTTTTAGTACGATCTAGAATGTAATAATAATAATAATAATAATAATAATAATACAAATTTTAACAGTAATAATAATGATAATAAACATAGTTTTGAAATATATTATAATAATTTTAATAATTAAAGAATAATAATAATAATAATAATAATAATAATAATAATAATAATAATACATAATAATAATAATAATAATAATAATAATAATAATAATAATAATAATAATAATAATAATAATAATAATAATAATAATAATAATAATAATAATAATAATAATAATAATAATAATAATAATAATAATAATAATAATAATAATAATAATAATAATAATAATAATAATAATAATAATAATAATAATAATAATAATAATAATAATAATAATAATAATAATAATAATAATAATAATAATAATAATAATAATAATAATAATAATAATAATAATAATAATAATAATAATAATAATAATAATAATAATAATAATAATAATAATAATAATAATAATAATAATAATAATAATAATAATAATAATAATAATAATAATAATAATAATAATAATAATAATAATAATAATAATAATAATAATAATAATAATAATAATAATAATAATAATAATAATAATAATAATAATAATAATAATAATAATAATAATAATAATAATAATAATAATAATAATAATAATAATAATAATAATAATAATAATAATAATAATAATAATAATAATAATAATAATAATAATAATAATAATAATAATAATAATAATAATAATAATAATAATAATAATAATAATAATAATAATAATAATAATAATAATAATAATAATAATAATAATAATAATAATAATAATAATAATAATAATAATAATAATAATAATAATAATAATAATAATAATAATAATAATAATAATAATAATAATAATAATAATAATAATAATAATAATAATAATAATAATAATAATAATAATAATAATAATAATAATAATAATAATAATAATAATAATAATAATAATAATAATAATAATAATAATAATAATAATAATAATAATAATAATAATAATAATAATAATAATAATAATAATAATAATAATAATAATAATAATAATAATAATAATAATAATAATAATAATAATAATAATAATAATAATAATAATAATAATAATAATAATAATAATAATAATAATAATAATAATAATAATAATAATAATAATAATAATAATAATAATAATAATAATAATAATAATAATAATAATAATAATAATAATAATAATAATAATAATAATAATAATAATAATAATAATAATAATAATAATAATAATAATAATAATAATAATAATAATAATAATAATAATAATAATAATAATAATAATAATAATAATAATAATAATAATAATAATAATAATAATAATAATAATAATAATAATAATAATAATAATAATAATAATAATAATAATAATAATAATAATAATAATAATAATAATAATAATAATAATAATAATAATAATAATAATAATAATAATAATAATAATAATAATAATAATAATAATAATAATAATAATAATAATAATAATAATAATAATAATAATAATAATAATAATAATAATAATAATAATAATAATAATAATAATAATAATAATAATAATAATAATAATAATAATAATAATAATAATAATAATAATAATAATAATAATAATAATAATAATAATAATAATAATAATAATAATAATAATAATAATAATAATAATAATAATAATAATAATAATAATAATAATAATAATAATAATAATAATAATAATAATAATAATAATAATAATAATAATAATAATAATAATAATAATAATAATAATAATAATAATAATAATAATAATAATAATAATAATAATAATAATAATAATAATAATAATAATAATAATAATAATAATAATAATAATAATAATAATAATAATAATAATAATAATAATAATAATAATAATAATAATAATAATAATAATAATAATAATAATAATAATAATAATAATAATAATAATAATAATAATAATAATAATAATAATAATAATAATAATAATAATAATAATAATAATAATAATAATAATAATAATAATAATAATAATAATAATAATAATAATAATAATAATAATAATAATAATAATAATAATAATAATAATAATAATAATAATAATAATAATAATAATAATAATAATAATAATAATAATAATAATAATAATAATAATAATAATAATAATAATAATAATAATAATAATAATAATAATAATAATAATAATAATAATAATAATAATAATAATAATAATAATAATAATAATAATAATAATAATAATAATAATAATAATAATAATAATAATAATAATAATAATAATAATAATAATAATAATAATAATAATAATAATAATAATAATAATAATAATAATAATAATAATAATAATAATAATAATAATAATAATAATAATAATAATAATAATAATAATAATAATAATAATAATAATAATAATAATAATAATAATAATAATAATAATAATAATAATAATAATAATAATAATAATAATAATAATAATAATAATAATAATAATAATAATAATAATAATAATAATAATAATAATAATAATAATAATAATAATAATAATAATAATAATAATAATAATAATAATAATAATAATAATAATAATAATAATAATAATAATAATAATAATAATAATAATAATAATAATAATAATAATAATAATAATAATAATAATAATAATAATAATAATAATAATAATAATAATAATAATAATAATAATAATAATAATAATAATAATAATAATAATAATAATAATAATAATAATAATAATAATAATAATAATAATAATAATAATAATAATAATAATAATAATAATAATAATAATAATAATAATAATAATAATAATAATAATAATAATAATAATAATAATAATAATAATAATAATAATAATAATAATAATAATAATAATAATAATAATAATAATAATAATAATAATAATAATAATAATAATAATAATAATAATAATAATAATAATAATAATAATAATAATAATAATAATAATAATAATAATAATAATAATAATAATAATAATAATAATAATAATAATAATAATAATAATAATAATAATAATAATAATAATAATAATAATAATAATAATAATAATAATAATAATAATAATAATAATAATAATAATAATAATAATAATAATAATAATAATAATAATAATAATAATAATAATAATAATAATAATAATAATAATAATAATAATAATAATAATAATAATAATAATAATAATAATAATAATAATAATAATAATAATAATGAGGGGGTATAATAACAAAAATAATAATAATAATAATAATAATAATAATAATAATAATAATAATAATAATAATAATATGTGCACAGCTCTAAACACTATCGTCATAATAATAATAATAATAATAATAATAATAATAATAATAATAATAATAATGAAAACAATAATCCTGTCAAGTTTCAAGTTTCAATTCAATCTAATTCTCGAGATTGAATTTTGTGTTTTTAGGCGCGAATTTGAGGGATTTGAATCTGTTGTGTTTTGTGTTGAATTTTGTTCATAAATCTGTTTCGGACGTGAATACAATCAGTTTGCAAGTGATTTCATGATTTAACTCCCAGTAATTCAAAAGTTATTGAAGCTTTCTGAAGTTGTTAATGGAGTTTTTTCTGGAAAACTGATGAGATGAAGAAGATGACACCAAAACGATCTTCACTAGGACGATCTTCCCAAGATCTCACCTAGGACGATCTCACTAGGACGATCTACCTAGACGATCTCACCTAGGACGATCTCTCCTAGGACGATCTCACCTAGGACGATCTCACCTAGGACGATCTTGCTCAAGACGATCCTCACAAGATCGTTATAGACAAGAGTGTGTTGTGTAGTGTTTGTTTCTGGCTAATTAATCCGAAAGGATTGGTTTGGTCAACTCAAATACTTATAAGTTTTGAGAAAGAAAACAAGACGATCTTCACCAAGATCGTCCCATTTCCTCTGAACTTAAGACGATCTTCAACCAAGATCGTCCCAGTTCCTTGAATCATTTCAATCCAAATTCATTTCAATTCAAGATCGTTTCATTTTCTGTTCTTAATTCAATCCAATCTTTCAAATCAAATCAATCTCAAATGGCTTCTCGTGAAGCATTGGCATTGGGTTCAGATACAAGACCTCCAGTTCTCTACCGTGGTTCCTATGGACTATGGAAGAAAAGATTTATGGACTATGTGGAAAGTCAAACAAATGGTCATATGATGAAAGATTCCATCCTTAATGGACTTGCCGTTCATCGCCATCCCACTACTGATGCAATAATTCTAACTCCTGATCTTTTGAATGCTGAACAAAAAGATCGAACAGCTGCAGATAACAGAGCTAGGTCATGCTTATACAAAGCTCTACCGGATGAAATCTATGGCTCTGTTGATTCTTATGATACGGCCAAGGAGATATGGGATGAGGTGGCTAGACAGATGGAAGGAGCTGACGTGACTTCGACGATAAGATTGACCAATATTTTGACTGAGTTTGACAACTTCGCGAAATTGCCTAATGAATCTCTTGAAGCTGTCTACTACAGATTCTGCAATGTCATAAATGAGCTGAGGAAGAACAATGTCAAGAAAACAGAGATTGAGCTAAACATCAAATTCATCAAAGCTCTTGGTCCAGAATGGGAAGATTTTGGAACACAGATCAAGCAACATCAAAATCTGACCAAGTTCACCATTCATACTCTTTATGAATCTTTCAAACTCAATGAAAACCAAGTCCTAAACAAAGCTTCATCAAACAAAATGCCAGAAGTTGTATCTTCTGATCCTTTGGCATTGATAGTTGAGAAGAAGATTTCTGAAGCTCTTAAGAGACAAATGGTAGTTGTTTCTTCGTCTGATGAGGAGGGAGATGATCTGATGGCTACAAGAGATGGTGTTTCAGATGAACTATATCAAGCTCTTGCCGCGGTAACAAAGCATTTCAAGAGGAAATTTTACAAAGCGAGGCCAACAAACAACAATCTCCGCACTTCTTCTACAAGTGCATTTCCCAAGAAGGAACACTATCATCCAAGGAGTAATGAGCAAGGTGAAGCTAATGGATCAAGGTATGGTGAAAAGAAGGAAATTTATGAGAAACAAGTTGTTGAGAAGGGTAAGGCATCAGACAAAAAGTGCTACAATTGTGGTATTCCTGGACATTTTGCTGTTGATTGCAAACAACCTCGAAAGCGGAACTATGAGTATTACAAGCAGAAGATGCTGTTAGCCAAACAAGTCGAAGCAGGACATGCATTGCTAGCTGAAGATGACAAATGGCTGTTACTCACAGATGATGAAGATCAAGATCTCTCTGCTAATGTTTGCTATATGGCAAGGTTGGCCAAAAACAAAGTCTTTGAAGAAGAAAGCACTGATGATGAATACCCAGATGATGAGGTAAATCTCGACTCTACTTTTTCTTTGATTAAGGACAAAGAGTCATGTAGATTAGCCCTATCAAATTTGATAACTCATATCAACTCTTTAGCCAACAAAAACAAAAAGTTGAAAAATAGTATTTCATTTTCTAAAAGTGAATTTTCAAAACTTCTGGAAGAACATTCCAAATTACTTTTTGAACATGATGCTATTAAACAAGATTTTCAAGCATACAAAGATGAGATGTTGGTCAAAGAATGTGAGTTGAATGTCTCTCCTGATTCTAAGTTATTACAAAAATGTCAAAATCTTGAAAAGACCATTCATGATCTTGAAAAGGCCAATCAAGATCTTGAAATTCAAAAGACCAATGAATGGCTTCGGGCAAATGCAAGACAAATGGATGTTGATATTCTTAATAAAAAGCTCCAAGAAGCTAAACCAAACAATGTTGAATTCGAAAGGAAGATTTCTGATTTAAATCATAATTGTTTTCTAAAAGGCATTGAGATTGAGAATCTTGAAAAACAAGTTGAGGAATTTAAAAAGAATATACTTTTCTATCAAGAAAAGTTATATAAAGTTGAACAAAATCCTCTCTTGAATTTCACTGCCTATTTCAACAAGTCAAAAATTGACAAAACAGAACTTCTTCTCGGGTTGGGATTTGAGAATATCACACCATTGCAAAAAGCCAAAGAGGAAATTGAACCCTTGTATGATGAAAAATTCCTACGACTTGGTATGATACAACAATTTATTCGTCCATTGGATGACGAATTTGAGACTGATGAAGTTGAGAGAATACCAAAACAAGAATTTTTGGTTAATTATGATGCAATAAATGATTCATACAAAACAAAAGAATCTTCAATTTTCAAATTGGAAGAAATTGAATCAAATTTTCAAAACTTCTGGAAGAACATTCCAAATTACTTTTTGAACATGATGCTATTAAACAAGATTTTCAAGCATACAAAGATGAGATGTTGGTCAAAGAATGTGAGTTGAATGTCTCTCCTGATTCTAAGTTATTACAAAAATGTCAAAATCTTGAAAAGACCATTCATGATCTTGAAAAGGCCAATCAAGATCTTGAAATTCAAAAGACCAATGAATGGCTTCGGGCAAATGCAAGACAAATGGATGTTGATATTCTTAATAAAAAGCTCCAAGAAGCTAAACCAAACAATGTTGAATTCGAAAGGAAGATTTCTGATTTAAATCATAATTGTTTTCTAAAAGGCATTGAGATTGAGAATCTTGAAAAACAAGTTGAGGAATTTAAAAAGAATATACTTTTCTATCAAGAAAAGTTATATAAAGTTGAACAAAATCCTCTCTTGAATTTCACTGCCTATTTCAACAAGTCAAAAATTGACAAAACAGAACTTCTTCTCGGTTGGGATTTGAGAATATCACACCATTGCAAAAAGCCAAAGAGGAAATTGAACCCTTGTATGATGAAAAATTCCTACGACTTGGTATGATACAACAATTTATTCGTCCATTGGATGACGAATTTGAGACTGATGAAGTTGAGAGAATACCAAAACAAGAATTTTTGGTTAATTATGATGCAATAAATGATTCATACAAAACAAAAGAATCTTCAATTTTCAAATTGGAAGAAATTGAATCAAATTTTCAAAACCAAGAATCTGTCTGTACTCCACCTAAACCAACTAAAATGTATTTTCCAACCACATTTTTGGAAAAACAAATAGAAGGTTTACAACAAAAGGTAGAATCTCAACAAAAAGTTATTGATCATCTCAAGTCTCAAAGTCCGAATTCAGAGGATAAATGTATTGTTGTTGATACTAAGAAAGTTTGTGAGATTGCTTCTACTCAAACTGACCAAAGTGCTTTAGTAGACAATTCTACACAAACTACTTGTGATTCATCTACCAATACCTCTACTCAGACCTTGACTGATTCTCTTGGATGTACTTGTCAAAATACTGCTACATTTATAGCTGAGGATTATGTGCAATCTGATTTTTCTAATGAAGAACTTGCACATAGTTTAGTTTTGATATGGTACTTCTATAGGTTTTTCACATGCAACAATGTTGATGAGTTAGTTGTTCACCCTAAGCCTAGTGCTAGTATAGGTGTTGATACTTCTACTCAATTTTTTTGTGAAACCAAAGATGTGTCAGTTCAAGTTGACCTAATTTCCGAGACTAACCATGATGTGAAGTTGGACACCAAGATTCCTGATTTTTCAAAATTTTCAACTAAATCTGAAATTAATCAATCTCCATTGAAATTTTCTTTTTCAAAAGATTTCACGAAAGATGATTTTGATAAATTCATGGAGGGAGAATATGTTTTTGATTCAGAAACTGAGAAAAAGATTGAATCTACCAAAATCAAAGTGAAAACAAAAGTGGAATCTCAAAAACCATTGTCCAAAGCTCCAACTTCATATTACTCAAAGAAACGAGTTAAGACCAAACTCGTCAAGACTGAACCAAAGACCATTAAGGTAGAAACCTTTGTTGCTACCCCTGTGAAACATGTCAAAAAGGAACAAGCTGAGACTCCACACAGGACAAAGTACACCAAAGTGATACTTCCGAAAGACTATCCTAATGCTTCTCAATCTAGCTCTCAATCTAGTTCTATACCTAAGGTGTCTAAGTCTAGCACAGTTTCGCTAACTAAGGATGCATCAAATGGTACAACTAGATATAGGGATAGATATGGATGGTTTTCTCATGATAAACCAAAGAAGCAAGAAGTTTCCTCACCTCCAAAAGATTCCAAAAAGATGAAAGTGTTTAAAACTCCTAGTTCTAATTTTCTTAATTTCAATTCAACAGGTGGAAAGAGTATAACTAGTGGTGCTAAATGGGTTGCTAAGACATTAGTACCTAAGATCACTAGTAATCAAAAGGATGTTGAGAAAAAGAAGAAAACAAAGAGGAGAAAGCATGTAAATAGGAGGAAGGGTGTTCATGTTAGTAAAAACAATTTTTCTTTGTTAAATAATGTTGAAAATGCCAAGGCAAGGCCTTGTGAGCTTGTAAACAATCTTAATTCCCGTACTTGTGTGACTGATGTTGATGCTCGTAGACATGTTACTTTTAATTCTCATGTGAATGTTCGTACTTTTTATTCAAATGTGTTTGTTGATAATGTGCTTGTCAATGCTTATGTTGATTCAAAAACATGTTTGAATGCGATTCCTAAGTTATATACCCTGCCTGTTTTAACTAACCATAAAGGACCCGTCTTCAAGTGGGTACCTAAAAACGGTTAAATTTCCTTGATTGCAGGAAATAACCATCTGTGTTTGGATACTCGATTCCGGGTGTTCGAAGCACATGACAGGAAATAAATCTTTGCTCAAGAATTTTGTTGAAAGATTCATGGGAACAGTTCGCTTTGGAAACAACAATTTCGCTCCTATCTTAGGTTATGGAGACATTGAACGAAATGGAATAATCATCAAGAAAGTTCACTATGTTGAAGGATTAAGTCACAACTTGTTCAGTGTTGGACAATTCTGTGATAACAATCTTCAAGTTCTGTTTCGAAAATCTCTTTGCAAAGTCCAAACTCTAGATGGAGTTGATATTCTTTGTGGTGATCGTGATGATAATCTTTTTACCGTTAATCTCGATAATAACCAACCAACCGACAATATTTGTCTCATTTCAAAGGCTACTTCAAAGAATTCTTGGTTATGGCATAGAAGGCTTTCTCATCTGAATTTTCAAACCATCAATACTTTGGTCAACAAGCATCTTGTTGAAGGCTTACCTGACTATAAGTATGAAAGTGAGCATGTTTGTCCTTCTTGTGCTGTTGGGAAGATTAAGAGAACTTCTCATAAACCGAAGAAATCTCCAAATTCTGTAGCACCTCTTCATTTGCTTCACATGGATCTTTGTGGGCCGATGAAAGTACAAAGCCGAAATGGGAAGAAATACATCTTGGTTATTGTTGATGATTATTCAAGATATACTTGGGTCAAGTTTCTTGCATCCAAAGATGAAACAACTCAGATATTGATAGATTTCATCACTAATACTCAAGTAAATCTTCAACTTCCAGTTCGTTACATCCGTTCGGATAACGGAACTGAGTTCAAGAATGCTGTTTTTGATGAATTCTGCAAATCCAAAGGTATAACTCATCAATTCTCAGCAGTTCGCACCCCACAACAAAACGGTGTTGTTGAAAGGAGAAATCGATCGCTGGTAGAAGCAGCAAGGACAATGCTTGCTTATTCCAAATTACCATCCAATATGTGGGCTGAAGCTGTTGACACTGCTTGTCACACTCAGAATCGGTCCATTATCAATCAGCGTTTCGAAAAAACTCCGTATGAGGTTGTTAACAAACGCAAACCCAATATCAACTACTTTCACATATTTGGGTGTGTTTGTTACACTTTGAATGATCGGGAGAATCTTGGAAAGTTCGAGAAGAAAGGTGATGAAGGATATTTTGTTGGTTATTCCAAAACATCAATTGCCTACCGAATCTATAATCGTCGAACAAACACAATTCAAGAAACAATGAATGTTTGGTTTGATGAGATGTCAGGCATGATTTTTGAGCAAGAAAGTTTGCTACCAACAAGTAATGATCCAAGTGCTTCAAGTACTTCTACAAGGAATTCTACCTTAGCTTCAAAATTCAAGAAGTTTCCAACTCCAACAAGTGATGAATTAGATATTCTTTTTGAAGAATTCTATAATTCAAAACCGATTCATGATCAAGAACCTCATGTCATCGTTGAACCAATTCAAAACAATGAACCTCTTCATAACAACGATCCAGTTCCTGACAGCATTCATGAATCATCATCAAGTTCTTCAGAGCAAGGAATCTCTACAAAAGATTCTTGTCCACCATTTTCTCAAGTGAATGTTCAAGAACAACCTTCTCGATTAACTCAGACAACAAATCCATTGAACACTCCAAATGTGTATGTACCACTTGACTTTGATCATCCAGCTTATGAGGAAAGAGTTATACCAAGTTATGATTCCATCTCTCAACAAAACTCAAGCTTTAATGATGGTGATGTTGATCTTCAACAACAAGATCCTCTTCCTCATGCTCACAAGTGGACACGTATGCAAAAATACCATCCTACTGATCAAATAATTGGAGATCCACAAGCAGGAGTAACTACTCGTACTTCAGTAAATGAGTGTCTTGTTGCACTTTCTCTTAGCAACATCGAACCCAAAACCGTATCTGAAGCTCTTCGTGATCCAGAGTGGGTTAAGGCAATGCAAGATGAACTCGCGCAATTTGAAAGACTGAAGGTATGGAGATTAGTTCCAAATCCTAGAAAAGATGATCCAATAGGAACAAAGTGGATATTCAAAAACAAAAAGGATGAGAATGGAGTGGTAGTAAGGAATAAAGCTCGACTTGTTGCAAAGGGTTATTGCCAACAACCTGGTGTTGACTTCGACGAAACTTTTGCTCCAGTAGCAAGAATGGAGGCCATTCGGATATTCTTAGCTTATGCCGCATTCAGAAACTTTACTGTGTTTCAAATGGATGTGAAGACTGCTTTCTTGAATGGTGATCTCAAAGAAGAAGTTTATGTTGATCAACCAGAAGGTTTTGTTGATCCTCAAAGGCCAAACCATGTCTACAGGTTAGACAAGGCTCTCTACGGTCTTAAGCAAGCACCCCGAGCATGGTATGATTCTTTACTACTT
>CM067170.1:56155919-56198776 GCA_034093135.1 Erigeron breviscapus | reverse complement strand
ATTAAAATTGATTTTGATGAAATTGTGATTGAATTCAGTTATGGATCGACATCAGATTGATGTTTCTCTCTGATACCACTTGTTATAACACGATTTTAGCTACTGAATTCAATCCAACAATGGCGGTTTTCAGTGTGTGTTCTTGGTGTGTTTTGTGTGTGTTTTGAGAGAGAATTAAGTAACTGTGTGTAAATCTGGAATTAAAGGTGTAATGATTATTACAAGGTTATGTGTTAGTTATGATCTCTAAGGTATGAGATGGCTATTTATAGTCTAACTACTCAACTATTCTAATTTTCACTATTAGCCCCTCAACCTTAGTGATCATTTATCTATGACTTAACAACAAGAATGTCTTCTAATCTATTACAATTTATCACTATTTTTAGATTTCTAACAGAATGAGGAGTTGGAATATTGTTGAGATCAATGGTGAACAAGTTGTTATCTCGTGAACCAGTAAGAATATCAACACCATCTTCGGTTTGAACTTTACACTCATATCTTCTAAAGAGGACTTGAAGATCATTATCACAAAATTGGCCAACACTGAAAAGATTATGGCCCAAACCTTCAACGTAGGAAACACGTTTGATGGTGATGCCATTTTGAACAATATCTCCATAGCCAAAAATGGGGGCTATATGATCATTTCCAAATCTAACAGTTCCCATGAATCGTTCAACAAAGTTCTTTAGCAAGGATTTATCACCAGTCATGTTCTAGAACATCCGGAATCGAAATACCAGACACAAATGAGAAATTCCTGTAAAATCAAGAATAATGGTTTTAGGTACCCACTTAGACTGGGTCCATGAAAGGTTAGGGGTTCATCATGCAATCACATTTATTAGAAGAACAAGTAAATTAAAGAAAACAAACGAAAACATAAGGTAAACATAAACATTAAACAAACATACGATCAAACACACAATCCATTATGGAATTTATTGAAAGCAAGTAAACACACAAACAGAGTTCAAATGTAAAGGTACGGATTACAAACAAATTACTAATTAAAATGTTTGAGAATAAGATGGACTAGTCCTAGAAGCATTTGAGCTATCTAAAGCATTAGGTCTACGAACTATCCACTCTTGTTTTACAGATGTAGATTTTCCATCAAGCTTGACTTTCCTAGAAGCATGTAAGTATCTATCTTTAGGAAGCCATTTACTTCGACAATTTAAGCACAAGTGACCTGAAACATGAACATTTTTAGAGTTAGAGGAGGACTGTTTGTGTATGTTCTTGACAGGTTTCTTCTTGATGGACTCTTTGGCAGCTGGTGTTTGCTTTTTGTAAGTGGGAGAAAACCAACCATATTGATCTTGATATCTAACTATTCCTACAGCATCATCTCTAAAGACCTTTAAGACGCTTTTAGGTGTAACTAAAGATTGCTTAAGAGAGATAGGATACTTTTGATATTTAGGTTGTGAAGAAGCATGATTTCCATTTTGAGGTTGTTTCATCTTGGTGAGTTTAGGTTTTGGGGTAGGAGTCTTCTGTTCTGTAGAAGTTTTGGGTACTTTGTTGGTCTTTGGTCTTTGAAATTTCTCATGAAATGGGTTGTGCTTCGAAGAGTGTGATTTTGGAATCCTTTTCAATGAAAATTCAACCTTTTCTTCCTTTTGAACAAATTGTTTTTCAAAATCAGGATCATATGAATGATCTTCTTCTAAAAAGTTGTTAAGATTAGGAAGATTTGAGAAATCCATTTTGGCATATTTAACTTTAGATTTGGATTCCAAACTCACACTTGGGACATTTGGTTTAAGAGGACAAGGACTTTCTTTGGATAAGTTTGAAACATTTGTTTCATTTAAAAACTTTGAGTGACTTATTTCACTTGATTTGACCGAACAATGACTTCCCTTGTGTAAATTTGAAGCTTTTTCATTGTTATTATCTACAAAAGCTTGAAGAACAATATTCTTGTACTCCATTTCCATCTTAATTTTATTAAGTTCCGCGAGTAATTTCAATCTTTGTTCTCTTTCTTTTTCAAACTTTTTAGATAAAGTATCAAATTCATCCAAGTAAGTTTGTGTTTCCTCAGAAAACTTGAGGGGTTCAGTATCAAAAATGTTTGGAAAGAAATAATCATTTTCAACTTCTTGTTCACAATCAGTTTGAACATAAACGTGAACACCCTCAAAACTTTTCTTTTTGATACACTGTTCCTTTTCTAAAACAAGTTTTAATGCATCAATCTCATCCAAGTAAATCTGGGTGTCAATTAGGATCTCAGTAGTAGGACTGTCAAGGTCTGTTTGAATAGAAACATTATATGTCTTAACAGAATCCCATTCAGTTTGCACAGAAGCATCAACAAGATCACATGCAGAAATATAGGAAGAAGACATCATGTCTTCACAAGCAGAGCAGTTAGGTTCAGCACAATCATAGACAACACCAATTGGTGTAGTAGAAACAACTGGCACAATCTTGTGACAGTGATTTTGAGGCATTAGATTATCTAGCAAAAGTTTTTTTTCATCAATTGTTCGTTTTAGATCTTCAATTTGCTTTTCCAAAACACTTTGTGGAATGTATGGTCGAACTGAAGCAGGTTTTGGAACAGAACTTCCTTCCATTTGTTTAAACTCATTAGAAAGAACCACAAGTTGTTGGTCACTTGAATTTTCATCAAGTTCAACAATTGTAACAGAGTGAGTTTTTCTTTTAGGAATAAGAGGAAGATTGAAAAGATCATTTGACTCATTGATTTTGTCATAATTTCATTTAATTGCACACTTTGCTAGACAATACTCTGTCTCATAATCACCGTAACTTAGTCGAACATACTGAATGGTCATGCCATATCTCATTAAGTTGGCATCATACAAAGGTGAAACTTCCTGTTGTGCTTTGAGCAAATTCTTTGGATTTTCAAAACCCAACCCTTGAGTAAACCCATCGGCAAAATCTCTTGGCATGTTTAAAAAGATTTGTTTATTTGATCGATCGATCTTGTAAACTTTCTCTTGATAAAACTTGATTTCATCTTTAAGTTCATCAATTTTCTTATCAAGTTTCTGGTTATATGAATCGTTTATGCAACAAGCATAATTTAAATCAAAAATTTAGTCTTCTAAATCTTTCAAAGCAGGGTTAGATTCTTAAATCTTAATTTGCAAGGACTCAAGGTCTTCAGCAAAAGCATTTGCTCGAAACATTTCATTGGACTTTGCAATTTGCAACTCTTTGATGATCTGGGTTAGTTTAAACACTTTGGTCTCAAGTTCTTGGTTTGCAAGTTGCATCTCGGAAGAAGGAGTAAAGGAAACAGAAACTTGATTAGTTGTCAAATCATCAAAATCTTTTTGAAGTTTGTCATGTTTGATGTGAAATTCAATCAAAAGTTTTTCTTTCTCTTGCAAAGATTCAGTTAAATTAGAAACTTCTTTGTGCAAAGATTCATTAGTTTTGACAACTTTATTCATGTATTGATCAAGTTCACGTTTAGGAATTTTGCATACCTCATCATCATCAGATTCAGAACTGGTACCTCCTTCATCAAGTTCCTTGGATCGCTTGATCTTCGTTATGAAACACACATTAGCCGCAAGTTCTTCAGTCTCTTCATCAGATAGATGTAGCCACTTGTCGTCCACAGCAAGAAGAGCAATACCACTTTCCTGTTGTTTCACTAACAGGAGCTTGTTCTGGTAGTAGTTTGAGTTTTTCTGACGAGGTTTGGTGCAGTGGATTGCAAAATGACCAGTAAGACCACAATTGTAGCATTTTCTATCTTCAGTCTTCTTTTCAAGAACCCTCTTTTCAAACTTCTTAGGAGCTTCATACTTCCTTTCACCACCAGTATTGTCATAGTGATTGTCAAATTTTAGGGCTTGTGAGTTCTTGACATAGGAAGACACAGACGAAGTTCGAAGTTGATTATTGGTAGGTTTCTTTGTGAAGAACTTTTTCTTGAAGGATTTTGTGAAATATGCGAGGTCTCTAACCATCTCTTTCTCCTTTTCATCCATCTATGGGTCACTTGGATCACTTAAGTCATCTTGAGATGCACCTTCTACTACACTCTTTCTTGAAGATCGGAATGACTTCCGTTCAACAACTAAGGCAAGTGGATCAGATGAAGAGCTTCCTTCATTTTGCAATTGTTGTTTTTGAACAACTCTGAGATTCACCTTCAACTTCTCATAAAGGGTATGAATGGTAAGTTTGCCAAATTCGTCCTGTTGATTGAGTTGATTACCATAGACTTGCCATTCTTCATGAAGATTTCTCAGGAATTTGATGTTAAGTTCCAAGTCAGTCTTTTTAACATCATTCTTTCTTAGCTCATTGATGACATTGCAGAAACGTATGTACACATCTTCCAGTGATTCTCCTTTCTCTTGTTTGAACGTCTCATAAAGAGCAAGGACATTAGATAATCGAATAGTCGAAGATAACTCAGAACCTTAAAATTGTTTCTCTAGTTCATCCCAAATCTCTTTTCCAGTTTCATATGAATCAACATTGCAGTAGATATCATTAGGAAGAGCCATGTAGAGATGAGATCTTGAGAGATTATCAGCTTGGGTACGATTCTTCTGAGCAGTGCTCCAACTTTCTTTTGGAAGAAGTTCCTTACTGACTGGATTTTTGTGAAATGCAGGTCCTTCGGTATAAGAAGCTTTGATGTCATCACCAAGAGGTTGTCTTGCTATCCAATCTAGGAATCTCTTTTTCCATTGAGGATATGACCCGCGATACAAAACGGGAGGTCTTGAATCACAACCGAGAACCAATGAATCAGTCATCGACATTTTGAGAAATTAAGTAAAAAATCAGTACAAATACCGGTTTTGGTAAATTCAGTACTAATACCGGTTTTCGTCTCAAAAATTGAGTAGAGTAACTTTTCCTTAAAATGAAGAAATAGAGAACTAATACCGGTTTTGGGATAAACCAGGTATTAAGTGATCAAACAAACACAACTACACAGAAAATCTCAACTAATACCGGTTTTGAGTAAATACATTACTAATGCCGGTTTTGGTAAAATGTTTAGTAATGTCGGTTTTCAAGAAAATAAATGGACAGAGTTTTGGCTAGGGAAATGATGAATATAAGAACTAATACCGGTTTTGGGGTAAACCAGGTATTTTCACAACCAAATCACACAACCACAAAGCCATTTATCAAAACACAAGAAATTATTAACTAATACCGGTTTTGGAAAATACTTCACAAATGCCGGTTTTCGTGAAGATAGATGAAGATTATAACGAGTTGATAAACGATGAATATATGAACTAATATCGGTTTTGGTGTAAACCAGATATTATTTTGGAAATTAAAGGAAATTTGGATTTTCAATGAAACTGAAAACCGGTAGGAAAACCGGTAGGAATACCGGTAAGAAAACAGGTAATACAACAGAATTAAAGCTCAGTGAAACCCGGTATTACAACAGATACTCGAGCAGACTGAAAACCGGTATGAATACCGGTATTCAGAACAGAAAGCAAAAAATCAAAAATTAAGCTATTTCGATCGGAGTTAGGATTTGAAACTTTTCAAGTGATCTTATAGGAAGGAAATGAGTGGATTAATACTAAAAAGGAAGAAACTTTAACATGTTTAGAGGGTAAAGATTGAAGCTTTCGGTAAGGAGGAAAAAAACACAATTTAGCACAAGAGTGAACAAAATCAAGCCATGGATCTAACACAAGTTGTGATTTTGCTCTGATACCAAATGTAATAATACTAAATTGTGTAAATGAGGTTAAGTGTGTGAGAGACAAAGTAGAGAGAATGGGAAAGTAGGGAATTATATTATGGTGGCTAACATTACAAAGGATGTGTGGAGGGGTTTATATAGGCACAACATTTGCACTAAACCCCCTCCCTAATTACAATGAAGTCCTTATCTAATTAGTACTAAATCCTTCTACATTAAATACATTTAAACAAAAGGACTATTCTATTACATTATTACAAAACACGCACTAACAAATAATTAATGCTAACAAAAAGGAATTGAAGCAGTTGCTCTCTCAAAGTCATGCTAGATAATGGATGAATGTTACTCTGTGTATCGATGTTAAAAACTGCATGCTAGTCTAACGATGCAATATAATTTCAAAGAAATAAATCCTCTTTTATAACTACATGAATTGGAAGCTCACTTTTATACACTGATATACATACATGTGGGTTATATAAATTTAAGGTGTATGTAGGAGGAGTAAGCTATATGATCATTAGATGAAACAATTATATAAATTTAAGGTTACGTGGAGTTACACTCCATTCTAAATACACTTTGCTTTTTAATAATAATAATTAAGTCATTATATTGCAAACTCATGTAGTGAAGTTACTCCAGTATGGTGGTATTAAGAATGCGTTCGTAACTTCAGTGTTGTATTTATTTATCCTGATAGGTTGTTGTTCGTTGAAAATTAGTTGAGTTGCGCTATCATTTGATCTCAGGTAAGATAACAAATTTTGTCATGCTGGGGACACAACAAAATATGGTTTTGAGGTTATCTCTTTTAATGATTGTTTTATTATCTCATGCATATGTTGGGTATGAGATTCACTTGGGAGGTTATTTGGGTTTATCAGTTATGTATGATATGCGGATAATGTTGTGTGATTATGAATGTGACGTGTAATTATTTATTGGCTTGTACACATAGTACACTAGACTATAGTATGTTGCCATGTCACGTTGTACGTTAAGGGCCCTAATGATGAAAAGTTGAAATGTAGATACGATGATGATGTGAGAATTTAATGTTGAACTAACACTACAAGAAAACAGCCATTTAGAGACAAATTTAGAGACACACTATATGAAGTCGCTAGTTTGCGACACAGGCAGAGTCTCTCTTAGCGACACTCTTGTTATCGTTGTCGCAAGTAAAGTCGAAAACCGAGTCGCAAAACGTTTCTAGTTTATAAAGTCGCAAATGATGTAGCACACTAAGTCGCAACTTGGCGACATTCTTGGACATGTGGCTAACGCCAACGCTAATTTTGAGACTTCCAAACACCCATTGCTAAATTCATCTCTAACCATGTCGTTCATCTCTAATGTCGCTTTTATTTTTAAATGTCTTATTTGATGCTAAAATTGTCATTAATTTGGCACGTAAACAAACACATTAGTATATTTACTTTATTAAACAATAATAAATATTAAATATTATAAAAATATACGGAGTAATAATGATTTAATTCAAGTCTTTTTACATTAAAGTAACTATATGCCTTTCTGGATCCCCGTCATAGTAATACGCAGCCATCGACTTTGCTAATTTGTGGAATCAACAAACATCTATGAGGAAGACGCTAATTTTGCAGCATTAATATAAATACGTTTTTTAATTTCACCAATTTCACAAACTTCATTTTGCTTTTCAGTTACTTCCCAAATTTTACACCTCTAATTTCTAGGGTTTCCGTCATCATCGGAGTCGTTTATCCGCCATCATCTCCGGCATACATCTACTGTCATTTCCATAGTACATCCGCCATAATCGTCGTCGTACGTCTGCCATAATCGCTGTCACACGTCCGCCATTCTCTGTTGCTTGTCCGCCACTCGTCAGAATATTAATAAGGTGCGAGTTCTGTACTTCATTTATATAAGATATATAGATAATATCTATCAATTTGCTTGATTGTGTGAGCTATGTCATAATCTGGTCTTTATATATGAGATTATTTATTTGATTAATATTTGAATTTATACATATATATATTTATACCTTAAGTATATATATATATATATATTTGAATTTATACATATATATAGCTTTGATGCCTTAAGTTAGGTGTCAAATTGAAAAGTATGCATAATGAGGAGATTTGTTGAAGTTATAATAATCTGTCGCTATCAAATTGTTGAGTTTTGTGAGTTTTATTATTGTTTTTGAGCTGCGACTTGTCTAGAACGCACACTAAATGTTCGATCAAATGCCTAAATGAAATACTATATGTTGATGTTTGGCTGAAACTGTTCGGTAGTAGTTTATGCGTTTGTTTTAATGATCGTTTGTTTTATTGCTCTTTTTGCTGCTCAGTATAAATCTGGTACTTGTTAGCTGGCTAGTTTCTGTGTTAGTTTATTAGTTTGTAGTTAAGTTGTTTGCTCAAATGTTTTCTGGAGTTCATTATTTGCAAAGTTTATTGTTTGCAAAGTTTATTGTGCAGTTCTTGTATATGAGTATATTAGTTTGTAGTTAAGCAATAGCTGACTCCTGATCACCTCGGTTTTTATAGATCACACCCATGTTACGATATGCTTCTGCATACATCGGCCTTTCCAAAGCAGCCTTCTCATAGCAACCAGGTGCTGTATCATATTGCATTATCTAAGAATACACAACTAAATTAATAGATATACATATAGATATAAATTAAAACTTTGTGTATAGTGATGCAAAATAAAACTTAATGTGGAGTATGGTCAAAATGACATGTAACGAAATAAAGGGGTTAGTACATATATAATAACCTTTTAATCTTGTTAAATAAGTTAGAAAAATATATAATAATAATAAAATTAAATAATAAAAGTTCCAGGTCCAATTCTTTTGCTCCAAGTAAAATATCAATATAATTTTAGATATAATGGAAACTCAATCTTTTAATTTTTGCTGGTATACGTGAGTTTGTAGAGAAAGTTTAGAAAACAAATCTTTTTATATATTCTTCAAAAGCTGTCATACAAAACCAAAAAGAAAGAACTCCTTTTCTTTTTTCCTTCCAATTGATTTAGACGGCAGTAAAAGAAAAGGAGTTCTTTCTTTTTGGTTTTGTATGACAGCTTTTGAAGAATATATAAAAAGATTTGTTTTCTAAACTTTCTCTACAAACTCACGTATACCAGCAAAAATTAAAAGATTGAGTTTCCATTATATCTAAAATTATATTGATATTTTACTTGGAGCAAAAGAATTGGACCTGGAACTTTTATTATTTAATTTTATTATTATTATATATTTTTCTAACTTATTTAACAAGATTAAAAGGTTATTATATATGTACTAACCCCTTTATTTCGTTACATGTCATTTTGACCATACTCCACATTAAGTTTTATTTTGCATCACTATACACAAAGTTTTAATTTATATCTATATGTATATTTAATTTAGGTATTACAATTCTAACACTATATAATAATGTTATTACACGCGTAACTACGAGATTGAAAAACAACCATTTTAACATTATATAATAATGTTATTACACGCGTAATTTGACTGTGCTCTGCCATATGTAATCTTTATGGTTGAAGGGTACTGGACTCTGCCATTGTGAATTGTTGCCCTCAGCCGTCAGAAAGTCAGACACTATTATTGAACAAAACTGAGAGTACGTGTCGCATTGTTATTTTGATTTATATGTAATCTCGTTACTATGCATTGTTGACTAATGTGGCATGTGTGTATTCGGGTGAAGATACTTGACAGACCATAGAAGAACTTTATTCTGTGGCAAACTTCTCTTTCTATGGGGATTTTAAATGTAAGTCCCAACTCAATAGATGGCACTACCTGAAGACACCTCTATGTCGATGGTGGAGTTACTTTGCAATATATGCACTGAACTGGAGACGACCAGTTGCAGTGTGTATATACCAAGTTCTAGATAGATTACTTATTTAAATGACAATAAGTAAAGAACAATGCAATAATACAAAATACTTGTAAGATAACTTGATGAGACAATATGTAATTTTCAAGTGTAATTTATTTATTGATGTTAAACAAATTAAAAGGTTGTTGCGGAACCAAGATAATACAAAGAATGTAAATATCCTAACAACCTATGAAATACAATTGATCTACACTCGGAATTTCTCAAGACAATCGAAACACTTAAAGTTGTGAAATGTTCCTTTTAGCGATTGAGAGAATATTGCACAAGTTCACCAAGAATATTGCAGGTTTGCAAAGTGTGAAGTGTTGTATGTTTTCACTTGTTATTCTTGTTGTGCAATGACTTGTATTTATAGGCAAAGTTAGCATTTGGGATGTTAACTTTAGCCGTACAAATGTGGTTGAGATCATTTAAGGAATAGCATTTAATTCCTTAAAAAGCAGTGTAAAGTCGCATGATAAAGCAACTTTACTCAACCACCTTTATGTACCTTTTATTACTTAAATAATAAGATAAGGCTTATTATCCGGGTAAAGGTACATAAAGCATATAAGTCAATTCCTCGTAATCAGTGTAAAGCTTTGTAAGAGCTTTCCACTGATGGTCTCCAGTTTGTAACTGACTAGAATGTCAACTGGGCTTCGCTGCCATTGCCATTCTCTATCTTCCATTTGATGTCTTCGACTTCAACTGGAATGATTCTTCAACTGGTCAGTTCTCAACTGGAGGAAGTCTTCAGTTGCGTTGACTGTACGGTGCAGCTGGACTTCAATATATTTCTCGACAAATCATCTAGGTCTCCAGTTTCACTGGACAGTTTCACTGGGTCTCCAGATGCAACTGGAGACTGGCCAGTTTACCAGGTGAACTGGTCCTAACAAATTCCCCCTATTTGTCTAGAAATATTGACAAGTCTTTTTCTAGTTCTTGTATCTATACAAGTGTGAACTGGAGAGACTTGTTTGATTTAAATCTATCTATGTTTTCTAAGGCATTTTTATAGATCAATAAATGCCTTAGGTTTTTCTTTTAGGTTTGTTAGATTTTAATCTATTATCTACCTTGTGGTTACAAACTGGTAACTTCGTTTATAGAAGGAAATGAAATTTATACAAGTTACAGAGTGTAAAACAAAATACAAGTAGATAACTGAAAAGAAAGAACTTAATTAGATGGCCCTTCACCAGTTCTTCTTCTCTTGGTCACCAAAGAAATAGGTTGTGAGTCTTCAGGGTCAATATTCAGCTTTTGCTCCAGATTTTCTTTATGTTAAATTTTGCCCCTTAAGAAGTTCACCCAAGCTTTCTCAAACCTATTCTTTTGTGCCTTCGCATCCAACACATTCACCATTCCACCCATTCGCTGAACCCAAACTGCATAGCACCAGGATTGTCAGTTTTAACCAGTGGCCCTCTGGTGTAACTAACTTCAACTTGAAAAACTTTGGTGCCTGGCTTGATTGTCACATTTACACCATTGATAGTACCACTATGTCTTCTGGTTGACATGATCTGGGAGTAATAGCTTCTAGCTTCAGATTCATTTGTTATTTTTATACTCCCAGCACCAGCAGCCAGTACAGCGGACTTGATGTCTTCATTGGATACCTCTCCAGTTGGTTCAACAAATGTGCTAAGATCAGCATCTCTTGACAGTGGTCTTCTTGGTTGTGGAATCCTTCTTAGTGGATTCAAAACCTTCTTCACAACCTTCTTAACATTTGCAATTCATTTAAGAATCCCACTTGCCCTATTCTCCTTAGCCTTCTCCACTGAAATGTTCAAGCTTCTGGCATCAAATTCAGCTTCATCCTCAGGATAGTGTCTATCCAGTTCTACATCGAGCATTTCATTCAACTGGTCAACTATCCTGGGATCATTCTTGATCCTGGCATACTCCTCCTTAGTGATACCCAAAAGATTGGCATCACTCATATCAAGCAACTTGATCTGTGCAAGATGTGCCCTGGCTTCAGCTTGGTTTCTTTGTTTCATCTTCTTTCTTTCTTTAATATCATTACCAAGTCTGGCCAGTCTTCTGCTATCACTATCTGAAACTGGAGGAAGTATATCAGCATTGCCAGATTCTAACATTACATCAGTGGCCGGCTGGGCATCAACAGCTAAACCTTTTCCCTTATCCAACACATTCCCCCTATCACCTTGCTCACCAGCTTCAGTACTGGTAGCTACAACCATTTCTCTTCCAGGTGCAACTGGTGCAAGGACTCTTTGGACTCTTTCCCCCTTGGCAGCATCTAGACCTGCCCTAATTCCTTCCCATTCAGAGGGGTGAGATGGCAACCGGTCAAGAGGCTGCCATGTTTGCATGTCCTTGCACTCTTTGAAGATTCCACACATCATCCTAAAGGACCTCCAAAGGTGGTTGGTCTCCTTTGACTGGGTCAAGACATTTGCAGTAACCTGTTCTTGACCAGTTTTCAATTCATTTAAGATCTTAGAATCTTCATCTAGACCAGAAACCACCTTATCCTTTATTTCATCATCCTTCTTCTTTAGATTCTCTACTTCAGTTGTCAGTTTTTCGAAAGATTGAGCATGTAGAGATACCTGGGTGTTCAAATTCTCTATGCTTCCTTTCAACTGGTTGATCTCACTGGTGAGTGGGGCCAGATCAACCTGAGGAGTGGCCAGCTTGGTGATCTCAGACATCACCCTTTCAATCAATTGTGCTTCTCTAGCACCCAGCGTATCCTCTATCTTCTGACCAACTGAAGTCATCAACTGCTGTCCAAGTTCGGTTACATCTAGGCCAGGTTTTTCAATCAACTCCTTTACCTGCCTTTCAATCTCCCTCAAATCTACTTCAGTTGTTCTTACAGTATTGCCAAGCAGATTAGAGATTGAGGTTGTAACCTTGGACTGAGTAAGGTCAAAGGCTTCTTTCAAAGAACCAGCCAGATTGTTGCAGCCAGTGACCAACTCATTTAGCTTCTTGAACACCAAGTCTTCATTAGATGAAAACTTGTTAATCCCCAGATCAACCACCTTAATATTTGTTAACTGATCCTTGTGGTATCTGGAGAAAGACTTGGTGTTTTTGTCAAGTGTCTTCTGAATCTCCTCCACCCTGGTTAGAAGGTTTTGGAGATCGGCTTGAATTGAGACAACTTGACTGTCCAGTGATGAAGGAGAAGGTGTCACTGGACCAGCAGCAGTTACTACTGGAGCAACTGGAGGAGGCAAACTTAAGGAAGTCTCCCCAGTTGTCATGCCAACAGTTGAAGATATAATAGGAGTGGTGAATGAAGAAAGGACTGAAAAATCATTGTGTTGTTCATGCTGAGAATGCTCAGGTGTGAACAATGGCGTCGGTGGGGGTGGCATTTCTCGAGTAAATGAGAATTGCCCAGTTGGTGAAGGAGCGGTATAAGTTTGGAAAGATATATCAGTAGGCACATTTTCTTGAGGTGGTGAAAGTGAAATTGATGCGTCTGGAAGTGAGACTGGAGATGAAGGGTTTTGATCTGGTACAGCAGAGTCAAAATTCTCCAGGTCTGTTTCAGTACCTTCAGAATCCGAAGATTCTATAAGGATTTCCTCGTCATTAACATTCATGTCCAGATCCATGAATGTAACTGAGGGCTGACCGGAAGGGTCAGTCTCCAGATGACCTTCCCCAGTTTCCTGGATGGGTGCATCTGTTGGTGGATCAGATACCAAAGTATCTTCACCAGGGATAGATGTAATTGGGGTTGCTTCAGTTATGGTTGCTCTATCCTCAACCACAACATTAGATGAACTGGAGGGTCCCTCATTATTTTGAGGCCCGCCCAGTTGCCTTTCTGACTCACCTTCAATCGGTGCATCAGTTGAAGTGAATGCCAGTTGCATTCGTTCTGGAATAACCTCTCCAGCTTCAGATACCAGAGAGTCTAAATTCCTTAGCATATCTGGAGCAGTGTACGGTGAATCTGTACTTAAATATGCTTCTCTGCCCAGAATATGCTTAAAACAGAGAGAGAGGAACCTTGAAAAGGGGATACAAACACCCCTTGTGCCCTTCAGCTTTTGTACCAGGCTTCTAAATAGAATATCTGCAAAGTCCACTCTCAATCCGTTCCACAAGCAGTAAGCCATTTCTGCTTGTGAGGAGTTGATCTGGTCAAGTCCACCAGAACTCCCACCCATGCTCTCCACCAGGTGGATGAAAAAGTACCTCCATGAAGGTGTAAGACCCTTCATGGTCATCGCACCCTTTGTCTTCAAAACCCCATTGTCCAAGCACTCCTTATGACCCATTTCTAGGAGTACTTGACGAAAATTTATATTAGGGGGCAAGACAACTGGAGATTCACCCTCTCTCCAGTAATTGAGGCGTAAGGCATCCCTCAATACATCAGCTGACAAGGTACACTGGATTGTTCCATCCTTTAAAGTGAAACTAATGGAGGAACAATCGGAAGAAAGAACGGCAGTATACCAAAACTCACACAAGTAGTTGTGAAACAACTTGCGTGGGTTTAGAGAGAATGAGGGTCCTATTGGAGAATCTTTCAAAAACTGTTGGATTCTACCAATAAGGGTATTGGACACTTGAGATCCTTGCAAGCTTTCCATCGGATTATTAGGATTAAGTTTGATGACCGAAGCATTGCTAGGGGCACCAGATGCCGGTTTGACATCTGGTGAAGGAGCATATGGAACAGTCAAGAGATTTACATCTCTTGAACGAGATGATCTAGGTGCCATTGAAAATGAAATTGAAAATTTGGGAATTAGGGTTCTTGATTTATGAAGCAGAGAGAGAAATGAAGCAATTTTGATGATTGGAAAGTAAATGAAAGAATGTAAAAGAGAAGTAAATGAGTTCGGAGTAAATAAGGGTATTTATAAAGGATTCAAGATCCCAAGGAAATACCAAAAATTATATTTTAATAAACAAAATCCTTTTTGTAGATATTTTCACAAAGTTGGTTTGAACTTTGAAATAAAATAATAATTTGCCATGTCAACATTAAATGCTTACCATGTCAGCATTAAATGCTACGACGACTTATCTTACCCACGCGCCCACTCACTTTTTATTTTCCCAATACAAACAGTTGTTAAGTACTAAAATGGCTTGAAACACGTCAGATCACGATATCAAGTGGTTTAAAACACTCGAGTACCATCACGTGTCACAAAAATTGACCAAGTATTTCTAACGTTATAAAAATTAAGACAAGACTGAACCTGGTAACTGGAGGATCAGTCCAGTACTAGTTTCCAACTGGAGAGTTCTCCAGTTGCATTTTCAAAAAACGAATTTTAGTCAGAAAATTATTTTGAGTCTTTCCCCCTAAAATGATGATCCAGAAATCAATTAGTGCCAAGATAGTATCACAACGGCGTTCGATAGCCTGGCGAGCAAAGAATATCTGGACCTCCTCAACTGGAGAACTTCATCAGTGTCACTGACGCGTTCAATAACAAAGAAAGCTCCAGTTTTAAGGATTTAACATTCCCAGTTCGCTGATGAGATGTTTAAAGGTTTTCTCATCGAGAGGTTTTGTAAAAACATCAGCTAACTGTTTGTCAGTGGGATATAGCAATTGCACTGGTGTTGTCACAAAAGATTGGGGTCCTTGTATACTTTTGACCATAATCTAGTAACTGGTTCTTGATCCAGAGAATCTGGGCACAGCAACTGGCCGCAGAAATGTACTCTGCCTCGGCAGTGGACATAGAGACTGAAGTCTGCTTCTTGCTGGTCCAACTTACCAGTTTTCCTCCAAGGAAATGACAACCACCAGTTGTTGATTTTCTATCTATATTACAACCTGCATGATCTGAATCTGAATAACCCATTAGATCTAACCCTGAGCCTTTGGGGTACCAAAGACCAAGATTAGGATACCCTTTCAGGTATCTAAAGATACGCTTTACAGCGTGCAAATGTGATTCTTTAGGGTTAGCCTGAAACCTGGCACATAAACATGTTGCAAACATTATATCTGGTCGACTGGCAGTTAAGTACATCAGTGAACCAACCATACCTTTATAGTCAGTTATGTTAACTGGTTTGCCAGTTGGGTCAGAGTCCAAATTCAATGGTGCTGCAATAGGTATGTTTTTCGATGGGATTGAATCATATTTGTATTTTCTTAACAAATCTCTGACATATTTTCCTTGGTTTATGAAAATTTCATTTTCAGTTTGCTTAATCTGAAGACCTAAGAAAAATGTTAATTCACCCATTAAACTCATCTCATACTCAGATGACATGATTTCAGAAAACTTTTTACACATTGCATCATCAGTTGAACCAAAAATAATGTCATCAACATAAATTTGTACCAATAAGATATTACCTCTTTCTTTCAAGATAAACAAGGTATTATCTATTGCACCTCTTTGAAAGCCATTTTTAAGAAGATGTTTAGTTAGAGTATCATACCAGGCTCTTGGGGCTTGTCTTAGACCATACAAAGCTTTGTTCAGTCTATAAACCCAATGAGGATGCTTCTCATCGATGAAACCTGGAGTCTGCTTAACATAAACTTCTTCTTCCAATGTTCCATTTAGGAACGCACTTTTGACATCCATCTGGAAGACTTTGAACTGCAGATGGGCTGCATAAGCCAGAAATATTCTGATGGCTTCAAGTCTTGCAACTGGAGCAAAAGTTTCATCAAAGTCAACGCCTTCTGCTTGACAATAACCCTGGGCAACTAATCTGGCCTTGTTTTTTACAACATGGCCATCTTCATCCATTTTGTTTCGGTAGACCCATCTGGTACCAATGGGTTCTTTCTTTAACCCTGGTGGACAAGGAACAAGCTCCCAAACATTGTTCCTTTCAAACTGGATGAGCTCTTCTTGCATAGCTTCCACCCAGCTTGGGTCTGCCATAGCCTCGTCAATCTTCTTTGGTTCAATTAAAGATAAGAAGGTGACGTTTAAACATTGCTCACTGGTGGCTCTTCTAGTCTGAACCCCACTATTTGGATCACCCACAATTTGTTCAATTGGATGGGCTCGAGTCCATCTAGTGTATTGACTAGGCTGGTGCACAACAATATTAGTGCAAGTCACCTGGCGATCTTCTTCAGTTGCAGCAGCATCTGGAGAAGGATCAGCCCAAACTACTTCTACATCCTCATCAGAGTCAATGAGGTCACGATTTGCATCATGAAATTCTTCATTCAAAGGCATTTCTTGAAGAACTGGAGAAGTTGGAGTTTGAACTGGTGCTGATATTTGAGTGGCACGTACATCAGATCCAATCACCAATTCTTGTGGTAAGTTGAAATTGATGGAGGGATAAAATGAAGTGTCACTGGTGCTTTTCTTCTTCTTAACTGGTTCCAGTTGAGTATAGCTGGAAGCATCTTTTGATGAAACAACTGACTGATGAACTTGGTCAGTTTCACCAAAATTGATTGGAACGACTGGAGTAATATCAAGGCTTGGTCTCTTGTTGATTGCTTCAGTTGATTCATCGAATGTGACATGAATTGTCTCAAGAACCTTTTGGAGTCTATAATTATAAACTCTAAAGGCCTTTCGAATATCTGAATAACCTAAAAATACCCCTTCATCAGCTTTTGCATCAAACTTTCCAAGCTGACTGGAATCGTTCAAGATATAAACTGGACAACCAAATACATGAAAGTATCCAATATTTGGTTTACAATTCCTGAGTACTTCATAGGAAGTCTTCTTATGTCTCTTGATGTAGACTGACCGGTTTTGGGTGTGACAAGCAGTTGCAACTGCTTCAGCCCAAAAACTGGTGGGAAGACCAGATTCAGATAGCATACTTCTGGCCGCTTCTATCAGTGTGCGATTCTTTCTTTCCACAACTCCATTTTTCTCTGGAGAGTGAACTGATGAGAAGTTCTGAGAGATGCCAGTGTCATTGCAAAATGTTTCAAGTACCTTATTTTGGAATTCAGTACCATTATCACTTCGCAACTGACAAACTTTTCGAGTGTACTTCAGCTCAATTCTTTTTATGAGAGAGATGATTTCAGCAGGTGCATCACTTTTGGATCTGAGGAATACAACCCAGCAATATCTGGTGAATTCATCAACCACAACTAGAGTGTACTTCTTTCCAGCTCTAGTTTGAACATTCCTTGGACCAAAGAGATCCATATGTAGCATGTGAAGAGGTTCAGTGATGCTAAAATTTTGTCTAGTTTTGAAACTGGCTCTTTTCTGCTTGCCCATCTCACACCCTGGACATGGCTTTTCTTTATTGAAAGAAATTTGAGGTATCCCATTAACCAGTTGTTTGCGAGACAACTTGTTAATATTTTTATAATTAAGATGGGATAATCTTTTATGCCATACCCAGTTGGTGTCCTCATCAGCTTTGGTATAGAAACATTGCTCATTTGGAGCTGGTTCCATATCCATGATGTACACATTTCCTTTTCTTGGTGCAACCATCACCACTTTCTAATCCTTGTTAAATATGGTGCCTTGTGCAATATCGAACAAAACTCTGAAGCCATCATCACAAAGTTGGCTGACACTGATCAGGTTGTATTTCAAACCATTCACAAATGCAACTCTTTTGAATTCGACTTGTCCATTATTGAGCACACCATATCCTTCAGTCTTTCCAGATTGATCATTACCAAACGTCACTGTCGGTCCATCTTGGACAGTGAACTCTTCAAGCAGGGGCTTACATCCGGTCATAGTCCGGCCAGCAACGCTGTCCAGATACCAGATATTCTTCTTTCGATCGCCCTGCACACCCACAAAAATCATTAGTTATTTTTGCGAACCCATCTTTTCTTGATGGGTTCACTGGACTTCTCTACAGAAGTCACAGTTGATTGTTGTGGTGTTGAACTGGAGGCTGCATCTGGAGCTTTTTCACCAGCTCCAGGTGCAGGAGTAAAAACGATTGGTATTAGATACTTACTCCCCTTATTTTTACCAGATTTTGTTCCAGATGGAACAAACTTTTGTTTTGATTTTAAAGGGAGGTTAATATTTTGTTTGAAAACTGGAGGTAATGAACCTCCTTCCAGATTGTTAATCCGGGCAGTACAACTCTGAACCTGTCGAGACAAAAGTTGGAGTTGACTTTCCAGATTAACCAAAATATTATTTTGATCAGGCAGCTGAACCTTGGACCTTGGTTCAACTGGAGCTTTAGTCTGTCGGGTCTTGGGCACCTTAGACTTATGAGATAAAGGCTTGTTACCAGTGGCCTTTTTGACTGGAGCTTTAGCCTGTTTGGCTCCAGTTTTAACCTCAAAGGGGGTGGTCTCAAAGGTTCAATTTCAACAGCTTCAGGTTGATCATAAGGTGTTTCAACCTTGAGAGCTGGAGGCAATGCATGAAGATCTGGTATGAGAGCTGTCATCTCCAGATCTCCAGATTTCCATGCATTCTTCTGGGCATCGATAGTTCTTGAAAATGCATCGTAGTTTTTACCAGATGCTTTTACCCATGACTTGATAATCTTTTGTTCTTTTTCAAGATCAGAAAATAGTTTTTGATTATCAAGTTCTAAAGCCTCAATCTTTAAAACTGACTCCTTGAGAGCCAACTGGACACTTTGTAAATCATTTAGTTGTGGTTTAACATTGTTCAGTTCAATTAAGATAGTGTCAAGATATCTTTCACTATCAGCTCTTACAGTTTCCACAAAAGCTAAATCACCACTTAATGATTCAGCCAGGTCCAGTTTTAGTTCAGGGTCAATCTGGTGATCATAATCACATACCTTTTTCAAGATGATGTCCACCCATCTTCCAGTGATGACATCTTCTTTTGCCACATGTTGTTGTTGGTCTTCCAAGGCCATGAAACACATGTCCCTTTCCTCTTCTTCATCAACTGATGAGTCATCAGAGTACTCCCATTTTCCCTCAGTTTGTGCGATTAAGCACTGATCCTTTTTCTTTTCCATAGACAGGAGGGCAATCTGGGCCTTAAGCTTCTTGTACTTAGCTTTGTAGCTATCATCAGGCCGATTGAAATTAGGGACAGGGGGCCAGTTTGGTTGTTCAACTGACTAGATCTGCATTCCTTCATAAAGTGACCTTTCTTACCACACTTATAGCAGGTAAGATTGGTTTTATCCAGAGAGCTGGAGCTGGAAGCATTGTTTGGGCCATTAAATCTTTTAGATTTATGCTTAAACCTGTTAAAGGTTTTAGCAATCATGGCTACCAGATCATCATCGTCAGTTTCATTACAACCATCACTGTTTTCAGTGGTCAGGCCAGAGTTCAAGAAACTGTTTAACATCTCCTTCATTGAGTGTGCCTGGACACTCTCTGCAGACATTAAGGAAGCACAAGGTCGCTCAGGTACACTAGCAACCTTGGAACTCTGGGCATGGTTCATGGCATCTTGCTCAGCCACCAGTCTTGCAGCATTGTTATCTTCAGTGAATCTGAAGGCTCCATAGAGTGATGCAAGAGTATGGCTGTGCAAGGTTTTACCTTGTCTCAAGACAAGAACCATGTTTTCCCATTTGGAAGGAAGAATATCACAAAACTTCTCAAGAAGAATATCCTTATCCTTCTCTACACCCAAGCCTCTTAGTTGATTAATGAGGCTAGAAAATCTGGTGTATGTACCAGTTAGACTTTCATTGGGCAAGGCAAAGAAGGATTCATACTTCTTGTTCAAGGCAACTTTTCTGGTGACAATAGTGTCATCACCTCCTTTAAACTGAATAACTAATTCATCCCACATTGACTTGGCACTGGGGAACAACACAAGTGCTGGAATTAGATCTTCAGGGACAGCTCCAAGGATCATGTTCTTGAGTCTGGTGTCCAGATCAACAAGTCTACGATCCTCATCAGACCAATGTTCTTCGAGCTTTTCTCTTGAACCTCTTCTTCCAGTTGGATCAAGAAGAGGACTGGCCCCAAGAGACATGGGTATATATGGTCCATCCTTAAGGATTTTCAACATATACCTTTCAATCCCACCAAAATGAAAAAGCATTCTAGCCTTCCATGTACCAAAAGTCTCACTGTTTCCATCGAATTTGGGAACAGGAGTGTTAGAATAATGTACATGGACGTGACTTGGGGCAGTAGGAGGAGGAGGGTTTGAATTAACATTTTGAAAAGGTTGTGCATTATTATTCAAGGGGGTTTCACCTGAACCAGAACCATCTCCACCTTCAGTAGTGTTCATCTTAGCAGATCTAGGCAAGTTTATTAGCCTTCTGCTCTGATACCACTTGTAAGTCCCAACTCAATAGATGACACTACCTGAAGACACCTCTATGTCGATGGTGGAGTTACTTTGCAATATATGCACTGAACTGGAGACGACCAGTTGCAGTGTGTATATACCAAGTTCTAGACAGATTACTTATTTAAATAACAATAAGTAAAGAACAATGCAATAATATAAAATACTTGTAAGATAACTTGATGAGACAATATGTAATTTTCAAGTGTAATTTATTTATTGATGTTAAACAAATTACAAGGTTGTTGCGGAACCAAGATAATACAAAGAATGTAAATATCCTAACAACCTATGAAATACAATCGATCTACACTCGGAATTTCTCAAGACAATCGAAACACTTAAAGTTGTGAAATGTTCCTTTTAGCGATTGAGAGAATATTGCACAAGTTCACCAAGAATATTGCAGGTTTGCAAAGTGTGAAGTGTTGTATGTTTTCACTTGTTATTCTTGTTGTGCAATGACTTGTATTTATAGGCAAAGTTAACATTTGTGATGTTAACTTTAGCCGTACAAATGTGGTTGAGATCATTTAAGGAATAGCATTTGATTCCTTAAAAAGCAGTGTAAAGTCGCATGATAAAGCAACTTTACTCAACCACCTTTATGTACCTTTTATTACTTAAATAATAAGATAAGGCTTATTATCCGGGTAAAGGTACATAAAGCATATAAGTCAATTCCTCGTAATCAGTGTAAAACTTTGTAAGAGCTTTCCACTGATGGTCTCCAGTTTGTAACTGACTAGAATGTCAACTGGGCTTCGCTGCCATTGCCATTCTCTATCTTCCATTTGATGTCTTCGACTTCAACTGGAATGATTCTTCAACTGGTCAGTTCTCAACTGGAGAAGTCTTCAGTTGCGTTGACTGTACGGTGCAACTGGACTTCAATATATTTCTCGACAAATCATCTAGGTTTCCAGTTTCACTGGGTCTCCAGATGCAACTGGAGACTGGCCAGTTTACCAGGTGAACTGGTCCTAACATTAAATAATCTAGAACTACAAATACATCTCATATATGTAGTCGTAAACAATGTGATCACTAGTTAGCAGGAACTGAAAATGAGGCCATCTCGAATAAAAAGAATTACAAAATGATTCTTTAGAAAAGATACAAGATCAAATTACATGTGAAGTATTGAATGAATTAGGACTATCTTAGAATGATGTTTCTGGTTGATAAATGTATCAAGATTTCCAAAAAAATTCAATACAAATATACAGTATACTATTTGAATTCTCATTTCAACATGTGCCCTAAATTTTAAACGAATATAAATTGCTCATTGGTACCTATTTACTTACTTTCCTCTAATTAATATATACCTATACTATTCTCAATATATATTGCTCATTACTATCTGATAACATGTTATATCAGTATTTATGTTATATAGGCATAAATGTTTTAATTTATCCCCTGCAGAACAGAGTTCTGACTGGGCAGAGTTTGAAAGGCAGGTATGGAAATAGTCCTGGTGAGTTTTCGTTCACTCGGACCTGTCTCTTTCATGAGTTTCTTTCTTTTTTTTAAAAATTTTAGGCGAGGTATATTTTTTTTAGCCGACCGCAAAAAAAATTTGGGGCCTTCTTTAAAATTTTAGGCGAGGTATTTTATGTATATAAAAGATTGAATGTTTTTTGGGAGCCTTTTGTTTTTTGGTGGCCCAAAGCACATGCTTGACCTCAATAAACTATTGGGCCGACCCTGATAGCCACACATAATTGACTTTGACTCTAACTAGGACTTGGACATCAACACAAATTAGGAATGTAAATACACACAATCAGACAATCCTAAACTTAAACGAATAGATACTTAGAGTTACGAACAAACTTGACTTTTAATGATCTCTTCCAGCCGCCCCTCGAGATCTAACCGTACCACCCTTGTGTTAACATTATTGATTCTTTCAATATTCCCTTCTTAATGAATATGTTGTTCTTTACTTGCCAAATGTATAGTAAACTCAAGAACATAGAACCCGTGTATCACTCTATCAGGACACCTCAAACTTGTGTGAGTTTTCAAAGTGGTAGACAGGTAGTGACTCTTGGAAATGTCAAATTTTTGGTGGTGTTCTTTGTAGCATACCCAAGTTCCAATCTTTAACCATAAGTTAGATGAGAATTTACATTCAAAGAACACTCACATCACCTTTATGATATTCGACCAATAATCCTTAATTCCATTGATGGCTACGAATAGAACACCAAAAGGAAGACCAAAAATTGCACTTACCAATTTTATTTTTATTTCATTTTTGTTTGTTTTTTTTTGTGTGTGGGGGGGGGACCACCCTACTTCTTCATTGGCTCCACCAATGGAGGGGAATCCATGCTAAACAAATCTATACATAGTAGTCTAAATATAACAAGCCAGTACTCTACCTAAGAAAACATTTATACCAGTTTTTCACTTGAACTCCAAACAAGCCGGTTAACCGGTTTCATAACCTACATACATATTCTACTATAATACGAATAAGCTAGCCTGGTAATTCATCTAAGTTTGAGTGAGTACCACCTGAGGACCCTTAATCACCTTTTACTTGTCGTCTTGCATCTTCACAACATACACAATCCTTTCAAGAGTGCCCAAAGAAATCAGAATTCTTGACTTCTTGTCAAGTTAGGAACATATTTAATTCTCTATTGGGAATGCAGGTTAAACCATTACCCATATGTATCACCACTTTATCTATACCCATGATTGCACATGGTTTACACAACACAAGTGTACCACTCAAGACTGCTCAAAGAATTCATGTTTGTCATAGCTTATAACTCTGTTCAAATCCATTAACCAATTCCCATGTTGATTCTCTTGTTATGATGTTTGTGTGGAAAAAAAAATCATTTTTGTCAAAAAAATCTAGTACCAAGGAGAGACTCACTTGTTTTTGAGTTTTTTTAAGAAATGATTACAAAATAAATTGTGTTCATGAATTTAATTTAAGGTTGGAAAGAAAATGAAATGATTAGAAGTGAAATGATATTCTAGTTAGTTTTGTCAAAAAGATTTCTGCCATTCATGAGGTGATTTGAAAGCAAGCTAATATAATTTCCAATTATTTCTTTTCTTTTATAAGTTTAACTCCAGTGTGTTCTTCGCTCAATTTCCCCCTTATTTGGCTGCTACAAAAAAAGGGCCCGGTTGGAGGAAGATGATCCTTTTAACTTAGATGCCCTCAAGGCTTGCAAAACTGCAAATGCCACACTTGGATTAGGCTCCTACCACGTTTTTTCCTTCTCACACAGCTTTCGAACTTAAATAAAAGAAATTAAATCAGGGCATCTTATTAAATCTTATTTCAAACACATTTGGTGGATACAAACATATTCCCCGTTTACGAGGCTGTGGGGCCACTCCGCCTTGCAATCCATTGCGGTTCCTTCTGTTGGAATATGATCACGTTAAATAAACGCATGTTCGGAAAATATTTAAGCCTACGGGGTCACACGAAATGACACGAATACACTATGTAATTAATTAATATGTTAATGTAATATATTAATTAATATATTCACGAAATGATTAATAAACGTTCGTTAAAAGTTAAATATACGTTTATTAATTAAATAGTTTAAAAGGAGAAGGACTTAAATGAAAATTAGGAATTAGAGTTGTTTCCTAATTTCAGGGGGGGCGGTTTTGACAAGGGTTTTCTAACCCAACTCAAACTTGTTCATCAAGTTAAAAACCTTAACAATTAACCCTATATAAAGGGGTTAAGTGTTAAGGCTTTTGTGTGACAATTAAAATTGTAAAACCCTAACTAATTTCTCTCTTCTCTCTCTCTTGGTTTCGGCCGTAGCATCAAATCAAAAGGGTTTTGGGATTTTGGTTTTCGACTTCAAGGGTTTATACACAAGGGGTTGTGAGTTCGTGATCGGGTACTAGCATACATACGTAGTGGTGTCAAGTGTGCGATCGTAGATGAGTTTTACTTTAAACCCTAATAATAATAATTAATATTATTTGATAATTGGAAGCTAAGCTAAAAGGTACACATTCACTTATCTTTGTTAATTATTATATTGCATATTTATTCCGCTGCGTACTCGTGATTATTTGTATATGATAATTGTTATAAATCCTAACAGTGGTATCACAAGCCTACTATGTGATATATTAGTTACAAAGTTCAAAACTTGAGGGGGGGTTTTGAGGGTTGGTTCGATTAATTAAATAAATAATAAAAATTTGTTTTATGTGTATATTATTTGGTTAAAAAAATCGAAAAAGATGAAAAAAATTAGGGTTTTTTTATCAATAATTAAACCCTCTATACAAGTTTTGATTATGTGAATTAGCATGTTTATGTGATAAATTGCATGTTATATGTATCTTTTATTTAATGTTGTTAAATAGAAGTAAAACCATAAGAAATTCATGCAAAAAAATTTATGGTTATTACTTAGATATATTGATATATGCTGCTTAGGTTAAAGGTCCAATAATAAGGGTTTGTTATTTGATACTTATGTGACGATGTGAATTTTTCGTGTGATTTTTCCTGTTTGACACCAGTTTACTAAAAAATTCATATAAAATTAACCATAATGAGTTAATAAAAAATTCATAGATATATTGATATATGCTACTTAGGTTAAACATCCTAAAATTTTATTGTTTTAATTAACATTATTAACTAAGGTGAAAGTTAATGAAATGGTCATGCTTTGATTAAGATCTAGAGTAATTGAGTGTTAATTTTTAGGTGTATAGTTTTACAATTAAGTCGTCAAATTGATTTGTTGGAGGGATATTGAAGTAGAGTACATAATAGTACATGGATAGAATTTGTATAAAACAAATAATATGTGAGCTACTGGTTTCTAATAAAATCAGATGAGAATGTGTGGGACTAAAGGAAGGGTAAATTACATTTTTGTTCCTTGAACTTGACACGTTTTTCACTTTTAGTCACTAAACTTCAAAAATTGCAAATTATACACTTAACTTGCCACTTTTTTTCACTTTTGGTCACCGCGTCAACTTTGTTACCTTTCCTCCGTTAACTTGCCCAGATTCGTTAGTTTTTTTTCACTTTCCGTCCTTTCCATTTATTCCATTATTAAAAGTGATAATCGGCCTAACTTCAGGTCTTAGATATTGTTTTGTTCGATTAGTGAAAATACATATTCATTTGTGAGGGGTTTTGAAACAGTTTTTTTTTTATATTTACAGTTTACTACTTTATTGATTATAAAATAGTTTGATTAGATGAAATAATTGATTTTCTTTTTGAACGACGATGAAATAATTGTTAACTGAAATTTTTATTTATAAAGTTAGATTTTTTTTAGTGCCTCAATTTGAATTTTTTAGTCTTCTTATTTATACTTTAACCGTAAATATTTTTGTTTGTGTTATATTAATTTATATAGTTTTCCTTAATTCATTTTATTAACTATTGCTAAACTATAATAAAAATAAGATATTGTAACGGTTATCCGGAGTAACGTGTTCTAGATTTTTTTTCTCTGAATAATCGATAACGCCTTATGATTTAACCGTAAATATTTTTGTTTGTGTTATATAATTTATATAGTTTTCCTTAATTCATTTTATTAACTATTGCTAAACTATAATAAAAATAAGATATTGTAACGGTTATCCGGAGTAACGTGTTCTAGATTTTTTTTCTCTGAATAATCGATAACGCCTTATGATTTAACCGTAAATATTTTTGTTTGTGTTATATAAATTTGTAATAAATCATATAAATGGATTGAGTTTTGAATGTACTTTTCTCGATTATCACTTTTAATAATGTAATAAATGAAAAGGACGAAAACTGGAAGAAAAAAAACTAACGAATCTGGGCAAGTTAACGGAGGAAAGGTAACAAAGTTGACGCGGTGACCAAAAGTGAAAAAAAGTGGCAAGTTTAGTGTCTAATTTGCAATTTTTGAGGTTTAGTGACTAAAAGTGAAAAACGTGCTAAGTTCAGAGACCAAAAGTGTAAGTTTTTCCTAAAGGAAAGATAATAAAAACAAAGTTGCGGTCAAATAAGAGTCAGAGTTGGATCGGGTATATAGTGGGCTTACACTTTACGGCCTACAAACAAATGGTTTAGGCTTTATTGACTGGCGCAATTCGTGTATATATATAATCTGCGTAGGGTTATCACAAGACTAATCACTAAAAACTATACGTGAGGAGCCGCAGAAATTAAAGAATAACAGAAAGACGAAGCAAGGTTTAGATCATAAGATTTGTCATCGACATGTTCGAATTCGAAAGCGTTTGAAGGTAATTCTCGTTTAAGTCTTTTAACTTATTTTTGGAGTTGCAAACTACATAGTAGTCGATAGGTTTATGTTTCGAGTGTCGTTAACCGCATGGTATATCATGGTCGTTGTTTTGTAATACATCAAAACTGAGTACATATATACAAGTTTAGTTATCTCTTCTTAAGTCTAATCATGATGCTTAATTAACGATTAACGAGGTATATAATAGAGCTGGTGCCTTTTGAAAAGAACAAGGATCATGTGTTAGTAAAAGGTTTTATTTCGTTAGACAATCTATGGAATTATAGCACACTATTGTAATATAGCTATCTTACTTAAGATTAAAAGTATTATAAACAGGTAAGATTGTCGTTACTATGAAAGCTAAGAATATTAAGGAAAGATCAAAGAAAAGATAAGGATCCCGTGTTGTTAAACTTGTGTTGTTGCTGTTGTCGAAATAAAACGTCTCGAAGAAAAAAGGAATTGAAGTAGTAGCTCTCTGAAAGTCATGCTAGATAATGGATGAACGTTACTCTGTGTATCGATGTTAAAGACTGCATGCTAGTCTAACCATGCAATATAATTTCAAAGAAATAAATCTCTTTTATAACTACATGAATTGGAAGCTCACTTTTATACACTGATATACATACATGTGGGTTATATAAATTTAAGGTGTATGTAGGAGGAGTAAGCTATATGATCATTAGATGAAACAATTACATAAATTTAAGGTTACGTGGAGTTACACTCCATTCTAAATACACTTTGCTTTTTAATAATAATAATTAAGTCATTATATTGCAAACTCATGTAGTGAAGTTACTCCAGTATGGTGGTATTAAGAATCTGTTCGTAACTTCAGTGTTGTATTTATTTATCCTGATAGGTTGTTGTTCGTTGAACATTAGTTGAGTTGCGCTATCATTTAATCTCAGGTAAGATAACATATTTTGTCACGCTGGGGACACAACAAAATATGTTTTTTAGGTTATCTCTTTTAATGATTGTTTTATTATCTCATGCATATGTTGGGTATGAGATTCACTTGGGAGGTTATTTGGGATTATCAGTTATGTATGATATGCGGATAATGTTGTGTGATTATGAATGTGACGTGTGATTATTTATTGGCTTGTACACATAGTACACTAGACTATAGTAGGTTGCCATGTCACGTTGTACGTTAAGGGCCCTAATGATGAAAAGTTGAAATGTAGATACGATGATGATGTGAGAATTTAATGTTGAACTAACACTACAAGAAAACAGCCATTTAGAGACAAATTTAGAGACACACTATATGAAGTCGCTAGTTTGCGACACAGGCAGAGTCTCTCTTAGCGACACTCTTGTTATCGTTGTCGCAAGTAAAGTCGAAAACCGAGTCGCAAAACGTTTCTAGTTTATAAAGTCGCAAATGATGTAGCACACTAAGTCGCAACTTGGCGACATTCTTGGACATGTGGCTAACGCCAACGCTAATTTTGAGACTTCCAAACACCCATTGCTAAATTCATCTCTAACCATGTCGTTCATCTCTAATGTCGCTTTTATTTTTAAATGTCTTATTTGATGCTAAAATTGTCATTAATTTGGCACGTAAACAAACACATTAGTATATTTACTTTATTAAACAATAATAAATATTAAATATTATAAAAATATACGAAGTTATAATAATCTGTCGCTATCAAATTGTTGAGTTTTGTGAGTTTTATTATTGTTTTTGAGCTGCGACTTGTCTAGAACGCACACTAAATGTTCGATCAAATGCCTAAATGAAATACTATATGTTGATGTTTGGCTGAAACTGTTCGGTAGTAGTTTATGCGTTTGTTTTGATGTTCGTTTGTTTTATTGCTCGTTTTTGCTGCTCAGTATAAATCTGGTACTTGTTAGCTGGCTAGTTTCTGTGTTAGTTTATTAGTTTGTAGTTAAGTTGTTTGCTCAAATGTTTTCTGGAGTTCATTATTTGCAAAGTTTATTGTGCAGTTCTTGTATATGAGTATATTATTTTGTAGTTAAGGAATAGCTAACTCCTGATCACCTCGGTTTTTATAGATCACACCCATGTTACGATATGCTTCTGCATACATCGGCCTTTCCAAAGCAGCCTTCTCATAGCAACCAGGTGCTGTATCATATTGCATTATCTAAGAATACACAACTAAATTAATAGATATATATATAGATATTGTTAGGTCGAAAATCGACCAAGTATAATTTGTTCAGAAATAGCTGAAGCTCAGTGAAGAATACTTGTACAGAATTCTGAAGTCGTTCAGAATTAGTTCACTGGCAGATCAACATATCAGAATACCATTCAGCTGAAGTCAAAGACTGAAAGTCTGAAGAAAGAGAATCAGCTCAGATGTGGAGCTCAGAAGTTGATTCTACCTGATCGAATACTGAAGTATCTCAGTGTAAAGTACTTACAACACTTTACACTGATTACGAGGAAGCTTTTTTACTTTACTAACCTTTACCCAGTTAATAGTTTTAACTATTAACAAGTACAAGGTTGAGTAAAAGGTTGGGAATAAAGTGTGAATTGTCACATCAACAACTTTCACACTTAAACCTTAAAAGTACGCATGTTAAGGAATTGACTTTAATTCCTTAAATGCTCCCAACCATATTTGTACGGCCTGGTCCACATCAGCATGAACCTTGCCTATAAATATAAAGGCTTCTCACAACTTGCAAACTGCTTGAAACCTTAGCATTGCAACTTGTGTGATATACTCTAAGTAATCCTTACGAGTATTTCCAAGTTATTAGATCACTTGTATTCTAGGTTGTTTAGATATTTACACTTGGGTGTTTATCTTGTTCCGCAACAACCTTTGTATTTGTTTATATCAATAAATCAAATACATTGAAAAGTACATCGTGTCTCAATGCTACATACTTGAAATATACATATTATTTATATAGTTTCAGCACTTATTGTTTCTTGCATTTACTTTCAATACCTTTACCTTATTGTTTATCCATATCTGGATCGTATTCTGAACTGGTCAACTTCCAGTTAGAATTACTTGCCAGTCGGGTTTTATAGATCACACCCATGTTACGATATGCTTCTGCATACATCGGCCTTTCCAAAGCAGCCTTCTCATAGCAACCAGGTGCTGTATCATATTGCATTATCTAAGAATACACAACTAAATTAATAGATATATATATAGATATTTAGGTCGAAAATCGACCAAGTATAATTTGTTCAGAAATAGCTGAAGCTCAGTGAAGAATACTTGTACAGAATTCTGAAGTCGTTCAGAATTAGTTCACTGAGCAGATCAACATATCAGAATACCATTCAGCTGAAGTCAAAGACTGAAAGTCTGAAGAAAGAGAATCAGCTCAGATGTGGAGCTCAGAAGTTGATTCTACCTGATCGAATACTGAAGTATCTCAGTGTAAAGTACTTACAACACTTTACACTGATTACGAGGAAGCTTTTTTACTTTACTAACCTTTACCCAGTTAATAGTTTTAACTATTAACAAGTACAAGGTTGAGTAAAAGGTTGGGAATAAAGTGTGAAATGTCACATCAACAACTTTCACACTTAAACCTTAAAGTACGCATGTTAAGGAATTGACTTTAATTCCTTAAATGCTCCCAACCATATTTGTACGGCCTGGTCCACATCAGCATGAACCTTGCCTATAAATATAAAGGCTTCTCACAACTTGCAAACTGCTTGAAACCTTAGCATTGCAACTTGTGTGATATACTCTAAGTAATCCTTACGAGTATTTCCAAGTTATTAGATCACTTGTATTTCTAGGTTGTTTAGATATTTACACTTGGGTGTTTATCTTTGTTCCGCAACAACCTTTGTATTTGTTTATATCATAAATCAAATACATTGAAAAAGTACATCGTGTCTCAATGCTACATACTTGAAATATACATATTATTTATATAGTTTCAGCACTTATTGTTTCTTGCATTTACTTTCAATACCTTTACCTTATTGTTTATCCATATCTGGATCGTATTCTGAACTGGTCAACTTCCAGTTAGAATTACTTGCCAGTCGGGTTTTATCCGCCTATATTTGGGACTCACAATTGGTATCAGAGCAGCAAGGTTGAATTATATTAATTCATTAACCTTTGATCTGCAAAGATGGTTGACCAATTATTCAATGAAGGTTCTGACCCTAATGCTAATACTCCATCTGTCATCAACAACAATATACCATCGCATAATGTACACGTACACTTTCCAAATAATCCTGTTCCCAAGTTTGATGGGAACAGTGAAAATTTTCAAACATGGAAAGCATGCATGCTCAAATATATTGCTGGTGTTGAAAGACATTTGACCGATATTCTTAAAAAAGGACCCTTTGTCCCCATGAATGCCTCCTCTGTTGTCAGAAATGCCGATGGGACTCCTAGGGTATCACCTAAGGAGAAGGATCATTGGTCTGAGGAAGATCATAGGCTGGTAGACCTTGATACCAAGCTACAAAATATGCTCTTGTATGCTGTTCCTAAAACTCTGATGCCCACCCTTGTTTTACTTGAAAATTCAAAATTAATGTGGGAGGAACTTATGACACAGTTTGAAGGCACCTCTGAGACAATTGTCACAAGAAAAGTTGCTTTAAATAAAAGATATGAGTCTTTTTTTGCTATCCCTGGTGAAACTTTAACTCAAACTTACATCAGATTTACTAATCTGGTAAATCAATTGAAAGCCCTGGGTGTAACTAAAGACAAAGAAATTTTGTTAGAAAAATTTGTGACATCTTACCTTCTAAATGGGAAAACTTGATCTTGGTTTTAAGACAAGGAAAAACCTTGCACAGTCACACTCTTGCTTCCTTATATGGAGCCTTCAGTACACTGAAGAGAACAAAGCTGAGAGAGCTGTGGCTGAGCAAGATGCCAAAAATCATGCTTCTACCAGTTCAGTCATGGTTCAGTACTCTGAGCCACATGGGACTGCTCTACTATCTTCTGAGAGTGATCATTCTGACTCGATGAAGAAGATGGTCTCTGAAATGTTAAAAACTGGTATTTCTGGTAATGTAACTCATATTGTGATGAGGATGACAATGATGATCTGGTTGCCATGCTGGCTAAAACGTTCAATCGTTTTAAGGCCAAATCAAATCGATCTGGCAAACCATTTGCTTCCAGTTCTTCTATTGACAAGTCTAATCTTGAATGCTTTAAGTGTGGCAAGAAAGGACATTTCATGAAGGAATGCAGATCTAGTCAGCCTTCATCATCACAATCTGCCCCTAATCATTCTTTTTTTCAGAAACCTGATGATAGCTATAAGGCTAAGTACAAGAAGCTGAAAGCCCAAATAGCTCTCATGGCTCAAAACAACTCAAGCAATAATAGTTGTATGATTGCCAAGACTGGAAAATGGGAAGAATCTGATGAATCATCTGATGATGAGGAAGAAGTTAGGGACATGTGTTTCATGGCACGTGAAGATCAAGGTCATTTGGTCAAATCTGATGTTGAATCTGGTCGATGGGTGGATATAGTCATGAAAAAGGTTAGTGACTTTGGTTTTGAAAGTAATGAGGAACAAAAACTGGACCTTTTGGTTCTTTTAGAGGCTGACATTTCATTTGTCGAAACTGTGCGTTCAGAAAGCATAAATGTTTGAAAGTAATACTTCTGAACTGAACGCCAGTCAGGCCAGACTAAAGAGCTGAAAGATGTTCAGTTGGCTTTAAAAAGTTATCAGTCTATGGTTGCCACTTTAGAGTTGGAAAAAGAAGAATTAAAAACCATCCTTGAAAAGGAACAAAAAATAATTAAATCTTGGATGAAAGCACCAAACCCAGATGTTGCAATTAAAAATACTTTTGCAAATCAAAGAACAACATATGAATCTGGTGATCTTCATTTGGCATCTATAATCACTGATTTAGATGCACTTCCAAAGGAAATGAAACCAGAAATTATTTTTCCTAAAGTTGGCAAACAGAAAACTGTGATTGATAAGGCCCAGGAACAATCTGAGGGTAAATCTGAAACAGCTCAGACAACTGTTTCAGAAAAGAAGGCTAAAACCAAAAAGTCATCCCCTCAGACTTCATCTAAGGTTCCAAAAGGCCAAAAAAAGAAGAAAAATATCTCCCCCACTGAGCCTTCTACCTCAGATTCAAGTAAGGCTCAGGTGTCTAATGAAGAATAAATTTTGTTAAGGTTAGAGAGTCAATTTCAGTTATTGGCTAGACAAGTGCAGAGTTGTAATGCACGTTTAAAAAATGTTGAAACCACTCCTCTTCAACCTAAGCAAAATGCAAAACCTTTTTCCAAACAAATCAAGCAAAAATCTGAGAAGAAAAAGGTTGAAACCCCAATCAAACCAACTGTTTTTGTGTCATCTGAGATCATGACCGAGATCCACTTCGATCCTTCAGTTCCTTCTGAACCAAAGAAATATGAGACTTCTAAGGGAGAGTCTAGCGAACCCATCAAGAGATGGGTTCCCAAAAAGAATTAATATTTGTGTTCATGCAGGGAGACCGAAAGAAGAATATATGGTTTCTTGACAGCGCTGCTGGAGGAATATAGGGTGCAAGAGGGGCCCTCAATAACATTTGGGAATGATAAAAATGGACAAACTGAGGGATATGGTGTTGTGAATAATGGACAAGTCAAATTCACACGTGTTGCATATGTGAATGGTTTGAAATATAACCTGATCAGTGTCAGTCAACTGTGTGATGATGGCTTCAAGGTTTTATTTGATATTTCACAAGGCACCATATTCAACAGAGGATGGAAAGGTAGTTGATTGCACCAAGGAAAGGAAACATTTATATCATTGATATGAATAGTTCACCCACTGAACAATGTTTCTACACAAAGGCAGATGAAGACACAAACTGGTTGTGACACAAGAGATTATCCCATCTGAACTTCAAGAATATTAATAAGTTGTCAAGAAAACAACTTGTTGATGGGATACCCTCAATGTCTTTCAATAAAGACAAGCCATGTCCAGGTTGTGAAATGGGTAAGCAGAAAAGAGCTTCATTCAAGACAAAGCAAAGTTTCAGTATAACTGAACCTCTTCACATGCTTCACATGGACCTCTTTGGACCAGTGAATGTTCAGACAAGAGCAGGAAATAAGTATACCCTTGTTATTGTTGATGAATATTCAAGATATTGCTGGGTAATTTTCCTCAGATCCAAGAGTGAAGTGCTGCTGAAATCATTGCTCTCATCAAACAAATTGAACTCAAGCATAAGTGAAAAGTTTGTCAGCTCAGAAGTGACAATGGCACTGAATTCAGAAATGCCACTCTGGAGTCCTTCTGCACTGAAACTGGCATATCTCAGAACTTCTCCTCAGCCCACACACCAGAGCAGAATGGTGTTGTAGAAAGAAAGAATAGTACGCTGATTGAAGCTGCTAGAAGTATGCTGAATGAATCTGGTCTTCCCAAGAATTTCTGGGCTGAAGCTGTTGCAACTGCTTGCTACACTCAGAACATATCTGTCTATGTCAAAAGACACAAGAAGACATCCTATGAAGTACTCAGAAATAGAAAGCCTAATATTGGATATTTCCATGTATTTGGATGTCCAGTATACATTCTGAATGATTCCAGTCAGCTTGGAAAATTCGATGCAAAAGCTGATGAAGGGTACTTCCTAGGATATTCATCAAATCGCAAAGCATTTAGAGTCTTTAACAAGAGACTTGAAAAGGTTGATGAGTCAATTCATGTTACCTTTGATGAATCTAATTCTGCAATCTTTAAGAATTCATCTCCTGTACCACCCTCAGATAGTCCAATATGTTTTGGTGATTCTGATCCTATTGTCCAATCTGATCAGTCACCTGAACCAGCTTCTGAACATCTCAGTTCAGGACCAATAATAAACAAGTCAAGCAACATTCCATTCTATCCTTCAGTCAGTTTTAAACTACCTTCTGAACTAACTATTGGATCAGATGTACATGCTGCTTCTCCTCAGATATCAGGTTCCACTAAATTACCCCAATCTGAACAGTTTCATGATGCAAATCATGATCTGCAGGAGGAAGATGATGAGACTGAAGTAGTCTTTTCTGAAGCACCTCCTGAAGTAAATCAGAGGAGTTCTTGCACTGATATCATTGTTCATCCTGGTCATTACACTAAGTGGAAACGAGCACATCCAATCGATCAAATCATTGGAAATTCCACTAGTGAGGTTCAGACCAGAAGAGCCACAAGCGATCAATGCTTAAATGTCAGCTTCTTATCACTGATAGAACCGAAGAAGATTGACGAGGCTATGAAAGACCCTAGCTGGTTGAAGCCATGCAAGATGAGCTTAATCAGTTTAAGAGGAACGATGTTTGGGAACTTGTTCCTTGTCCCACTGATCTAAAGAAAGAACCAATTGGGACAAGATGGGTGTTCAGAAACAAGATGGATGAAGATGGTCATGTGATTCGAAACAAGGCAAGACTTGTTGCAAAGGGTTACTCACAAGAAGAAGGAGTAGGCTTTGATGAAACTTTTGCACCAGTTGCTAGACTAGAAGCTATCAGAATTTTCTTAGCTTTTGCAGCTCATCATGAGTTCAAAGTCTATCAGATGGATGTTAAAAGTGCATTTTGAATGGTGAATTGGAAGAAGTTGTGTATGTGTATCAGCCACCAGGGTTCATAAATGAAGAAAGACCTCATTGGGTGTACAGACTGAACAAAGCCTTATATGGTCTGAGACAAGCACCTAGAGCCTGGTATGATACTCTTACTAAACATCTTCTGAAAAATGGTTTTAAAGGGTGCAATAGATAACACTTTATTCATATTGCATGATAAAAGTGATATCTTACTTGTACAAATTTATGTTGATGATATTGTGTTTGGGTCTACAAATAACAAAATGTGTGAACAGTTTTCTAAAATAATGTCATCTGAGTATGAAATGAGTATGATGGGCGAACTGACATATTTTCTAGGTCTTCAAGTGAAACAAACCAGTGATGGTATTTTTATAAATCAAGAAAAAATGTCAGAGATTTATTAAAGAAATATCAATTTGATTCAGTCTCATCAAAAGATACTCCTATTTCTGCACCATTAACTTTGGACTCAGATCCCAATGGAAAACAAGTGGATCCCACAAAATATCGTGGTTTGGTGGGATCCCTCATGTACTTAACTGCTAGTAGACCTGACATAATGTTTGCAACATGCCTTTGTGCAAGATTTCAGTCTGATCCCAGAGAAGCACACGCAAATGCTGTGAAAAGGATTTTCAGATACCTTAAAGGTGTCCCAAGACTTGGTCTTTGGTATCCCAAAGGCTCAAGTCTAGATCTAATGGGTTATTCAGATTCTGATCATGCAGGTTGTAAAATAGATAGGAAAAGTACCATAGGTGGTTGTCATTTCCTAGGTGGCAAATTGGTTAGTTGGACAAGTAAGAAGCAGACTGCAGTATCACTCTCCACAGCTGAAGCTGAATACATTTCTGCAGCCAGTTGCTGCGCTCAGATTTTGTGGATAAAGAACCAACTAACTGATTATGGTGTTAAGTATACAAAGACTCCAATATTTTGTGATAACACCAGTGCCATTGCCATCTCTCACAATCCTGTCATGCACTCCAAAACCAAGCATATCGACCTCAGGTATCATTTTATTAGAGATCACATTATTAAAGGTGACATTGAACTTCATTTCATTCCCAATGATAAACAACTCGCTGATGTTTTTACAAAACCCTTGGATGTCAAAACGTTTAAACATCTCATCAGTGAGTTAGGTATGCTAAATCCTGTATAGCATCACCTCAGGGGAAGTGTCAAATATTTTTATGTTTAAAAGAATTTTTCTTTAAGGGGGAACTTTGCTTTCAGAAAAATATTTTGACTGAAAATGCTTCAGAATTTCTAGAAATGATTTCAGAATAAGTGTGAAAACTGAGATGGTTCAGATTCCTTAAAATCTGATCATGCTCAGATTTAAATAAGTTATTTCTGAAATAAGTTAGTCCTTTATAATGTCTTTTGGATACTTGGTCGTTGTGTGAACACGTGACAGTTACTGTATAACGTTTGAATAATGATGCTTTTTCTGACGTGTCACACAAGTTGCGCCGTAAATGAAAAGCAATGATCACTTTTTCTTTAAAGTGTTGAAAAGTTTTGTGAAAATGTGGGGTCATAACCGTCATTGCATTAAATGCGGACGTATACCCAAAAATTATTTTCGGACTTCAAACCCGATCAAAATTGATTTCATTAAAATAATATTTTTTTTGTGGGTTTGAATTTCAAAATCAATTTTTCTTTTATTTATTTTGGAAAAACCCTTTGTATTCCATCATAAATATAAATACCATTTTCGAAAACAATTCCTTCATTTACTTCTCTTTACATTTACTCCCAATCATCATTCTCTCTCATTTTCTCATTCCTTCATAACTCCAAAACCCTAAATTCATCTTTCATATTCAGTTTTCCCTTGTAGAAATAATGGCTAAACCTGCTTCTCACGCCAAATCACTAATAGCTTTCGAATACAAACCATCCAAAGTAGTCAAGGCCAGTGCACAATGGCCAAAAGGGTTCGATGCCATCGACCCTTAGATTCAATATGAATAATTTCATGGCCGCACTGAACGCCAAAGGCAAAACTTTAATGGGGAGGATAAATAAATTTCTTGAACAATCCCCTCTCCATTATGCCTTGACTGCAGATCCTCAAGTAATGTATCATAAATACTTACTTGAATTCTGGTATACTGCTACTTTAAGCAAGGATGAAAAATCCATTGCTTTTTCTTTACAAGAAGGCACAAAGCAGTATATCCTTTCACTTGATGGGTTTCGGGAGGCCCTTCAATTGAACTACCTTCCCTCTTCTTCAGCCTATGCAAAAAGGCTTAAAGGAGTTAATTTCAGGGAGGTACTGCACGCCAATGGGTCATGATGACATGGTCGATGCTGAGCACAATCTGAGAACATCTGGACATATTTTTCTGTCTGGATTTAAAAATTGTTGGCGTTATTTCTGGACTCAGATTGTGGAGTGCCTAGGTGGAAACTGGGGTGGATTGGACCAGATTTCCTTAACACAAGTAGAAATCGGGTACTACTTGTGGCATGGGATTGAGGTGGACTTCGCTGAGATACTTTTCTCTCAGCTGGTAACAAAATTAAAAGGTAAAAGAAGTCCACATATCTCATTTCCCATATTTATGAGCATTTGCTTCATGAACATGCTTGGAGATGCGTATCACATGGAGGGGCTTGAATCTTCAGCAACGGAGTTCTGCAGGGATCTATCAAAGCTATCTACTTCAGATCCAGAACCAGAACTCTCCGCTTCAATGCTTCAGGTAATTTCTAAAACTGAAACAGCACGACCGGCTGGCTCAGAAAGGTCACCGAGCGGGTCGCAAAAGAATGCGAGACCATTGGTGCACCTGGTGGTCAAATGTTGAAGTTGTTTAAAACCCCAGCAAATTCATCTACCCAACCACCAATTCCCTCCTCCACTGACCAACCTGAGGATCTCCCAAAATATCCCTCAGCATCTCCAAAGGGCTTATTAAAACGTCGTAAATATAAGCAGTCCTCACAGCCCAAGGACATTAGTACCGAAGCAAACCCCTCTGGATCTTCCCAACAAGAACCAGAGGAATCGAGTCTAAGGGAAACCCACAAGCAGCCATCTCCAAAACTTTTTTAAGGGGAGATGGTGAAGAAAATATTAGTGTGTCCGCCCAGCACACAATAGAGTCCGTGTCTGCACGCGCACCCCCTGAAACTTCACAAATCTCACACTCTTATGCAGCACGAATTGATGAAGTCTTTGGTGTGACACCACCTGAGACTGAGATTCCAGACTCTACGGCGATGAAGTGACTCTTGATGATGGTACGAGGGTCATTAAGGCAACCCCTGTGTCTACTATCTCTGGCAATGAAGCTATGGCTGAGCCAACCCATAAATCTGGTGACGATGCATCTGCAGCAGCAGTTGTTGAACCAGAAGCTGGTTCAGGTACCAGTGATCTGAACCAGGGCATATCTGATCGGACTGCAGTTTCGACTGACCTCTGGGATGAAGATGAGCCACCTCAAGGGAATCTTGATTCCTTTGCTGATTTTGAGTTTGATGAGGGCTTACTGGAGGAGAATCAGTCTTCTGATTCTGAGCCAACCTTCAGCCTCACAAACGTCCCTCCTCCCCAGAAATCCAAAATATACTTGTTGAACAACCATATCGCCAACCCGAAACTTCTCATGAACATCCATATTTTCCACCTGGCTCTACACCTGGCTATGTCACTTCACCTCGTTTTCAACCACAACTCCAACACTTACACCCACAAATTCACCAAGTACCAAGGCCCATCAATTATGATGATTCAAACTGAGAAAGAGTTGGACTCTGCTACTGAATCTGAGAGTCCAACTGAAATGCAATTGGAAAAGGCATTGGATGGGCTTGGTAGAATTCCCTTTGTGGCTTCTGTTTCTGCACAACCACCTCCTCCTTTGAGTGTAGAAGCACAGTTAGAGAAGCAAAATACCGAAGTCCAAAGCCTCCTTCTCAAGGTGGAGGACTTAACAAAATCTCTAACTGCCAATACTAGTTCCATTGCTGAAATGAAGGGTGCTCAGATGTTCCTTGGCACTGAGTTAACCAAGGTTGCTGGAAATGAGGGACTAGTAAGTGGGAAGCTAAATAGACTTGGTTCTTCTTGTAATAGAATCAGTTCAGCTATCAGGGAAGCCTTCAGACTGGCCAAAGAGATGTGCAAGCTTCAGTTGTTGCGAACTTGACATCTGGTATTGAATTGATAAAACAAGAAGTTATGGCAGTCGGGAAGGAGGTGAATGAGTTGGTTAAAAGACCAAGTGTCAATGAGAAAGAACTTGGGGTCTTCTTAGTGTTATTATTGAGAAGTTGAAGTCTGAGCTCTCTCAGGAATTTCTTGCTCAGATTTCAGCTTCAGTGGCTGAAAAGGTGGAAGAGAAGGTCAGAATAATGGTCGCCGAGCTTACCAAGGATACCAATAAAAGAGTGGATAAGGCTGTTAATGAAGTAAAAGAATCTGTAACCACTCTTGATAAATCGGTGAAGGACCAGTCCAAGCAGTTAAATGAAATTCTGACCTTGCTCAAGAAAGAAAATGTTGTTGCTCCTCCTCCTCCTCCCTCATTCTCTGAAGAAGATAGGAAAATGCTGAAAGATCTTACTGAGAAAGAGGCTCTGAACCTTAACTCATCATTCAGATTAAGGGCTCAGTTCTCTACAATGGCGAAGGGCATTTCTGATTGCCTTCTGCAGCAGAATTGGGAACCTCTGAAGGCCATGCAGACGGCGATTGATTATATGCCAAGATGCCTTCTGAGGTCCCCAAAGGGGGAAATGTGCGTATTGGTTTGCTTTCAAGTACTCAAGAAATAATAGAGGCAACCAAGAAGCAAGCTGAGGTACAATCTGGTGGTGCCTCAGTTCAGGGGGAACAAAGAAAATCTGAAGTGCAGCCATCTGAACTAGAAAAGAAAGATAAGGGCAAGGCCCAGATGGTGGAAGAATCCAAGTCCCAAGGGTCTAAGGGTTCTTGTTTGGTTGTTGGTGAAAATGTTGATGAACATGGTTACCCCTTACACAATCTTGATGCAGATGGCAAGAAATTAGTGGCTCTGCAGAAGCAAGTCTCTAATCAGTTTATCATGTGGAGGGAAAACAAGGAAAGAGAAAGGGCACAACATCTTTCGATGGGAACCCTTGATCATGTAGATGCTGCAGCTCTTGGTATTTCACTGGAAAGATATCAGAAAATCAAAAATGATCCAAGAGTGCAGAAAGCAGTAGTTGATATGCTTGAATATGAGTGTAGGATGATGTATTCACCTCTGGAACAAAAGCTGGAAAGTCTCACCTTCAAGTTGTCTATTGAAGACTTGAAGAAAAATAGAATGAATGAGATGGAGTTGAAAAAGAAAGAGATTCTAGCTGAAGTTGCCAAGGTTGAAAGGAAATTGTTAAGGCCACCCACAAAACCCAAAGTGACTGGACCAAGGTCTTCAAGGAAGAACATTCGTGATGCTGACCTTTCTACCTTCAAGCCAATTTCTGATGATGCTGCTGAGATCGAAAGGAAACATGAAAAGGATCAGTATGATCATTATATGAAGCATCGATCCCATCCAGCTAAAATAATTGATGTGGAAGTAACAAAAGCTGATGGATTGAAGCTCTTTGATTTGGTTGTTAAAAGAGAAGGAAGGGCAGCTGAAGAATACAATCAGGTTTCAGTGCACGAATTTGGGATTTTTGAGCATAGAGAGATGATCCAGATTCTGAGGGGGAAGCCAAAATCTGCTTTGATTGGTGCATGGTTATCAAGAATACAACAAAAGATGCAAGCCAAGGTAGAGATTGAAGGCAGATTATTTGGAAAGAAGGATCATTCTCTACTGAAGAGAAAAGCTACTGAAGCACCTTCTGGTTCGAGGCCTGCGAAGAAGTAGTTTTTCTTTTCAGTTTATCATTCACTTGTATAAATATTTGCAAATGTAACAAACACTTCAGTTTGTAATATATGTTACATTTTGTAGCTTATAAGTAGATGATAGGTTTAAGTTAGAAAAATCACAAAGTAAAATTCTGAGACATCAATGATCTATAAGATGTACTTAGAAAATTTTTACAAACTTAAACAAAAACTTGCATTTCAGACTTACAAACATGTATAGATAGAAGTCTGAGATACATGCACTATTTCAGAACAAATAGGGGGAATTTGTTAGGTCGAAAATCGACCAAGTATAATTTGTTCAGAAATAGCTGAAGCTCAGTGAAGAATACTTGTACAGAATTCTGAAGTCGTTCAGAATTAGTTCACTGAAAGCTTCACTTCAGTTCAGATCAACATATCAGAATACCATTCAGCTGAAGTCTGAAGAAAGAGAATCAGCTCAGATGTGGAGCTCAGAAGTTGATTCTACCTGATCGAATACTGAAGCATCTCAGTGTAAAAGTACTTACACACTTTTACACTGATTACGAGGAAGACTTTTTACTTTACATATCTTTACCCGGTTAATAGCTTTATCTATTAACAAGTACAAGGTTGAGTAAAAGGTTGGGAATAAAGTGTGAAATGTCACATCAAATGACTTTCACACTTAACCTTAAAAGTACGCATGTTAAGGAATTGACTTTAATTCCTTAAATGCTCCCAACCATATTTGTACGGCCTGGTCCACATCAGCATGAACCTTGCCTATTATAAATATAAGGCTTCTCACAACTTGCAAAGTGCTTGAAACTTTAGCATTGCAACTTGTGAGATATACTCTAAGTAATCCTTACGAGTATTTCCAAGTTATTAGATCACTTATTTCGGGATTGTTTAGATATTTACACTTGGGTGTTTATCTTTGTTCCGAAACAACCTTTGTATTTGTTTATATCAATAAATCAAATACATTAAAAAAGTACATCGTGTCTCAATGCTACATACTTGAAATATACATATTATTTATATAGTTTCAGCACTTATTGTTTCTTGCATTTACTTTCAGTACCTTTTACCTTATTGTTTATCCATATCTGGATCGTATTCTGAACTGGTCAACTTCCAGTTAGAATTACTTGCCAGTCGGGTTTTAACCATCTATATTTGGGACTCACAGGATGATTGTGTGTGTATGTGATGCAAAATAAAACTTAATGTGGAGTATGGTCAAAATGACATGTAATGAAATAAAGGGGTTAGTACATATATAATAACCTTTTAATCTTGTTAAATAA
>CM067170.1:56101973-56145720 GCA_034093135.1 Erigeron breviscapus | reverse complement strand
TATACTGACTATCTTATTATAAATTGTGATATAAGATGTGTCCAAATTTAGATATACTGGCTGTCTTGTTATAAAAGTGTTGTCAGATTTAGATATACTGACTGTTTGGTCTTTTATAACTATATGTCATTGTGCTGTATCAATGACGAATAAATATTTGGTCAAACACACTGTAAACTCACCAACTATTTCGATAGTTGATCCTCTCAAATTTCATACTTTTCAGGTGACCATCAGTAAGTCTTGGAATCGTCTTTGGCATTATAGGGCCAATCTTTTGACTTTGGACGTACAATTAGCATCAGACATTGAGGGCTCTCATGCTTTTGGCTTTAATTGTATTTGACTGTCCAGACTTTGAACTTGTATTCTGTGGGCCCAGTTCCAAATGTGGATGACTTGTATCCGTATTTTGGGGTCCACACTTTGAACGATTGTACTTGTATTGACATGTATTGGTATAAATGGATGTAATCTCTATTAACCTTCTGATTAGTATGCAATTCTTTGTTAACCCTGTATTTCCGCTACTACGGGGTGTGACAATATGGACCATAGAACTAGAATCACTCACACATGTATTAATAGGTACATCAAACATAAAAGAATCAAATATTACAGGAAATAAGTTACCTTTCTCAGCTAGCTACTCCTTGATTTTAGGGCAATCTGTGCACAATCAGAATTTGCATTTAGGATTGCTCGTCAAGGACTAAGTGCTAGAGGTAACAACACCATGATTATCCTTTTGAACTTTACTTGCAGTTTTATTACTGTTATTATCCTTCCTCTTAATGGAATTAGCAGTGGCAGTAAGGTGAACAGCTTTAGGTTGGCCCAACTTAAGGCGACCATTTTCTTGCACACACATTGCGATTAGTTCACTCATCGACCATTTATCCTTCATAGCGCTATATTTAATTTTGAAGGAGTCGAAATGAGCAGGCAATGAGGTCATTAATTATAAATGCACAAGAAAACTATCAAAGACTTCCAATTTAGGACTCTTAAGCTTATGAGTCATGTCAGTCATCTTCATTATGTGTTCACAAATACTGCTATTTCCTTTGTACTTAAGCTACTTGCATACGCTTTATACATTCTCTCAGATACTATGATTTATGAAGTTCCTGACCATCATCAGTAACAAACGATTCGTCCTATCCCACTTTCTTAAAATTCGCTTTCTGAGCTGCGGAAGAGTTAGCAGTAAAGCAGTGGGTTCATTATGGCAAATGATATAGTCAAGGTCTAGCATCTTCAGAGTTAGAGGTAATTAATCATTTTATAAAGCAAAGTTTGCATCAATAAGTGGCTCAATGCCTAAGTTAGGTACTACAGTGGAAATAAAGAGGATATTAATTTATGATACAAGCAATAGAAGATTATAATAGTAATGCCTAAAATAAGTAGGCCTAATAGTAATGAAGTTATAGTGACATGATTAGCTTTCTAAGGCAAACTAAGTAATATCTATAAAAGTAATGGAACTTAAAGTAATGCCTAAAATAAGTAGGCCTAATAATAATGTTCCTCATAATGACATAATTAGATATCTAAGGCTTATTAAGTAATGTCTCTAAAAGTAATGGAACTAACGTAATGCCTAAAATACGTAAGAGGCTAAAGTAATGTTCCTAAAAGTAATGAGACTAAGACCATTATACTAATGAAGCTAGTGATAAGTAAACCTATTGTAAACACCAAAACAATAAGTTAACATAAGGTTCTACTTAGAATTTACATCACCTTTGGTCAGAAGTAGCTAATATCTAAGTACACATGAGCATTAAGGTCATGCAACATGTTAGAAATCCAAAAATAGTGATAAATTGTAATCTAGATTCGAGGAATTTCTTGTTATTAAATCATAGATAAATGATCACTAAGGTTGAGGGGCTAATTGTGACAATTAGCATAATTGTGTAGTTAGACTATAAATAGCCCTCTCATACCTTAGAGATCATAACTTTTCATAACTTTTGGATAATCCTTTCATACCTGATAACTTTAATACAAAAATTCACACACAGTTTCATACAATTCTCTCTCAAAACACACACAAACACCAAGAACACACACTCACCAAATACACCATTGATGACTTGAATTCAGTGATAGAAATCGTGTTATAACAAGTGGTATCAGAGAAAAACATCGATCTGATGACGATCCATAACTGAATTCAATCACAAATTCATCAAAATCAAATTTATTTACAATTTTTGTTCGTATTTTTCACCTACTGGTTCATCAAAATTCACACTTCAAATCACATAAAATCACAGTTATTGTTCACCAATAGATTCGTGGTTGTTGAAAACATAATCCTGTCAAGTTTCAAGTTTCAATTCAATCTAATTCTCGAGATTGAATTTTGTGTTTTTGGCGCGAATTTGAGGGATTCGAATCTGTTGTGTTTGGTGTTGAATTTTGTTCATAGATTTGTTGCGGAGGTAAAAACACACAGTTTGCAAGTGATTTCATGATTTAACTCCCAGTAATTGAAAAGTTATTGAAGCTTTCTGAAGTTGTTAATGGAGTTTTTCTGGAAAACAGATGAGATGAAGAAGATGACACCAAAACGATCTTCACTAGGACGATCTTGCTTAGGACGATCTCTCCCAGAACGATCTTACCCACGACGATCTTATCAAGATCGTTTCATTTCAAGACGTTTCATTCAAGATCGTTTCATTTCTTCGAAACCTAAGACGATCTTCACAAGATCGTTCTAGACAAGTGTGTGTGGTGAAGTGTTTGCTTTCTGGCTAATTAATCCGAAAGGATTGGTTTGGTCAATTCAAATACTTATAAGTTTTGGGAAAGAAACCTAAGACGATCTTCACCAAGATCGTTTCATTTCTTCGAAACCTAAGACGATCTTCAACCAAGATCGTCCCAGTTTTTTTTTTAATCGTTTCAATCCAAAATCACTTTAATTCAAGATAATTTCATTTCAAGACCGTTTCATTTCAAGACCGTTTCATTTCAAGACCGTTTCATTTCAAGACGTTTCATTTCAAGACCGTTTCATTTCAAGACCGTTTCATTTCAAGACCGTTTCATTTCAAGATCGTTTCAATTTCAAGACTTAACCAAATTTCATCAAAAATCCTAAGACGATCTCACCTAGGACGATCTTGCTTAGGACGATCTCTCCCAGAACGATCTTACCCAAGACGATCTTATCAAGATCATTTCATTTTCTGATCTTAATTCAATTCAATTTTTTAAATCAAATCAAATTCAAATGGCTTCTCGTGAAGCATTGGCATTAGGTTCAGACACAAGACCTCCAGTTCTCTACCGTGGTTCCTATGGACTATGAAAGAAAAGATTTATGGACTATGTGGAAAGTCAAACAAATGGTCATATGATGAAAGATTCCATCCTTAATGGACTTGCCGTTCATCGCCATCCCACTACTGATGCAATAATTTTAACTCCTGATCTTTTGAATGCTGAACAAAAAGATCGAACAGCTGCAGATAACAGAGCTAGGTCATGCTTATACAAAGCTCTACCGGATGAAATCTATGGCTCTGTTGATTCTTATGATACGGCCAAGGAGATATGGGATGAGGTGGCTAGACAGATGGAAGGAGCTGACGTGACTTCGACGATAAGATTGACCAATATTTTGACTGAGTTTGACAACTTCGCCAAATTGCCTAATGAATCTCTTGAAGCTGTCTACTACAGATTTTGCAATGTCATAAATGAACTGAGGAAGAACAATGTCAAGAAAACAGAGATTGAGTTAAACATCAAATTCATCAAGCTCTTGGTCCAGAATGGGAAGATTTTGGAACACAGATCAAGCAACATCAAAATCTGACCAAGTTCACCATTCATACTCTTTATGAATCTTTCAAACTCAATGAAAACCAAGTCCTAAACAAAGCTTCATCAAACAAAATGCCAGAAGTTGTATCTTCTGATCTTTTGGCATTGATAGTTGAGAAGAAGATTTCTGAAGCTCTTAAGAGGCAAATGGTAGTTGTTTCTTCATCTGATGAGGAGGGAGATGATCTGATGGCTACAAGAGATGGTGTTTCAGATGAACTATATCAAGATCTTGCCGCGGTAACAAAGCATTTCAAGAGGAAATTTTACAAAGCGAGGCCAACAAACAACAATCTCCGCACTTCTTCTACAAGTGCATTTCCCAAGAAGGAACACTATCATCCTAAGAGTAATGAGCAAGGTAAAGCTAATGGATCAAGGTATGGTGAAAAGAAGGAAGTTTATGAGAAACAAGTTGTTGAGAAGGGTAAGGCATCAGACAAAAAGTGCTACAATTGTGGTATTCCTGGACATTTTGCTGTTGATTGCAAACAACCTCGAAAGCGAAACTATGAGTATTACAAGCAGAAGATGCTGTTAGCCAAACAAGTCGAAGCAGGACATGCATTGCTAGCTGAAGATGACAAATGACTGTTACTCACAGATGATGAAGATCAAGATCTCTCTGCAAATGTTTGCTATATGGCAAGGTTGGCCAAGAACAAAGTCTTTGAAGCAGAAAGCACTGACGATGAATACCCAGATGATGAGGTAAATCTCGACTCTACTTTTTCTTTGATTAAGGACAAAGAGTCATGTAGATTAGCTTTATCAGATTTAACAACTCATATCAATTCTTTAGCCAACAAAAACAAAAAGTTGAAAAATAGCATTTCATTTTCTAAAAGTGAATTTTAAAAACTTCTTGAAGAACATTCAAAATTACTTTTTGAACATGATGCTATTAAACAAGATTTTCAAGCTTACAAAGATAAGATGTTGGTTAAAGAATGTGAGTTGAATGTCTCTCCTGATTCTAAGTTATTACAAAAATGTCAAAATCTAGAAAAGACCATTCATGATCTTGAAAAGGCCAATCAAGATCTTGAAATTCAAAAGACCAATGAATGGCTTCGGGCAAATGCAAGACAAATGGATGTTGATATTCTTAATAAAAATCTCCAAGAAGCTAAACCAAACAATGTTGAATTCGAAAGAAAGATTTCTGATTTAAATCATAATTGTTTTCTAAAAGGCATTGAGATTGAGAATCTTGAAAAACAAGTTGAGGAATTTAAAAAGAATATACTTTTCTATCAAGAAAAGTATATAAAGTTGAACAAAATCCTCTCTTGAATTTCACTGCCTATTTCAACAAGTCAAAAATTGACAGAACGGATCTTCTTCTCGGGTTGGGATTTGAGAATATCACACCATTACAAAAAGCCAAAGAGGAAATTGAACCTTTGTATGATGAAAAATTCCTACGACTTGGTATGATACAACAATTTATTCATCCATTGGATGACGAATTTGAGACTGATGAAGTTGAGAGAATACCAAAACAAGAATTTTTGGTTAATTATGATGCAATAAATGATTCATACAAAACTAAGGAATCTTCAATTTTCAAATTGGAAGAAATTGAATCAAATTTCAAAACCAAGAATCTGTCGGTACTCCACCTAAACCAACTAAAATGTACTTTCCAACCACATTTTTGGAAAAACAAATAGAAGGTTTACAACAAAAGATGGAATCTCAACAAAAAGTTATTAATCACCTCAAGTCTCAAAGTCCGAATTCAGAGGATAAATGTATTGTTGTTGATACGAAGAAAGTTTGTGAGAATGTTTCTACTCAAACTGACCAAAGTGCTTTAGTAGACAATTCTACCCAAACTACTTGTGATTCATCTACCAATACCTCTACCCAGACCTTGACTGATTTTCTTGAATGTACTTGTCAAAATACTGCTACATTTATAGCTGATGATTATGTGCAATCTGATTTATCTGATAAAGATCTTGCACATAGTTTAGTTTTGATATGGTACTTCTATAGGTTTTTCACATGCAACACTGTTGATGAGTTAGTTGTTCACCCTAAGCCGAGTGCTAGTATAGGTGTTGATAAGTCTACTCAATTTTCTTGTGAAACCAAAGATGTGTCAGTTCAAATTGATCTAATTTCCGAGACCACCCATGATGTGAAGTTGGACACCAAGATTCCTGATTTTTCAAAACTTTCAAATGAATCTGAAACTAATCAATCTCCATTGAAATTTTCTTTTTCCAAAGATTTCACAAAGAATGATTTTGATAAATTCATGGAGGGAGAATATGTTTTTAATTCAGAAACTGAGAAAAAGATTGAATCTACCAAAATCAAAGTGGAAACGAAAGTGGAATCTCAAAAACCATTGTCCAAAGCTCCAACTTCATATTACTCAAAGAAACGAGTTAAGACCAAACTCGTCAAGACTGAACCAAAGACCATTAAGTTAGAAACCTTTGTTGCTACCCCTGTGAAACATGTCAAAAAGGAACAAGCTGAGACTCCACACATGACAAAGTACACCAAAGTGAAACTTCCGAAAGACTATCCTAATGCTTCTCAATCTAGCTCTCAATCTAGTTCTATACCTAAGGTGTCTAAGTCTAGCACAGTTTCGCTAACTAAGGATGCATCAAATGGTACAACTAGATATAGGGATAGATATGGATGGTTTTCTCATGATAAACCAAAGAAGCAAGAAGTTTCCTCACCTCCAAAAGATTCCAAAAAGATGAAAGTGTTTAAAACTTCTAGTTCTAATCTTCTTAAATTCAATTCAACAGGTGGAAAGAGCATAACTAGTGGTGCTAAATGGGTCGCTAATACATTAGTACCTAAGATCACTAGTAATCAAAAGGATGTTGAGAAAAAGAAGAAAAGAAAGAGGAGAAAGGCTGTTAATAGGAGGAAGGGTGTTCATGTTAATCAAAACAATTCTTTGTTGTTAAATAATGTTGAAAATGTCAAGGCAAGGCCTTGTGAGCTTGTAAACAAACTTAATTCCCGTACTCATGTTGCTGATGATGATGCTTGTAGACATGTTACTTTTAATTCTCATGTGAATGTTCGTACTTTTTATTCAAATGTGTTTGTTGATAATGTGCTTGTTAATGCTTATGTTGATTCGAAAACATGTTTGAATGCATATCCTAAGTTATATACCCTGCCTGTTTTAACTAACCATAAAGGACCCGTCTTCAAGTGGGTACCTAAAAACAGTTAAAATTCTTTGATTGCAGGAAATAACCATCTGTGTTTGGATACTCGATTCCGGGTGTTCGAAGCACATGACTGGAAATAAATCTTTGCTCAAGAACTTTGTTGAACGATTCATGGGAACAGTTCGCTTTGGAAACAACAATTTCGCTCCTATCTTAGGTTATGGAGACATTGAACGAAATGGAATTATCATCAAGAAAGTTCACTATGTTGAAGGATTAAGTCATAACTTGTTTAGTGTTGGACAATTCTGTGACAACAATCTTCAAGTTCTGTTTCGAAAATCTCTTTGCAAAGTCCAAACTCTAGATGGAGTTGATATTCTTTGTGGTGATCGTGATGATAATCTTTTTACCGTCAATCTCGATGATAACCAACCAACCGATATTATTTGTCTCATTTCAAAGGCTACTTCAAAGAATTCTTGGTTATGGCATAGAAGGCTTTCTCATCTGAATTTTCAAACCATCAATACTTTGGTCAACAAGCATCTTGTTGAAGGCTTACCTGACTATAAGTATGAAAGTGAGCATGTTTGTCCTTCTTGTGCTGTTGGGAAGATTAAGAGAGCTTCTCATAAACCGAATAAATCTCCAAATTCTTTAGCACCTCTTCATTTGCTTTACATGGATCTTTGTGGGCCGATGAAAGTACAAAGCCGAAATGGGAAGAAATGCATCTTGGTTATTGTTGATGATTATTCAAGATATACTTGGGTCAAATTCCTTACATCCAAAGATGAAACAAATCAGATGTTGATAGATTTCATCACAAATACTCAAGTAAATCTTCAACTTCCAGTTCGTTACATCCGTTCGGATAACGGAACTGAGTTCAAGAATGCTGTTTTTGATGAATTCTGCAAATCCAAAGGTATTAGTCATCAATTCTCAGCAGTTCGCACCCCACAACAAAACGGTGTTGCTGAAAGGAGAAATCGATCGCTGGTGGAAGCAGCAAGGACAATGCTTGCTTATTCCAAATTGCCATCCAATATGTGGGCTGAAGCTGTTGACACTGCATGTCACACTCAGAATCGGTCCATTATCAATCAGCGTTTCGAAAAGACTCCTTATGAGGTTGTTAACAAACGCAAACCCAACATCAACTACTTTCATATATTTGGGTGTGTTTGTTACACTTTGAATGATCGGGAGAATCTTGGAAAGTTCGAGAAGAAAGGTGATGAAGGATATTTTGTTGGTTATTCCAAAACATCAATTGCCTATCGAATCTATAATCGTCGAACAAACACAATTCAAGAAACAATGAATGTTTGGTTTGATGAGATGTCAGGCATGATTTTTGAGCAAGAAAGTTTGCTACCAACAAGTAATGATCCAAGTACTTCAAGTACTTCTACAAGGAATTCTACCTTAGCTTCTAAATTCAAGAAGTTTCCAACTCCAACAAGTGATGAATTAGATATTCTTTTTGAAGAATTCTATAATTCAAAACCGATTCATGATCAAGAACCTCAGGTCATCGTTGAACCAATTCAAAACAATGAACCTATTCATAACAACGATCCAGTTCCTGACAACATTCATGAATCTTCATCAAGTTCTTCAGAGCAAGAATTCTCTTCTACTGATACTTCTCCACCATCCTCTCAGGATAATTCTTCTCAAGTGAATGTTCAAGAACAACCTTCTCGATTAACTCAGACAACAAATCCATTAAACACTCCAAATGTGTATGTACCACTTGATTTTGATCATCCAGCTTATGAGAAAAGAGTTATACCAAGTTATGACTCCATCTCTCAACAAAACTCAAGTTTTAATGATGGTGATGTTGATCTTCAACAACAAGATCCTCTTCCTCATGCTCACAAGTGGACACGTATGCAGAAAGACCATCCTACTGATCAGATAATTGGAGATCCACAAGCAGGAGTAACTACTCGTACCTCAGTAAATGAGTGTCTTGTTGCACTTTCTCTTAGCAATATCGAACCCAAAACAGTATCTGAAGCTCTTCGTGATCCAGAGTGGGTTAAGGCAATGCAAGATGAACTCGCACAATTTGAAAGACTGAAGGTATGGAAATTAGTTCCAAATCCTAGAAAAGATGATCCAATCGGTACAAAGTGGATATTCAAAAACAAAAAGGATGAGAATGGAGTGGTAGTAAGAAATAAAGCTTGACTTGTTGCAAAGGGTTATTGCCAACAACTTGGTGTTGACTTCGACGAAACTTTTGCTCCAGTTGCAAGAATGGAGGCCATTCGAATATTCTTAGCTTATGCAGCATTCCGAAACTTTACTGTGTTTCAAATGGATGTGAAGACTGCTTTCTTGAATGGTGACCTCAAAGAAGAAGTTTACGTTGATCAACCAGAAGGTTTTGTTGATTCTTAAAGGCCAAACCATGTCTACAGGTTAGACAAGGCTCTCTACGGTCTTAAGCAAGCACCCCGAGCATGGTATGATTCTTTAACTACTTTCTTACTAAGAGGTGGCTTTACCAAAGGCACAATTGACCCTACCTTGTTCATTCGCAAACAAGGTAAGCACGTTCTACTTGTTCAAATATATGTTGATGACATTATCTTTGGGTCGACCAGTCAAACATTTTGCCGAAACTTTTCATCTCTTATGGTTAATCATTTTGAAATGAGCATTATTGGGGAAATGAATTACTTTTTGGGTCTTCAAATCAAACAATTACCAACTGGTATTTTTATATCACAAGGTAAATACATAAATGATATGTTGAAAAAGTTTGACATGACTTCATGTTCTTCAATTTCTACCCCAATGGCTGCTCGAACAAACATAAATGCTGACACAAATGGGAAACCATTTGACCAAAAGAGATATCGAAGTATGATTGGTTCGTTGTTATACCTAACAGCATCTCGCCCAGATATAATGTTTGCAACATGTATGTGTGCTAGATTTCAAGCTGCTCCAACTGATTTACATTATCAAGCTGTGAAACGAATCTTTCGTTATCTGAAGGGTACACCTGATTTAGGTCTCTGGTATCTAAGGGATACTGGATTCAATCTAACTGCATATTCAGATGCAGATCATGCTGGTTGTAAACTTGATCGCAAGAGCACTTCCGGTACTCTACAATTTTTAGGTGATAAAATTGTGAGTTGGTCTTCCAAGAAACAGAATTGTGTGTCATTATCAACGGTTGAAGCTGAATATGTGGCTGCGGCTAGTTGTTGTGCTCAAGTTTTATGGATGAAGACACAACTAACTGATTATGGTCTGAAATATGATCATATTCCTATCTATTGTGATTCTCAGAGTGCCATTGCCATTGCAGTCAACTCAGTAAACCACTCTCGATCAAAGCATATTGATGTTAGATATCATTTTCTCAAAGATCATATTGAGAAAGGTGACATCGAGCTCTATTTTGTGGGTACTGACTTTCAACTTGCAGATTTGTTCACAAAACCACTGGATGAAAAGAGGTTTAACTTTCTTATCTCCAAGCTAGGTATGTTAAATCTTAAACCTTAATTCTTTTTACGGAATTCTTGACACATTTCAGAAAAACAAAATATAAAATTTGAAAAGAGAAAATCAAATACAAAATTGCAAATTTTCAAAAATAAACAAAAAGATATTTATTTCAATGGCTTGCATATACTGTAACACCCGTTTCGTAAAAATATGGATTTCCAAAAATTTTCGCCTAACGGCGTCAATAAAGCGGAAACAGTTTATTAAAAACCTCAACCAATGAAAACAGTTGAGAAACATAAGTGGTGTTACTAATAGCATCAAATCAGTAATAAAAGAAATCCATAAGATTGCCCAACATAAAGCAACCATAACATAGTCATTACAATAGTTCCATAAAGGAAATCATTAACATTAAGTCTATGCAAGTTATTGGGTAAACTAAAGCCATCCTGATCATCTACCCATCTCTCGCCAAAGCTTCACACGACATCTCACTGCTTAACCTGAGGGGTGTCAACACATAAGAAGAAACAAGTGTTAGCTATAAAGCTAAGTAAGATAACACCAGGTTTAAGCAAAACATTTCATCCATTAAACACGTCACTTTAAAACATTACGTCATTTGATTTAGGCATTTATATCACCACATAACGTATCCTTATCACATATAAGCATAGAGTCCATGACCCTAAGTGTGCCTGATCAATTTCGTCATTTCATCTCATCTCATGAAGTTGTGACTAGGTCACCGTTAAGTTGTAACCGAAGTTACCGTTAAGGAAAGACAATGTCGATCCATGAGTAGTACGTTATGTTCACGACATTAGGTGGGTCATCAGGCCACCCGAACTACTCGCCACATATGACTTGTTGCAAGGAGCCACCCGAGCAACCATTTTAACGTACCCTCCCACATACGGGCACTACGTACTCTCCCACATGCGAGCACGACGTACTCTCCCACATACGAGCACGGTTTATACGTACCTATTACCAACGCCGGGCACGGGTTATGCATAACTCTTAACGTCTAATTAGCTCGAGCATTTACCACGTTTAGTTTAGGTTTCCACATTAATCCTAAACTAATCCACATCTATCATCTTTTCACGTTAGGGCCCTTAAAACGTGCACGTGTCATGGCAACCTAAAAAGGTCTAGTGTTCTAGATGAACAAGCCACATATACATGCACATATCATCATTACATCATATCATTAACCACCATTCATCATAACATATCATATCATTAAACAGATCATCACATATCATATCATAAACGTATTTATGGGGAAGCATTTTAGGCGTAGGCATTGTCATCTTTAATCCCCGAATACCTCCCATATCAACCCAACCGCAATATAGGTTATACATTACCGTTATGGAGGTTATAGTTTATGAAACCATTTTTGTTGCACCCTCAGCGTGACAAAAGTAGTGTATCTTACCTGGTAGTAGAATGTGCGCGCAACAAAAGCTAACAGTGCTTAATAGTAATCCCCGACACCTATCGTACATTAATATATGAAATATAAGTCATTTGGGACCTTAAATGGACTTGCAAACGAATTTAGTTAACTATCCTCAAACGAACTTAGGCCATCAAAAACGGACTTAGCTCACCCTTTTAAACGAATTTACAACCCAACGAAGTTTAACTTCGTTTGCCAAACGAAGATAATTTTGATCAAACGAATTTAGATCGTTAGAAAACGAATTTAGCTTACTTTGGTGCAAAACGAATTTAAGCTTTCATAAAACGAATTTAGGCTTACTTGAAAACGAATTTAGCTTACTTTGGTGCAAAACGAATTTAAGCTTTCATTTCAGGCCTCAAACGAACTTAAACTTCGTTTTACAAACGAATTTAGATCCCTCAAACGAACTTAAAGTTCGTTTTGAACCTTAGCTGAACCAGAAAACGAATTTCATCTTATTTTCGTCCAGAAATCATAAAACGACTTTGTTCTTCATTTTTCCAGAAATCGATCGACTTAGGCTTCACTCAAAACATGTTTTTGACATAATTGAACATCTCTTGATCATAAAGATCGATTATAAACTCGTTTAACACCATTATGAACATCAATTGACCAAAACACATAATAAACCCTAATTCTTTCAAAACTTCTTTTAAAATCAGATTTGATTCAAATAGAGACATCTTTAGATCTGAAATATAGCCAACGAATCATTGATTACCTGTAGCAAATGATGGCCGATTGATTTCCAATATAAAACACTCAATTTATTGACCAAAAACTTGAAGATTTGCTAAAGAAATCAATTAAGGAATTGAAGGAACTTTTGTATTTGTTTTAATTATGATTAATGGCTGCAAAATTAACCTAGATTAGGCTAATCCCATGCCAAACCCGTTTTTAACTTTTCAACTTTAGCAAAATTGGTCCCTGGACTTCATATTGACTTTATTTTGCTTAAAAACACCTATTGGGGATACATATAACACACCAAAGCACTTTCGCACACTACATAGGCCTTTTACACATCATTAAGTCTACTTTATTGTCACTCATTAAAGATAATTAAATCTCACATATAGGGCACATAAACATATAACACACATTTTACCACATAACATATCACGGACTTAGAATTTGACCTAACGACGTTAGTCAACAGAAATGATTAAGTTTTGGGATGTTACAATTACCTCCCCCTTAAGAGGATTCCGTCCCCGGAATCACTTCATCATCAAAAAGGTGGGGATAGGTCTCCCGCATTACAGACTCGGTCTCCCAAGTCATACTTTCGTCGTGATTGTGTTTCCATTTAATGAGAACTAGATCGATAGTCTTTCGTCGTAACTTCTTTTGTTTCCTTCCCATTATAGCAACAGGTTTATCAACAATCTGCTTGTTTGGATCAATACTTACGTCCTCGAGTGGAATGACATCCGCTTCATTTGCATAGCCTTTACGTAGATAACACACATGAAATGTGTTGTGAATTCCATGAAGTTCTGGAGGTAATTCCAGTTGAAATGCCTGTTCATTAACCTTTTTAATGATCTTAAAAGGTCCAATGAATCTAGGGCTTAGCTTTCCTCGTTTACCAAATCGTAATACACCTTTCCAAGGCGACACCTTGAGTAAAACCATTTCACCTTCTTTAAAATCAAACGGCCTCCTTTTCTTATCGGCATATGACTTTTGCCTTTCGCGAGCAACATGCAGGGCTTTCTTTGCAACATTAACTTTATCGGCCGTAATTTGTACTACTTCAGGTCCAGCAAATTGTTTTTCCCCGGGCTCCAACCAACAACTAGGAGTCCGACACTTTCTACCATATAACATCTCATAAGGTGGCATTCCAATGCTCGCGTGATAACTATTGTTATACGCAAACTCGACAAGAGGTAGGTGTTTATCCCACGAACCACCATAATCCATCACACAAGCTCTGAGCATATCTTCGAGCGTTTGAATAGTCCTTTCACTTTGCCCATCGGTCTGCGGGTGATAGGCTGTGCTCAGACGAACTTAAGTACCAAATTCCCGTTGAAAACTCTTCCAAAAGTTGGAAACGAATCGAGCATCACGATCGGACACAATCGATATCGGAACACCATGTTTAGTAACCACTTCTTTAATATACAATGTAGCAAAATTTTCCATAGGAGCATTCTCACGAACTGGGAGGAAATGGGCACTCTTCGTTAATTGATCGACAATAACCCATATCATATCGTGACCACGAGGCGTTCTTGGAAGCTTGGTTATAAAATCCATCGTAATACAATCCCATTTCCACTCAGGGATCTCGAGTTGCTGAAACTTCCCGTAAGGCTTTTGATGTTCAGCTTTCACCTTCGCACACGTCAAACATTTCTGTACGTACATCATTACATCGTTCTTAATACTGGGCCACCAATAAATAGGCTTCAAATCTGCATGCATCTTTGTGGCACCAGGGTGTACAGAATACCTAGATTTGTGAGCTTCATCCATCACTAACTCACGATTGCCTCCATATAGAGGAACCCATATTCTACCTTTGTAAGTTCGAAGACCGCGACTATTTTCTTCCATTTCAAGTCTATTTTTCTTCTTTTTCCCAATAGACTCCTCTTTCACATTCTCCTCCTTCAACGCTTCAATTTGAGCTAAACGAATAGGTTCCATTAAGTTCGACTCAACCTTCGTAATCATTGCACATAACCTACTCTTCGCATATCCTTTGCGGCTCAAGGCATCAGCAACCACATTAGCTTTGCCTGAGTGATATTTAATCTCACAATCATAATCCTTTAATAACTCTATCCACCGTCGTTGTCTAACATTCATGTCCTTCTGAGTAAACACGTACTGTAAGCTTTTATGATCCGTATAAAGGGTACACTTTGTACCATACAGATAATGTCGCCACAACTTCAGAGCAAAAACAACAGCAGCCAGCTCAAGATCATGAGTAGGATAATTCCGCTCATGTGGCTTCAGCTGTTGAGAGGCGTAAGCGATAACTTTGTCTCGTTGCATCAGTACACACCCTAACCCCGTGATGGATGCGTCACTATAGACAACTAAATCATCGGTTCCTTCGGGTAAAGCTAGAACAGGAGCTTCACACAACTTCTTTTTCAACGTCGTGAAGGCTTTTTCTTGAGCATCGGTCCATACAAACTTCACACCTTTCTTCGTTAATTCAGTCATTGGCTTGGCAATGCGTGAGAAATCCTGAATAAAACGTCGATAATAGCCAGCCAAACCGAGAAAACTCTTAATTTCAGTAGGAGACTTAGGCGGCTCCCACTTCGACACCGCTTCTATCTTCGAAGGATCTACTTTTATACCATCAGAGGAGATGACATGGCCGAGGAAATGAACTTCCTTTAGCCAGAACTCGCACTTGGAGAACTTAGCATATAGCTTTTTCTCTCTGAGGACTTGAAGGACAGCTCTCAGATGCTCTCTATGTTCCTCTTCCGACTTTGAATACACAAGGATGTCGTCGATGAAAACGATAACGAAATGATCCAAAAATGGTCGACAGACACGATTCATCAAATCCATAAACTTCGCTGGAGCATTTGTCAAACCGAATGGCATGACAAGGAACTCGTAATGACCATAACGAGTTCGGAACGCTGTTTTGGCTACACTTTCTTTCTTCAACCTTTAATTGATGATAGCCAGACCGTAAGTCAATCTTTGAAAAACAGGAAGCACCTTGAAGTTGATCGAACAAATCATCAATGCGAGGGAGTGGATACTTATTCTTCACTGTTCTTTTATTCAGCTCGCGATAATCGATACACATGTGCATGGATCCGTCTTTCTTCTTTACGAAAAGGATAGGAGCACCCCATGGAGAGGAACTCGGACGAATGAAACCTTTATCTAAAAGTTCCTGAATTTGGGTCATCAGCTCCTTCATCTCTGTCGGAGCTAATCGATAGGGAGCTTTGGCTACAGGAGTAGCACCAGGAATGAGATCAATAGAAAATTCAACCTCACGATCAGGAGGAAGACCTGGAAGATCTTCCGGGAAAACATCAGGAAACTCGGAAACAACTTCGACATCAGAGACTGTAGGCTTCGCGATACGAGAATCGATGACATAAGCTAGAAAATGTGACTTAGTTTGCCGTATACAACGAAGGGCTTTCATCATCGAGATCACCTTAACATTTCCCGGCTTCTTGTCACCATAAACACAGACACCTTTACCATCAGGGGTAGCGATACGAACTAATTTCTTTGCACATAAGACAACAGCATCGTTTTTAGACATCCAGTCCATACCGAGTATAACATCAAAACTATGGATAGTAGCAGGTAGCAAGTTAGCAGTAAAACACCGACCCTCTATCTCAAAAGAACAATCAGAATAACCCTCACGTACGATAGACGTTGTGCCGTTAGCCACCTCTACTTCAATAGGACACCTTAAGGGACTCGTAATCATGTCTAATTTAGGAGCAAACAGAGTAGACACAAATGATTTGTTCGCACCAGAATCAAATAACACATTAGCAAGTTTGGAGTTAACAATAAGGGTAGCAGTAACTACCTGGTCGTCATCTTTGGCCTCTTCAGCCGTCATCTGATAAGCACGGGCTTTGGCTTTGGGGGCTTCCGTCTTCTTTCCCCCATCTTTCTTCATTTGGGGACAATCGGCAATACGGTGCTTTGTATCTCCACATTTATAACATCTTGCTTTATCAGTGCATTCATCAAAGTATGACCCTGTGCTCCACACCTATTGCACCTGCGGGTCTTAGCAGAACACTGACCAGAATGAAAAGCCTTGCAGCTAGAACACCATTTCCATCCTTGTCTGTCTTTCCCTTATCAGAGGACGAAGATCCCTTGAACTTCTTACCAAAACGATTAGATCCACCGTATCTCCTCTTATTACCAGACTTCTTCTCATCATCTTTCTTTTCCACTTTCTTATCCGTAGCAAAATCATCATCAAGCTTTTTAGACTCTTTGATAGCTTCAGTTAGAGTCTTATGCTGCCTGCATATACCTCGATAACTCGGAGGCAAACCATCAACATAGCAAGCAACTTGATCTGCATCAGTTCGGAATAAATGACCCACGAACTTCATCTTCTCCATAAAGGAACGAGCATAATCATTGATTTTACCCACTTCAGCCGTCAAGGCACGAAACTCTTTCTCCATTTTGCGCTGCTCATGAACTCCAATATACTCTTCAATAAATTTCTGTCTGAAGTTAGCCCACGTAATAGCAGATACCATAGCTGGAGTCATCGAAATGGTAATGCTCTTCCACCAGTCCCGAGCACCTTCTTTCAACATCCTACTAGCACACAACACTTTCTTATCCTCGGGACAATCATAAGCTTCAAAAACCATCTCAGTATCATCAAGCCATTCCATGCAACCTACTGCATTAAGTGTTCCATAGAATTTCTGAGCTCCACACTTCTGGAAACTTTCAAACTTGAATCGAGGGGCGTGAACATCATTAGGAGGAACCATATTAACATTAGCATGGGGAATAACAACATCATCGACTGGTGGCTCAATGTGGTGAGAAGGCACAGAGTGACTGTTACCAGTTCCTTCTGCGTTAGCTGCAACGCCTGATTCAACTGTTCTTGCGTTTGGGCCAACTGGGCCTGAAGAGTTAGCACAAGATTATACATCTCCGCCTGATTGGGAATCTGATCCACCACTACATCGTTAACTCTCGGAGGATTGCCAGGTGGTGGAGGCATCAGACCCAATGAGCCTGGTTGATTAACACGGCGGGGGTTCACACGATTCACATTAGCATTAGCAGCAGCATTAGCAGCATTAGAAGCACCTGCACCCGGATGGACAGGTGGAGTAACGCTAGCAGTAGCTCCATCGCGTTGGATGTTGCGGTTGCGAGTGTTAACCATTTTCCTTCAATAAAATGGTGGAGTCGATAAGCGCAAAATAAAACAAAAAGCTCGTTGAGATAAGGCTAAAACATATCATCGTAACGTAAACATCTCGTAAGCCCTATCACACTCGCACTCATCCCAACCCATCCTACATCACATGTTATCACTAGCTAAGGCATCCTACGAGTACCTAGCATGCACATCTTAAGTTTAAGTCCAAACCCTATGGTCAATAGGCCTTGGTTCACTTAAACTACTTCTCTGATACCAACTTGTAACACCCGTTTCGTAAAAATATGGATTTCCAAAATTTTCGCCTAACGGCGTCAATAAAGCGGAAACAGTTTATTAAAAACCTCAACCAATGAAAACAGTTGAGAAACATAAGTGGTGTTACTAATAGCATCAAATCAGTAATAAAAGAAATCCATATGATTGCCCAACATAAAGCAACCATAACATAGTCATTACAATAGTTCCATAAAGGAAATCATTAACATTAAGTCTATGCGAAATTATTGGGTAGACTAAAGCCATCCTGATCATCTACCCATCTCTCGCCAAAGCTTCACACGACATCTCACTGCTTAACCTGAGGGGTGTCAACACATAAGAAGAAACAAGTGTTAGCTATAAAGCTAAGTAAGATAACACCAGGTTTAAGCAAAACATTTCATCCATTAATCACGTCACTTTAAAACATTACGTCATTTGATTTAGGCATTTATATCACCACATAACGTATCCTTATCACATATAAGCATAGAGTCCATGACCCTAAGTGTGCCTGATCAATTTCGTCATTTCATCTCATCTCATGAAGTTGTGACTAGGTCACCGTTAAGTTGTAACCGAAGTTACCGTTAAGGAAAGACAATGTCGATCCATGAGTAGCACGTTATGTTCACGACATTAGGTGGGTCATCAGGCCACCCGAACTACTCGCCACATATGACTTGTTGCAAGGAGCCACCCGAGCAACCATTTTAACGTACCCTCCCACATACGGGCACTACGTACTCTCCCACATGCGAGCACGACGTACTCTCCCACATACGAGCACGGTTTATACGTACCTATTACCACCGCCAGGCACGGGTTATGCATAACTCTTAACGTCTAATTAGCTCGAGCATTTACCACGTTTAGTTTAGGTTTCCACATTAATCCTAAACTAATCCACATCTATCATCTTTTCACGTTAGGGCCCTTAAACGTGCACGTGTCATGGCAACCTAAAAAGGTCTAGTGTTCTAGATGAACAAGCCACATATACATGCACATATCATCATTACATCATATCATTAACCACCATTCATCATAACATATCATATCGTTGAACAGATCATCACATATCATATCATAAACGTATTTACGGGGAAGCATTTTAGGCGTAGGCATTGTCATCTTTAATCCCCGAATACCTCCCATATCAACCCAACCGCAATATAGGTTATACATTACCGTTATGGAGGTTATAGTTTATGAAACCATTTTTTGTTGCACCCTCAGCGTGACAAAAGTAGTGTATCTTACCTGGTAGTAGAATGTGCGCGCAACAAAAGCTAACAGTGCTTAATAGTAATCCCCGACACCTATCGTACATTAATATATGAAATATAAGTCATTTGGGACCTTAAATGGACTTGCAAACGAATTTAGTTAACTATCCTCAAACGAACTTAGGCCATCAAAAACGGACTTAGCTCACCCTTTTAAACGAATTTACAACCCAACGAAGTTTAACTTCGTTTGCCAAACGAAGATAATTTTGATCAAACGAATTTAGATCGTTAGAAAACGAATTTAGCTTACTTTGGTGCAAAACGAATTTAAGCTTTCATAAAACGAATTTAGGCTTTACACTTCAAACGAAATTGGCTGCTTAAACCATCAAACGAACTTAAACTTCGTTTTACAAACGAATTTAGATCCCTCAAACGAACTTAAAGTTCGTTTTGAACCTTAGCTGAACCAGAAAACGAATTTCATCTTATTTTCGTCCAGAAATCATAAAACGACTTTGTTCTTCATTTTTCCAGAAATCGATCGACTTAGGCTTCACTCAAAACATGTTTTTGACATAATTGAACATCTCTTGATCATAAAGATCGATTATAAACTCGTTTAACACCATTATGAACATCAATTGACCAAAACACATAATAAACCCTAATTCTTTCAAAACTTCTTTTAAAATCAGATTTGATTCAAATAGAACATCTTTAGGATCGAGATACTTAAAGTTATGAAGTATCCCTGTTTAAGATCGAGAGTATTTTAGACAAATTCACTTTCTTGCAAGATGTATGCTAAAAAGTATTTTTGTTCAAGGAATGACTTAGTATTTATAGGCAACAAATTCACCAGTGAATTTGTGCCGTACAAATATGGTTGGCATACATTTAATGATCCGACAAGAACATTAAATGTATTAGATAAGAATAAGGATAAAGTCACATCAAGTGTACGTGTATCCTTTTATCCAACCACCTTAACACACGTATACTTTTGTTAAAGAACAAGTGGATTGTTCTTTGGAAAGTGTGTTAAAGGCTAAAGTCAATCCTCGATATTAGTGTTCAGACTTGCAGGATCTAGAACACTAACAATCCTCCAGTGTGCAGATCTGGTAAGACTTCCAGTGGACTCCGCCATTTGTCAGTCTTCTTTCTTCAGACTTCAGTCTTTGACTTTAGTCAGAATGTCTTCAGTAGAGTAGATCTGGACTGGGGTGAAGTCTTCAGTGAGCTAATCTGGAGAATGCTCCAGATTACCTGTACAAGTAAATGCTCACTAGTCTTCAATTATTTCTGGACAAATCTTCAGAGGGACTCCAGATTCCAAGTCTGGAGTAGGTCCAGTAGAATATGTTTTCTGGTCAGATCTTCAGTGAGCTAATCTGGAGAATGCTCCAGATTACCTGTACAAGTAAATGCTCACTAGTCTTCAATTATTTCTGGACAAATCTTCAGAGGGACTCCAGATTCCAAGTCTGGAGTAGGTCCAGTAGAATATGTTTTCTGGTCAGATCTTCAGTGAGCTAATCTGGAGAATGCTCCAGATTACCTGTACAAGTAAATGCTCACTAGTCTTCAATTATTTCTGGACAAATCTTCAGAGGGACTCCAGATTCCAAGTCTGGAGTAGGTCCAGTAGAATATGTTTTCTGGTCAGATCTTCAGTGAGCTAATCTGGAGAATGCTCCAGATTACCTGTACAAGTAAATGCTCACTAGTCTTCAATTATTTCTGGACAAATCTTCAGAGGGACTCCAGATTCCAAGTCTGGAGTAGGTCCAGTAGAATATGTTTTCTGGTCAGATCTTCAGTGAGCTAATCTGGAGAATGCTCCAGATTACCTGTACAAGTAAATGCTCACTAGTCTTCAATTATTTCTGGACAAATCTTCAGAGGGACTCCAGATTCCAAGTCTGGAGTAGGTCCAGTAGAATATGTTTTCTGGTCAGATCTTCAGTGAGCTAATCTGGAGAATGCTCCAGATTACCTGTACAAGTAAATGCTCACTAGTCTTCAATTATTTCTGGACAAATCTTCAGAGGGACTCCAGATTCCAAGTCTGGAGTAGGTCCAGTAGAATATGTTTTCTGGTCAGATCTTCAGTGAGCTAATCTGGAGAATGCTCCAGATTACCTGTACAAGTAAATGCTCACTAGTCTTCAATTATTTCTGGACAAATCTTCAGAGGGACTCCAGATTCCAAGTCTGGAGTAGGTCCAGTAGAATATGTTTTCTGGTCAGATCTTCAGTGAGCTAATCTGGAGAATGCTCCAGATTACCTGTACAAGTAAATGCTCACTAGTCTTCAATTATTTCTGGACAAATCTTCAGAGGGACTCCAGATTCCAAGTCTGGAGTAGGTCCAGTAGAATATGTTTTCTGGTCAGATCTTCAGTGAGCTAATCTGGAGAATGCTCCAGATTACCTGTACAAGTAAATGCTCACTAGTCTTCAATTATTTCTGGACAAATCTTCAGAGGGACTCCAGATTCCAAGTCTGGAGTAGGTCCAGTAGAATATGTTTTCTGGTCAGATCTTCAGTGAGCTAATCTGGAGAATGCTCCAGATTACCTGTACAAGTAAATGCTCACTAGTCTTCAATTATTTCTGGACAAATCTTCAGAGGGACTCCAGATTCCAAGTCTGGAGTAGGTCCAGTAGAATATGTTTTCTGGTCAGATCTTCAGTGAGCTAATCTGGAGAATGCTCCAGATTACCTGTACAAGTAAATGCTCACTAGTCTTCAATTATTTCTGGACAAATCTTCAGAGGGACTCCAGATTCCAAGTCTGGAGTAGGTCCAGTAGAATATGTTTTCTGGTCAGATCTTCAGTGAGCTAATCTGGAGAATGCTCCAGATTACCTGTACAAGTAAATGCTCACTAGTCTTCAATTATTTCTGGACAAATCTTCAGAGGGACTCCAGATTCCAAGTCTGGAGTAGGTCCAGTAGAATATGTTTTCTGGTCAGATCTTCAGTGAGCTAATCTGGAGAATGCTCCAGATTACCTGTACAAGTAAATGCTCACTAGTCTTCAATTATTTCTGGACAAATCTTCAGAGGGACTCCAGATTCCAAGCTAATCTGGAGAATGCTCCAGATTACCTGTACAAGTAAATGCTCACTAGTCTTCAATTATTTCTGGACAAATCTTCAGAGGGACTCCAGATTCCAAGTCTGGAGTAGGTCCAGTAGAATATGTTTTCTGGTCAGATCTTCAGTGAGCTCCAGTAGTCGGGTCTGGAGCGAGACCAGCAAAACAAGTTTCTTTAACAAACCTAACTAAGGTTCCAGTAGTCCAGTCTGGAGCCAGTCCAGTAAGTCTGGACTAAATCTGGACCTAACAAATTCCCCCTATTTGTTTAGAAATAATGCAAGTATTTTTCAGACTTATAGATATACAAATTTGTATGTCTGGAAAACACTTGGTCGATTTAAGTCTAATCTAAGTTACTGGAAAACACTTTATAGATCATGAGTGTTTTCAGTTTCATCTTTTAAGTTCTAACTTAGACTAAATCTGGTCATTCTACTTGTAAAATTTAAAAATTTGCAACTATTATTACTTTCACCAAAAAGGAAAATAATTACAACTTTCTTAATACAATAATTACAACAAGTACAATGATACAAAGATTCAGGCCCTTCTTCTAGATATCCTTTCTGGTGCATCTTCAGAAGCCTTCCTCTTGGGAGATGGAGATGATGGAACAGACACTGGTGGTCTTAGACCCAACACAGCTTCCATTTCTTGGATTCTCTTCCAGACTTTCTCAATCCTCTTCATAAAAGCTTTCACATCTGGAGAGAGATCAGTCTTGCCTTTGAATGTCAATCCAATCTCCTTTAGTTCAGTCCATCCAAATGCTTGGACTGCAGTATCCTTCCTCTCATCTGTAAAGTTACCCTCTCTGGTCAACTTCACATTAAACCTGGTCATACCTTGATGTTGTTCAGCCAGTGTGATTTCAGCATTAATAATTCTTCTTGCATTGGCCCTGAACGTCATCATTTCATCATATTTAGCCCTTTGCTTTGCCAACTGGATCATCTCTTCAGTATCCCTGGATACACCACTCTGCTGTCCTTCAGTGGACTAGTGTTCTTGTCTATTGATCTTCAGAGTTGTATCCAAAGGAATAAAGGTGCTCAGATCACCATCTTTGATAGCTTTCAGTTGCTTGGCAGTTAACTTGGGCAGACCAGTTATCCTCTTTCTGTATTCCAATTCCAGAGCACCAGCATTTCTTCTGATCTTTTTCTGGAGGCTTACCAGCTCCTCCTTTCTCTGTCTGATCAACTCTGGAATGGTTACACCATAGATCAACGAGTCATATACCTGCTCTTCTTCAGCATAAAATGAGCGTATATGGACATCGTCCAGTGCATCAAGACATTGTTGAACTCTGGGATCCTCCTTCATCCTTTTAAATACTTCAATGTTTACGCCTAACCTGCCAGCGTTGTAGGAGTCCAGAGTACCCATTGTAGCCATATCCCTATGATGGGCCAGCAGTTCATTTCTTTGATTTTCTTTGAAGATTTCTATCATGATACACTGTTGTTGCAACTTCCTGGAAGTCTCATTATCAACATCTTCAACATCTTGTTCTTGTTCTTCTCCAGACACCACCTTTTCTTTTCCTTTTACAGCCTTTAGTGTGGTAGGAATGTCTGGGAAGCTTTCGAACTGGGGCTCACTGGCTTCAGTACCAGTAGCTTCTTGTGTTCTTTCAACCATATGTGCACTGGCATCAGTACCAGTCACTTGTCTCTGTTGCACGACGCTTTCAGTAGCGACTGCTCTAGCAACTTCTCTCTTTCTTCTTATTAATCCTTCTTGTTCACCAGTTGATGGAACTGAACGTTTTTCCCCCTTGGAATGATCTCTAGTCCTTGACTTCAGATCATTCCATAATTCTTCCATCATCAGCCTATCAAGCGAACCAAAGGTTCTTCCTTGTTCTGGTAATGAAGCAGTTAAACCAGTTTTGAGTGCCTGGACTTCCCTTTTAATATTTTCAATTGATTCTGGTAAGTCCTTGGGCAGCTCAACTTCAACCATCTTTACAACTTCTGGCAACATAACCTCCTGAAATGATCTTAGGATTGATCCAGATATTTCATCAGAAATCTCTTTCAGCATATCACCCCTGACCTTTCTAACAACTTCATCACTGAGGGTGTTGACCAGATCAGTCTGGTCAAAAGTAGGCCTGCTTTCCAGAGCACCAACTCTTGTAACAATCTTCTCAACCTCATCTTTAAGACCTGCCAGTGGTTGCACAACCTTATTCTCCACTGCAGTCTCAACAGAATTCACCATCTTTTCTTCCAACCCTTGTACTGCCATTCTTATATTTTGAAAATTAACATTCGTGGCCAGTACCAGCTCATCCAGTTTGTTGAAAACTAGCTTCTCATTACCAGCAAATGCATTCATTTCAGAAGCTAAGTTGTTTGATAACAAGGATTTGAAATCAGAAACAACTTGGGATGATGACTGGAGTGATCTCTCCAGGTCCGCCACCTTACTAAGAAGGCCTTGGACCACGGTGGAAGAAGAAGTGGAGAGACCACTGGGTTGTTCCAGATGAGAAGTTACTCTGGTCATCAATGGTACTTGTGTCCAGTCCTCTTCAGTTTCTACATGTGAGACTGGCACACTTTGTTCTGTTTGGTGTACTGGTGATGATTGAGTTTGTGTTGGTGTGAAGTATGAAGTTGATTGAGGGATTGATGGTGGTGGTGGTGGTGGCATTGAAGGTTCTGGTGGTGGCATATCTGGTGTAGGAAGTGGTATTTCTGGTTGAGGTGTTTCGGTTTCTGGTGGAGGAGGTGGCATTTCTGGTGAAGTTTCAAACTGTACATCTTCGCCCAAAAAATCCATATTTACATCCAAAGTCTGACCTCCAGAAATAGGAGAGTCAGCCTCGTCCCAAAAAGAAGCACCAACCACATCTATTTGTTCACCAGCTTCCACATTTAAATCCAGTTCAGCCTCTTGCATACCAGAAGCTTGTTCTTCAGTCTGAACAACTTCAATATCCTCTTCTCGTACAACAGCCTGGACTTCAGTGTCCACTCTCTTCAAAGATGGGAGACCCATCAATATTCATAATATCACCAGGATGGGTTAATGGGTTTACCTGAACTCCTCCCCTCATCAGACGCCTATGAGATCTTGGTCGTCTGGAAAGTTCAACAGTTTCTGGTCCACCAACTGGAGCCACTTGTTGAATAGGCTGTACCATTTCAACAACCTGAACTTCTTCACTACCAGTAGGTACATCAACAACTTGTACCCTTACTGGTGCCACATTTTCTTCAATTCGTTGAAGTGTCAGCATTGCTGGAGGAATATCTACCTCTCCATCTCTAGACCTTAAATTTGCCAGGTCTCTCATATACTCACTCATTGAAAAATGAGTAGTTTTAACATCATATTGGTCTCCTAGACCATTCTTGAACATCAGGGAAAGAAAACGAATATAAGGAACATGGGGTTTTCTCCCCTTTGCCTTCAGACGATCCACCAAATCATTAAATAGGATCTGAGCAAAATCCACCCTTATCCCAAACCATAGACAATAGGCAATCTGGAGTTGCGTTTGATTTATTTGATCTAGTCCTCCAGAACTACCTCCAAGACACTCTACCAAATGAGTGAAGAAAAATCTCCACGAATCTGTAAGCCTACTCATATAAATGGTTCCTTTTCTCAATAACTGTCCATTTTCATCAACTATTTCGGTGTGCCCCATCACTCTGCACACTTCTCTGAGATTAACGCCTGTTGGAAGATCCATGGGCTGCTCATTCTGGTCATGATAATTTAAATGAAGTACAGACCTGAGCAAGCTTACTGAGAAACCTAACCGTCTGGTACCTCCCTTGAGAGTGTAAGAAATTGTAGATGTTTCTTCGTTGTAAAAAGCTGAGTACCAGAACTCACATAAGTAGTCATGGTACATTTTCCCTGGATTTAGGGTAAATGCACCATACAAAGGACATGAGAGAAAGAAGGTATTCAATCTCCCAATGATAGACTGTGCTGAATGAACACTGGAAAGTTTTGCCATCCAGTTATTCATATTGATACGAATGGCTTTCGCATCAAGAGTAATATGTCTTGGTCTAACTACATCTTCGACCGGAGCATATTCGGTAGAAAGAAGATTTCTAGGTGCCATAGATTATAGATGAAAGATGAAATTGAATGAATATATATAAGGTTTTATGAAGAATTTAATGAAAGAAGTAAATATGAGAGATTTATGATTGGAAAATGAATGAAGAAATTTAATGAAGGAATTTGAGAATTTGGGAGTAAATGTTCGAAGTAAATGTAAGTTGAAAGTGAAAGTGGGTATATATAGGAAGGATAATGTGGAACTCAAACGTTTAATTTGAATTTATCAAATAACATTTTTGATCGGGTTTTGAGATCCGCATTAAATTGTATCACATCACCCATAAATGGTTGATGGTTCACCGCCCACAAAAACTAACCAACTTGTACCTTTTTGTTTTCCCAAAGTAAAAAGACCATCATTGTTTTGAACAACTTTACATGCCACGTAGGATTCAAGATAAATATCTTTGAAAAGGTTTGCTTACGTGGCACATACAAAGACCAAGTATTTTGAAAATATCATGACAAATTTCAGTACATCTGGAGGTTGACTAGACGCTCCAGTATCACTGGTGGATTAGTCCAGTGAAACATGTACTGATGGTACACTGGAGGGACACTCCAGTAAAGTACCAGTGAACAACCAATTTTGAAAGACTGGAAACCTTAAACTTGCACGTCAACTAATACAGACAATGAGAGGGACACATTTACAAGAAGACATAAGTCAACTCAAACACGCACTTTAACCTGTCCATACCAGTGAGAGGGACATATTTACAAAGCACCAGTAATATTTTCTGAAGAATTTGTCCAGTGAGAAAATTAATTCCCCTTGAACTTAAACATTTTTAAGAGAATGTTAGAAATCCAAAAATGGTGTTAAAATGTAATTATTTTAATAATGGAAGGAGTATTAGTGAAAGTTAGTCTAGTGTATAAATACTCCTTTCCATATCCAAAATTGTAAGCTTTTCCCCCATTTCCATAATTAATCACAATAATTCAACCTCAATTCTCTCTGATCTTCATCTTCAACCTCCAAAACACACACTACACCTTTTCACACACTAACTCCATTTTTGCACAAATCAAGCTTAAATTTCTACTTAACAATTGGTATCAGAGAAAAATCAGTTAATCTGAACGATCCATAGCTCGATTTGCTGCAATTTTCATTCAATTTTCGAATTTTTTTATTCAAAATCGTTTTCACTGTTCATCAAAATTCACACTCTCAAATCACATAAAATCACAGTTATTTGTTCACCAATAGATTCGTGATAGTTGTAAACATAATCCTGTCAAGTTTCAAGTTCCAATTCGATCTAAATCTCGAGATTGAATTTTTTGATTTTGGCGCGATTTTTGGGTTTTGAATCTGCTATGTTTTGTGTTGAATTTTGTTAATCGGTGTGTTGCTAAGGTGAAAACAAACAGTTTGCAAGTGAATTCGTGATCTAACTCCTAGTAAATCGAAAGTTATTGAAGCTTTGCTATGTCGTTAATGGAGAAAACTGCTGCTGTTCATGTTCATGATGGAGAAGATGACTTCAGGACGATCTTGTTCCTGATTTTGTATTGATACGATCTCCAGTAGTATTTTTGATCTAGAACGATCTTCTCAAGATCATCTCAGGCTTGAAAAACCAATTTCCCATACTTTGTGCTTAGTAGCTTGTAGGACGATCTCCTCAAGATCGTCTTGACAAGTGGTTGAGTTGAGAAGTATTTGTTTTTGGCTAACTAATCCAGAAGGATTGGTTTGGTCAATACAAATTCTTGAAAAGAAAACAAGACGATCTTCACCAAGATCGTCTCATTATTCTGAAACCAAGACGATCTTCAACAAGATCGTCTCATTTCTTTTGAAGTTAAGACGATCTTCAATTCAAGACCGTCTCATTTCCTGACCGTTTCACTTTCTATACTTAACCAAATTTTCTTTAAAGTTCCAAGACGATCTTGCTCAGAACAATTTTCAAGATCGTTTCATTTCTTATACTTAACCAAATTTCACTAAAATTTCCAAGACGATCTTCAATCAAGATCGTCCCAGTTCTTCAAGATCGTTTCACATTCTGTTTTCCAAGATCGTTTCATTTTTAGACTTAACCAAATTTTCATCAAACTCCTAGAACGATCTTGCTCAAGACGATCTTACTCAAAACGATCTCACCCTAGAACGATCTCACCCAGGACGATCTTATCAAGATCGTTTCACCACGATCTTCTCAAGATCGTTCCAATTCCAATTCCAACATAAAAAAAAAAAAAAAAAAAGAGTCTTTTGGCGGGAAAAATAATTTTTGCCCAGGATCTTAAAAAGGGATAATTCATGAAGATTTAAAATTTGATAGCGTTAAAAAAATTTTAGGCCAATTTTCATCCGTTATCGACGCAGTTTTGGCGAAAATTTTTTAGAAATTATCAAATTTTTCCTACGTTCATGATATCCAAAGTTTACATGAAATTCAAAGTTTCGTGAGAACATATTTCGGCGAAAAAATTTGGAGGGAAACCTGAAGTACAAAATCTCCAAATTTCAATTTTAATTCTTTCACTTCAATTTCAATCACAACTACCTTTTCATTTTTCATTTCATTTCACCCTTTGCTTAACAAAATGTCAATTGAAATATCCAAAGATTTTATTCATTCCTTAACAGAAGATTTAACTGGCTTAGAACCAAGTTGGAAAGAGATACATTATCATGGTACTCAAACTTGTTCATGTGGTGACAAGTATCGTTCAACGAATTGTATTGTGGCTGAATATGAACGAAAACAAGCTAATTTGAAAAAGCTTCTTAATATTTTGGAACAACACCACAATTTCCAACTTGAAGTTCAACATCTCAAAGAAGAAAACAAAGAGCTCAAACATGCAAATGATCTAAAGTTGTCCAACATGGAAAGTGTTCAAAAAAGAAAACAAAGAGCTCAAACATGCAAATGATCTAAAGTTGTCCAACATGGAAAGTGTTCAAAAGAACATGATCTTTTGCAGTCCAAGATTTCAAAAATGTCAAAAGAATTGGAAACTTCCAACAAGAAGCTGAATGATAGTATCTTGGAGAGCAAATCAAGAGAACTTATTTTGCAAGAGAAGATTTCAAGTCTTCAAATTCAGTTGCAAAATGAGACATCCATTTTCTTAACCATGGAGGGAAAATTCGTTGATGAGATGAACAAAGTTGAGAAGGAGAGACAAGATGTTTGCAACAAAATCAAGATTCTTGAAGAGAATTGTTTACAATTTCAATCAAATGAAACATCTCTACAAAAGAGAATCTCTGAACTTGAGATGGAATTGCAAGCACAATCAACATCTTGTGACACTCAAAGTGATGATGGATCAGTTTATCATGATGTAAGTCCAATACTTCCAACTAAACTTGATGCTCCAAAGAAAGTTTGCACTGAGTCCATCCCAAAGAACTCAAAGATCAAAGTTTCATCACCTGCTGAACGTAAAGCTTCTCAATTTACTAACTATGCCTTATTCAAGGATAGAAAGTATTCGTCGAAGCCTACTATAGATGGAACACAGACTCTCATTCCATTCTTGTCATTCGAAGACAATACCAAGTTCATCTCTCAAGCAAAAGCTCAGTTGACCAAGATCAAATGGAAACCTGTCTACAAACCAAAGTCAACTGAGTCAAGGACATTCAAATATTCATTTTGGAAGTTATTTGATCTTGCACCAAAACCATTTGCAGTGCAAAAAGTGAATGTCTTTGCATCTCCACTGCGTCCACAAAAACTCAACTTTTCAACAACCTCGAGTTTTCACCCACCATGGACTGCAGATTCTATTCGTCGAATCGATGACACGTACATTTGGTATGTCAAGACAAAAACCGTTGGGCCTACACAAAAATGGGTCCCAAAGGTTGTTTGTAAGTGATTCGATGAAATGGCTTATACACATGTCAGTGTATAACCCGGGCTAAAGATGTTGTTTATTGGACTACTACTTTATAATGGATGATTCCCCAGTTTTGACTTCAAAGAGACATGATGAACATGTTGCCACACATTCATCATGAGGGGAAGAAAGAGGATAATGAAGTCGAACAAGTTTGTTTGCTTTCTTGAATTTTGATGGGGAGAAAGAAGAATTCATCAGTTGAGGGGAAGAAAGATAAATTGTTGACTAAAGTGATCCCCAAATGACTAAAGTGCTCCCCAAATTATTTTTGAAGATAGTTATCGCCAATGTGGTGGGTACGCCGCAGGTACACCCTATACATAAGCGTTGGTGGTACGCAAATATGATTGTTTGATCGAGGGGAAGTTTGTGATGAAAAGATGTTTGTCCAAATGCTTCAAGAGAAAGATTCATTAATTAAGGGGAAGTGTGACAAAGTTAAGATTGTCAAGAAGATGCTTTCATGTTCAAATCTAAAGAGCCAAGATCAAGTTTCCGCAATGCTCAAACTCTGAGAAGTTCAAGACTTAAAGATACATCTTTAAGGTAAGTGTGAAGATTAAAGACGTAAAGCCAAGTTTGATGGAAGATCTTGAAGACAATGAGAAAGCTTCGAAGACCTTCATCAACAAATTCGTATTTATAGATGATATCTTGCATGAATTACATTTCAACACCAAGGGGAAGAATGTTAGAAATCCAAAAATGGTGTTAAAATGTAATTATTTTAATAATGGAAGGAGTATTAGTGAAAGTTAGTCTAGTGTATAAATACTCCTTTCCATATCCAAAATTGTAAGCTTTTCCCCCATTTCCATAATTAATCACAATAATTCAACCTCAATTCTCTCTGATCTTCATCTTCAACCTTCCCATTCAAGAAAGCACTCTTTACGTCCATCTGGTAGACCTTGAACTGGTGATTAGCAGCGAATGCTAAGAAAATTCTGATCGCTTCAAGTCTAGCCACTGGAGCAAAAGATTCATCAAAGTCGACATCTGACTGGCAGTAGCCTTGTGCTACCAGTCTGGCCTTGTTTCTTATTACGTGGCCATCTTCATCTACTTTGTTCTGAAGACCCATCTTGTTCCAATTGGTTCTTTCTTTCCAACTGGGAAAGGAACCAGATACCATACTTTGTTCCTTTCAAACTGGTGAAGCTCTTCTTGCATAGCAGTCACCCAGTTTGGATCTTCCAGAGCCTTTGGGGTACCAAAGACCTAGACTGGGAGCACCTTTAAGGTACTTCAGTATGCGCTTTACAGCGAGCATATGAGATTCCTTTGGATTAGACTGATATCTGGCACATAAACATGTTGAAAACATAATATCTGGTCTACTGGCCGTTAAATACATCAGTGAACCAACCATGCCTCTAAAGACAGTGGTGTTCACTGGTTTGCCATCTGGATCCGAGTCCAGTGTCAGTGGTGCAGAAATTGGAGTTGGTTTAGATGGTGAAGAATTCATATCGAATTTCTTTAAAAGATCTCTAACATATTTTTCCTGATTAATAAAAATTCCATCTTTGTTTTGCTTAATCTGGAGTCCAAGAAAATATGTTAATTCACCCATCAAACTCATTTCATATCAGTGGACATGATTTTAGAAAATTTCTTGCACATGTTTTCATCAGTAGACCCAAAAATTATATCATCAACATAAATTTGTACCATTAACAGATTACCTTTCTCATGGAGAATGAATAAGGTATTGTCAATTGCACCTCGTTTAAAACCATTTTTCAACAAATGTTTAGTCAGAGTATCATACCAGGCACGTGGGGCTTGTCTGAGGCCATATAGCGCTTTGTCCAGACGATATACCCAATGTGGATGCTTGTCATCAACGAAACCTGGAGGTTGTCTGACGTAAACTTCTTCTTCAAGCTTCCCATTCAAGAAAGCACTCTTTACGTCCATCTGGTAGACCTTGAACTGGTGATTAGCAGCGAATGCTAAGAAAATTCTGATCGCTTCAAGTCTAGCCACTGGAGCAAAAGATTCATCAAAGTCGACATCTGACTGGCAGTAGCCTTGTGCTACCAGTCTGGCCTTGTTTCTTATTACGTGGCCATCTTCATCTACTTTGTTTCTGAAGACCCATCTTGTTCCAATTGGTTCTTTCTTTCCAACTGGGAAAGGAACCAGATACCATACTTTGTTCCTTTCAAACTGGTGAAGCTCTTCTTGCATAGCAGTCACCCAGTTTGGATCTTCCAGAGCCTCGTCAATCTTCTTAGGTTCTATCAAAGATAGAAAACTGACGTATAAGCATTGATTACTGGAGGCTCTTCTGGTCTGAACACCACGACTGGAGTCACCTAAGATCTGATCAATAGGGTGAGCTTTTGTCCATCTGGAGTACTGACCAGGATTGTTACTGACAACAATATCAGTGCAAGAATTCAGTTGAGTCTCCTCTGGAGTTGATTCTGGAGGAGGGTCTTGCCAAATTACTTCAGTATCTTCATCTGAGTCATTTAAATCACGATTTGCATCATGAAATTCTTCATTTGAAGGCATTTCCTGGAGTACTGGTTCAGTATGAAATTCTTCACCAGAAGACATTTCTGGTAAATTCTCAACTGACACTGATACTGGGGGAGTAGTACGCACATCTGAACCAATATTAATTTCAGAGGGTAGTTTGAAAATAATAGAGGGATAGAATGGAGTATTACTGGAGAGTTTCTTTTTCTGAACAGGTTCCAGATCAGGATGACTGGAAACTGTGTCTGGTGAATCTTCAAATTTGTCGTTTATAGGATCAGATTCACAAAAGACAATTGGTGTTACTGGGGAGTGACAGGGACTAGCTTCTTGTTGATTGATGCATTTGATTCATCAAATGTTACATGAATTGACTCATGGACCTTCTCCAGTCTCTTGTTATAGACTCTGAAGGCCTTGCGAATGGCTGAATAGCCTAAGAAATACCCTTCATCAGCTTTGGCATCAAATTTGCCTAGCTGACTGGAGTCGTTCAGGATGTAAACTGGACATCCAAAAACGTGAAAATAACCAATGTTTGGTTTTCTATTTCTTAAGACTTCATAGGCTGTCTTTTTGTGTCTTTTGATGTACACTGATCGATTCTGGGTGTGGCAAGCAGTTGCAATTGCTTCCGCCCAGAAACTGGTAGACAGTCCAGATTCAGCAAGCATACTTCTGGCAGCTTCTATCAGCGTTCGATTTTTCCTTTCCACAACTCCATTTTGCTCTGGAGAGCGGGCTGAAGAGAAGTTCTGGGAGATGCCAGTGTCAGTACAGAATGACTCCAGAGTTGCATTCTGGAATTCTGTTCCATTGTCACTTCTTAACTGACACACTTTTCGACTGTACTTGAGCTCAATTTGCTTGATAAGACTGATGATTTCAGCAGCAGCTTCACTTTTGGACCTCAGAAAGATCACCCAACAATATCTGGAGAACTCATCTATGATCACCAGGGTGTATCTTTTACCAGCACGAGTCTGAACGTTCACTGGACCAAAAAGATCCATATGAAGCATGTGAAGAGGTTCAGTAATGCTGAAATTCTGTCTGGTCTTGAAACTGGTACGCTTTTGCTTACCCATCTCACATCCTGGACATGGTCTTTCCTTTTTGAAGGAGACTGAAGGTATCCCATCTGCAAGTTGTTTTCTGGACAACTTGTTAATGTTTTTGAAGTTTAAATGGGATAACCTTTTATGCCATAACCAGTTTGTGTCTTCATCAGCTTGAGTATAGAAACACTGCTCTGAAGGAGAGCTTTCCATATCCATCACGTACACATTCCCTTTTCTGGGAGCAATCAACACTACCTTCCAGTCCTTGTTGAATACGATGCCCTGAGCAACATTGAATAAGACTTGATAGCCATCGTCACACAGTTGACTTACACTGATCAAGTTATATTTCAAACCATTCACAAATGCAACTCGTCTGAACTTGACTTGTCCATTGTTCAGAACACCATATCCCTCAGTCTTTCCACTACCATCATTTCCAAACGTGATGGAGGGTCCATCAGAAATGGTGAACTCCTCCAGTAGGGTCTTACATCCGGTCATCGTCCTGCCAGCCGCACTGTCAAGATACCAGATAAGCTTCTTTCGATCGCCCTACACATACACCAGATATTGATCAGTTAGATTTGGGAACCCATCGACTGATGGGTTCACTGGACCCTCCCTTATAGGTCCCTGGGGCAATCTGGTCTAGTTCACTATGTTCAATAATGGTCTTAGAAGAGAAGACCACTGGGGTTGATGGTTTTAAAACCTTTTCATTTTTCTCAACTGGAGAAATAAATTTGTCTTTCTTTGAAAAAGGTTTTGTATTTTGTCTAGGGCCAGATGAAGTACCCTCAAGAAAGTTTAATCTTGCATTAAAACTTTGTGATTGACGAGTCAGAATTTGAATCTGGCTCTCTATCCTGGACAAAATATTTTCTTCAGATGATACCTTAGCCTTTCCAGTCAAGGGCTTTGGTAAGGGTTTGGTCTGAGGTAAAGGTCTATTCTGCTTCACCTTTTTAACTGGAGCAGTCATCTGAACAGCTCCAGTCTTAACCTCTGGGGATTGAACTGGGTCTAAATTGGTCTTAGGTGTTTCAGGCATATCATAAACAGTTGTGGGCCTTAACACCTCTGGTAATCGATCGATTACTGGTATTAATGATGCAACATTAGTATTTCCATCTAAATATGCACGTTTTTGAGCAGGAAATTGTTTAACTGAAGCATCATATGGCTTTTTAGTTTCTAGCCATGACTTTATTACTAGTTTTTCTTTCTCTAAAATGATCTCAAGATCTTGCTTTTCTGAACAGGTTCCAGATCAGGATGACTGGAAACTGTGTCTGGTGAATCTTCAAATTTGTCGTTTATAGGATCAGATTCACAAAAGACAATTGGTGTTACTGGGGAGTGACAGGGACTAGCTTCTTGTTGATTGATGCCCTGAGCAACATTGAATAAGACTTGATAGCCATCGTCACACAGTTGACTTACACTGATCAAGTTATATTTCAAACCATTCACAAATGCAACTCGTCTGAACTTGACTTGTCCATTGTTCAGAACACCATATCCCTCAGTCTTTCCACAACCATCATTTCCAAACGTGATGGAGGGTCCATCAGAAATGGTGAACTCCTCCAGTAGGGTCTTACATCCGGTCATCGTCCTGCCAGCTGCACTGTCAAGATACCAGATAAGCTTCTTTCGATCGCCCTACACATACACCAGATATTGATCAGTTAGATTTGGGAACCCATCGACTGATGGGTTCACTGGACCCTCCCTTATAGGTCCCTGGGGCAATCTGGTCTAGTTCACTATGTTCAATAGTGGTCTTAGAAGAGAAGACCACTGGGGTTGATGGTTTTAAAACCTTTTCATTTTTCTCAACTGGAGAAATAAATTTGTCTTTCTTTGAAAAAGGTTTTGTATTTTGTCTAGGGCCAGATGAAGTACCCTCAAGAAAGTTTAATCTTGCATTAAAACTTTGTGATTGACGAGTCAGAATTTGAATCTGGCTCTCTATCCTGGACAAAATATTTTCTTCAGATGATACCTTAGCCTTTCCAGTCAAAGGCTTTGGTAAGGGTTTGGTCTGAGGTAAAGGTCTATTCTGCTTCACCTTTTTAATAACAATGTCCACCCATCGTCCAGATGTGACATCTTCCTTCACCAGGTGCTCATCAACTTCCAGAGCCATGTAACAGCAATCTCTTTCTTCTTCTTCATCAACAGATGAGTCATCAGAAGGAACCCACTTCTCTTCAGTTGTAGCAATCATGCACTTATTATTGTCTTCAATTTGTTGTGCCATGAGAGCAATTTGGGCCTTAAGCTTTTTATATTTCATTTTATAGCTATCATCAGGCTTATTATTAGAAGAGAAGACCACTGGGGTTGATGGTTTTAAAACCTTTTCATTTTTCTCAACTGGAGAAATAAATTTGTCTTTCTTTGAAAAAGGTTTTGTATTTTGTCTAGGGCCAGATGAAGTACCCTCAAGAAAGTTTAATCTTGCATTAAAACTTTGTGATTGACGAGTCAGAATTTGAATCTGGCTCTCTATCCTGGACAAAATATTTTCTTCAGTGTACCTGAAGGCTCCATATAGAGTTGAGAGAGTGTGTGTGTGCAGAGTTTTACCTTGTCGTAAAACAAGTATCATGTGAGACCATTTGGTGGGCAGAATGTCACAAAATTTCTCCAGAAGTATATCCTTGTCCTTCTCAACCCCAAGACCTCTCAATTGGTTTATGATACTCATAAATCTGGTGTAAGTACCAGTGAGAGACTCGTTAGGTTGAGCAAAAAATGACTCATACCTCTTGTTTAAGGAGACCTTTCTGGTGACAATGGTGTCATCTCCTCCTTCATGTTGGTTAAGAAGTTCATCCCACATGGTTTTGGCACTAGGAAAAAGAACTAGTGTGGGAATTAGGGTTTCTGGAACGGCCCCGAGGATCATGTTTTAAGGAGGGTGTCAAGATTCACCAATCTCCTCTCCTCTTCTGACCAATGTTCCTCCCTCTTTTCCCTTCCCCTTCTAGATCCAGAAGGATCAAGAAGTGGATTGAGAGGTGATGTAGGTACATATGGACCTTCGTTTAAGATCTTCATCATGTTCCTCTCAATACCAGTGACATGCAAAACCATCCTAGCTTTCCACGTACCAAATTCATCACTGTTCCCACTGAATTTAGGAACAGGATTATTCGAGTAGTGCACATGCACGTGTGGAGAAGCAGGAGTAGGAGGAGGAGGTGGAGGATTAGTGTTATTAACGTTTTGTGGTTCATTTTGATCATGAATATTTACATTAGGATCGGGACCAAGACTAAAACCTTGTGTATTTTCTTGGTTAGCCATCAAGAACAGATCTAGGCAATGATTAGCCTTCTGCTCTGATACCAAATGTGAGTCCCTTAATTAACGAGATGGTTAACCAATAGAAAGTGTAAAATACAACAAGTCTAATAATCACTAGATATGGACTAGTATTACTTGTAAATAAAGATGCAAGATATATAAACAAAGTAATACAAGACTTAAAGCAATAAACAAATAAAGTGGACCATTATGTATGTTTCATGGGTATTTTATTTATTGATGTGTAAATAAAATACAAGGTTGTTGCGGAATCAAGATAACACAATTAAGTGAGTATCCTAACAACCTATGATTACAAATGATCTATATTTGTCAAATAGCTCTTTAGGATCGAGATACTTAAAGTTGTGAAGTATCCCTGTTTAAGATCGAGAGTATTTTAGACAAATTCACTTTCTTGCAAGATGTATGCTAAAAAGTATTTTTGTTCAAGGAATGACTTAGTATTTATAGGCAACAAATTCACCAGTGAATTTGTGCCGTACAAATATGGTTGGCATACATTTAATGATCCGACAAGAACATTAAATGTATTAGATAAGAATAAGGATAAAGTCACATCAAGTGCAGGTGTATCCTATTATCCAACCACCTTAACACACGTATACTTTTGTTAAAGAACAAGTGGATTGTTCTTTGGAAAGTGTGTTAAAGGCTAAAGTCAATCCTCGATATTAGTGTTCAGACTTGCAGGATCTAGAACACTAACAATCCTCCAGTGTGCAGATCTGGTAAGACTTTCCAGTGGACTCCGCCATTTGTCAGTCTTCTTTCTTCAGACTCAGTCTTTGACTTCAGTCAGAATGTCTTCAGTAGAGTAGATCTGGACTGGGGTGAAGTCTTCAGTGAGCTAATCTGGAGAATGCTCCAGATTACCTGTACAAGTAATGCTCACTAGTCTTCAATTATTTCTGGACAAATCTTCAGAGGGACTCCAGATTCCAAGTCTGGAGTAGGTCCAGTAGAATATGTTTTCTGGTCAGATCTTCAGTGAGCTCCAGTAGTCGGGTCTGGAGCGAGACCAGCAAAAACAAGTTTCTTAACAAACCTAAATAAGGTTCCAGTAGTCCAGTCTGGAGCCAGTCCAGTAAGTCTGGACTAAATCTGGACCTAACAAGTTTTTCAAATAAAATTTTCAAACTCTCAATTGTTGATATGAGAAGTAAAGGATCGAACGCCTTTGTGTACTCCCTTGCTGTCTCATCTTGAACAATTGATTGGATTTTCATTTGCTTAAATGTTTTAATTGCCTCCAACTTGTTGATGTAAGATGCGACGGATTGAACGCCTTTGTGTACTCCCTAGCTATCTTACTCTCAACATTGTTGTTGACGCAAAACTTTGTGTTTATCAAAATTTTTCCGACAATATCACACCAACGATTTTCCTCTTTTTGATCTCACAAAAACAATTTTTGCTCCACCTTTCTATGGAAAACTTTTTGATCTATTCCTGCATAGATTAAGGAGGAGTTTGTGATTTCAACAACTTTCAAAACTTCAAATGTGTTTACAATTTTTTTCATTCACACATTTGATGTTTTTCCAATGATTTTTAATCAAAAGAAGTTCGGTGATTAGTTTGCACATGAGCGATAAGTTTTTCTCAAAATTTTACTCCATGAACTTCATCACGGCCGATGAGTTCTAACCCCGGAGTATTCACTTCTTTCATTAGATAGTGAGGGTATTTTGAGTGATGTTGTTTTCGTGCAAATAGAATGGAGGGAGTAAAGTCGAAAAGTGAGAGGTTACGGTGAAATGATGTTGTGAGAAAGGGCTAAAAGAAACAAAAGCCCTCCCCAAATTCTCAAAAAGCCGGGTCAACACGTTCACTATCGGATTTCATTTGTTGATTTCTCGATATTGAAGAAGTCTTCATGGACCCAGTGAAGCAATGCACATCTTTTCCTAACCACTCAAGTGTTTCTTAACAAATACTTGTTTCATTTCTCACTGAGATTTTCACATTTCTATTGACTCTTCATTTGGAAGATGTTGATATTGAAAAAGGGCGACATCTGCTCCAGTCCCCGACTTCATTTGATCACGCTGTGTCTAGAGCTATCTTGATTGGTCATTAATTTGATCATCATTCATTTTTTTAGGACACATTAGAGTCATGTCTTTGTGATATTATTGCTTATCTTTGTGATATAGCCGGAACATTTGTAGTGATATCTTAATTGATATTCCACGATGATCGAATGGAAATCCTACCAATGCTAACATCTTTTCCAACATTGAACGTAGGTCTCACATTTTCATTTTATGAATTTGTTGAGTTAACGAGAAGTCTATGTGACCTCAGATGTTATTTCCCAAAAGTCTTTGAGGATAGTAAGACATGGTCATATCATGAATTACATTCTTTAAAGCAATCTATCGGTTGAAAAGCCATAGACCGAACCGTTTAGAGATAAGTTTTGTACTTTCTCAATGATAATGGGAAGTCCTAAATATAGTAATCGTATTTTTAGGCCACATCATTAATCCTTTCGATTCTTTATTGTGTTAACGGATCATTATCATCCGATTTCATTTCTCATCACACAAACACAGAAAACACCAACACCATGATATAACGTTTGTACCAACAACTTCGATCTTACATTTTAGTCACCCCTAGGATTTCTTGGGTTGGGCTAATGGTTTGGGTTGATGTTTTGATGGTTGACATTTCTTCATGTGCTCATGTTATTCCTTTTGACATTTAATCAATCAAATGTGTACATAATGACATTGGTTCCCAATTTTGTCATTATGAGGGGGAGAAAATATTATGATTGATTCACTGATTGATAAGGAAACAAGGAGAAAAGTTTGTGTTTGGTTGTTTCAATTGGGTTTAGGCTTTCAAAGTTCTAGGCTTATCAAAGTTTGTGTATAGGGGAGAAAATTCTTCATGATGTGTCAATAGTTTCAGATTTTCACTAGATTTTAGTTGATTGAGATTTTGATTTTAAAAAGGGGGAATCTGAATTGACGTCAAAGATAAGAATGAAACCGAAGATAAAAAGATTTTCACTCAAGATATTTCAAAAATTCAAAGATGCTCCAAAATGTTTATACTCATGGATTGAGGGGGAGCATGATTACTTCATAAGAAATTCATCCAAACTTCATTCAAATGCTTACTCTCCAAAATGTTCAAGTTGATGTGACAAAGATCAAAGCTTCAAAAAGGATTAAAGATTTGTTAGAAGATTCAAGTCAAAGAAGTAAAGCTTCAAAAGAGTCTTCATCGAACACACTTCATTCAAGATCTTCAAGTCATACAACAACATTTTATCAAGAAACTCCAATGCATATCATAAGGGGGAGAATGTTAGAAATCCAAAAAATAGTGATAAATTGTAATCTAGATTAGAGGAATTTCTTGTTGTTAAGTCATAGATAAATGATCACTAAGGTTGAGGGGCTAATTGTGACAATTAGCATAATTGTGTAGTTAGACTATAAATAGCCCTCTCATACCTTAGAGATCATAACTTTTCATAACTTTTGGATAATCCTTTCATACCTGATAACTTTAATACAAAAATTCACACACAGTTTCATACAATTCTCTCTCAAAACACACACAAACACCAAGAACACACACTCACCAAATACACCATTGATGACTTGAATTCAGTGATAGAAATCGTGTTATAACACAACACAACGCTTATCTTTTGACCTTTGGGCACAAAATTAAGAATCGTGTATAATATGCATGAAAATGTTCCTTTTAGCACACAAAATATATTAAATCACCTTTGGGCAGAATCAATATACTTAGTGTTCATTATGTAAAAGGAAAAGAACGAAAGCACCATGAGAATCACATTTGACCTTTGGGCACAAATGTTAAAACCATGTACATTAGTGCGAAGCCCCCACACATTACGGGGGAGTCCGGGGCAGCGCCCCTGGAAGCGGGGTCCAAGGGGCAGAGCCCCTGGCTGGGAAGGGTCAGCGCGACCAAAAATTTTTACCCTTAAAGTGCTATGGTAAAAATGTCTTAGAAAAAATTATTTTCTAAAAAATAAGAGACAAATTTAGCCACAAAATTATAAGGTAAAATAGTAAGCACGAGTTCATTCATCAGCTAAAATCATCTTTAGTATAACACGAACTTAAGTTATAACTCATGAGTAAGTAAGCACGAAGATGACAGTAAGTTCGTGATGATGTAAGCACGAAGACATCCTTAAGTCGTGATGACGTCAGCACGAGGATGTGTGAAGTTCGTGATGATGTCAGCGCGAAGTTGTCATAAGCTCGTGATGACGTAAGCACGAGTTCGCGTGCGAAGATAGCTGAATTCGTGTGATGACATAAGCGCGAAGAGGTGCAGACTTCGTGATGACGTCAGCGAGAAGTGACATAAGTTCGTGATGACGTCAGCACGAATTCGTGATGACGTCAGCACGAAGTTCTTTGATTCTGCATATTCTGAGTTCGCGAAAACCCTCGAGATCGAACCAAAAACATTATAGGTCTTCGTAACGCAGCTCTGATACCACATGTTGGAATAAACATGATTCGATTCGAGTGATAAAACATCCCAGATCGTCCTGTGGAACCTGTAAGAGCATAAAGCATGATTGCTATTGATTTCGGGTTCCCATAACAAGGTGATTGAGTAACAAAGACGTAAGTGGTTATTAACTGGATATGAATTTGATTAAGTCAAAGCGTATTTTTTTTAAACGCGGACTACCAGAGACGCAGAGAGGGAAGTAAGTTGTTACTTTAGGCGAAGACGTAAAGTATTTCAAAATATGAGAAACAATTTTTCACTCAATACATTTATCACACGCTCAAAATACAGCACGACTCGGATTGACTATGAATGGGGTTAAACGTAGTACTTTCTATGAAATAGACCAATCTTGCATTTCAAAGGGTGGGGAATCATATCATATATGATCATATGAAATGCGGCTGTTGGAATAAACATGATTCGATTCGAGTGATAAAACATCCCAGATCGTCCTGTGGAACCTGTAAGAGCATAAAAAGCATAATTGCTATTGATTTCGGGTTCCCATAACAAGGTGATTGAGTAACAAAGACGTAAGTGGTTATTAACTGGATATGAATTTGATTAAGTCAAAGCGTATTTTTTTTAAACGCGGACTACCAGAGACGCAGAGAGGGAAGTAAGTTGTTACTTTAGGCGAAGACGTAAAGTATTTCAAAATATGAGAAACAATTTTTCACTCAATACATTTATCACACGCTCAAAATACAGCACGACTCGGATTGACTATGAATGGGGTTAAACGTAGTACTTTCTATGAAATAGACCAATCTTGCATTTCAAAGGGTGGGGAATCATATCATATATGATCATATGAAATGCGGCTGTTGGAATAAACATGATTCGATTCGAGTGATAAAACATCCCAGATCGTCCTGTGGAACCTGTAAGAGCATAAAGCATGATTGCTATTGATTTCGGGTTCCCATAACAAGGTGATTGAGTAATAATGGGATGAGTAATTCGGCTGTAACTTGATGCACGGATTTAGAGAGGAGAGGCTCACGAATTTAGGGTTTTGTATGTGATTAGATTAACCTTAACTTAGGGTTAATGACTCTATATATAAGGAGAGTATTTACACTTTAAACCCCTTTGGTGTTTAATGTGTGCACCATTAGTCCTCTTAGTTACAATCACCTAATGGGAAACCCTATAATACGTCTTTAAGAGTAAATACGCCCATCGAATATTTACTAGACATAGGGATTTCATTATCGTCAATTATCATATCAGGAATGATAAACGATCAGTGACGGTCACACTAACGTGGTTCCAACAGATAAAACAGACTCAAAGAAATAAAGTTAACCTTTTGCAGATCTCATTTATGTTACGATATCCATTGTAGAAGATGAACCACATCAAGACAGCGAACAAAGCATTTTAAATGAATCGGATCTCGATGAAATCTGAGCAAATAACTTGTTAGATCGTTTGAAATGTGTTATGTGACGATTTATTTAGTCGTTTTGTATCGGTAGTTTAAAAAGAGATTGGCGATCCCTGGTGGCGGATCTTGACCTATTTAACACAGGGGACTGAAATTCATGGGAACATAAAATAACACTACGAAGAAGAATACTCAGATGGTGTCAAAAGTCACAGTATCTAGAAATAATATTAAGAAAAATAATTTTTCAGACGCATAACGGATAAAACTATACTACTAAACGGAAAAAAAAGGGCGGGGCCCCTGTGGGTACCAACAAAGCTTCACCCCTAATGATACGAAAACTTAACGGAAACCGTGCTTAAAAATGTTTAAAAAAGATCTGTTTTTACTTTTTGAAAAGTTGAATACCTTTTATTGATCAAAAAAAATTTGAGTACCTTAAATTTAAAAATTAATAAAGTTGGATACCTTTT
>CM067170.1:56059368-56100973 GCA_034093135.1 Erigeron breviscapus | reverse complement strand
GCAAAAAAGCTACGCAGGAAAATGATTACTTGTGTTGATCAAGTGGAAGCACAACCATGGAGAAAGTCTCACTTGGGAAACCGAGTCGGTGATGAAAGAGAAGTATCCAAAGTTGTTCCTTTCTGATGAGATTCCGGGGACAGAATCCTCTTAAGGGGGAGGTAATTGTAACATCCCAATCCTTTTATTTAACGGTTGACTAGAGTCGTTAAGTCAACATAACGTGTCGTTAAGTCTTTGATGGATTTAATGCTTATATGTAGTTAATGTGTTATGCGTGTGAGACTTGAATGTCTTATTGATTGATGTAGTAATGTGGTTAAGATGTAGTTAAATGCCTTTTTGAGGTGTTCAAAGTGTTTAATGAGTTGTATATAGTCCATAGAGGTGTTTTGGGCTAAAAATATGACTTTATGAAGCTTAGGGACCAATTTTGACATGGTGTGAAAGTCAAAAACGGGATTAAGGTCTTTGAGGGAGTCATTAGATCATCATTTGCAGAAATATTATTTTCTCCCCAAGCCCTAGCCACCCCTTTGATCCCCTATCAAAATTCTAAGCCGAAAATCCTTCAAACGTGTGATTTAGGAGTGCTTGATCGAGTCTTTTGCATCCTCATTGTGATCTACAGGTTGGAAAAGGTATAGTGATGTAGACTTTATGTCTTTTCAAATGTACGGATCATTAGAAAGTGGTTTTAGGTCATTGGAGGATCAATTGATGTCGAAATAACGTTTGTTTTAATGATGCAAATCATGTGTGGTTTAATAAAGAAGATTATTGCATTTTAATGGTCTAAAAATGAAGGATTTTGATGTATGAAAGTCATGTTTTTGATTTGGAGTCGTTTGGATCTGATTTGTGGTGTAATCGATCGAACTTGTGCAGAATCGGGTCTAGTTGCGGCGCAATAGCTAATTGCGGCGCAACTAGTTTTCAGAAATATAGGTTGCGGCGCAATTCTCTGAATTGCGGCGCAACTGGGGGTTTTAATTGCGGCGCAACACGAATGCAGAAAAATAAGCTGCGGCGCAACGTGGTATGTTGCGGCGCAACAGTGTCAGATTTGAAATGCGTATGTCGTTGTCGTGAGTCATGTTTGTAAGTGTGTAGGCCTGAGATATGACCTTAATAATGTGAGGATTGACTTGTCTAATGGTCGTGTACTAATTATAGGTAGACGAGATTAATTGCGTTGCACGGTAACGTAGTTATCCATTGTCGTGCGCTTCTTTGAGGTAAGATACACTACTTTGACACGCTGAGGGTTCAACAAAAGATGGTTTCATAATAACTTCCCAATTTCCCTTCAAACATTTTATTCACTATACGTAAACAAAAAGTCCCAAAAACATAAAAGACTATTTTATTAATATATAATTCTTTTCATGACTTTTACTACTTTTCAGATTTCATCTCAAATCCCCAATTGGTGATCCACCGGAAAAACTCTCGATCTTCTATCGATCTCATATCTTCTTCTCAAACTACACTTCTTGACACATTGGAATATAAGTGTAGGTCCGGATCGTTTAGTGAACGATTTAACACTTAACAACAATTTCAACTTAAATAAGAACACAAGGTTTATTTTCAATGGAATTCTTTATTAATGAATAATCAAAGAATTACAACGAGTAATGCGGAATAAAAGGATTAAAAGACAAACTCTAATCCTAAATCACTCGTCACTGAATACAGATTGTGTTGGATAAATACAGAATTTATCAAACACTAAGAACTGCTGATGGACAGAGTTCTTAAGAGAATTTATATTTGTAAAACACAAAGTGACAAATATATAATTCTTAACGCGGATTGGACGAACACTTTCCTCCAATGGGTAGTCTTCCTTTTATAGACAAAGATTTCACTTTGGGATTGATGTGTCCACTTGTTTAACTGTGATTTAACTTCTGCTGACCGCTTATTTCTGCTGATACTTGTTGATAACTTATTCCTGCTGATAAAATGTACTATTTAACAAATGTTTTAACTAATTAAATCATCAGTCCATTTTTGGGACTAACAATAAGTTTGAGAAGAAGATATGAGATCGATAGAAGATCGAGAGTTTTTCCATAATTGATAATATCTAGGGTAAATTGAAAAACTTGGAGGATGGGTCTACTAGTACTACAGATGTAGAGAATCTTGATTGGAGAAATGATGACTTGGCTAAGGTCAAAGGACCAGAAAAAAGAGGACGTGTTAGATGCTTGGGAAAGGTTGTTCTACCAAAAGAAAAAGGATCTTGTTTCTCACAAGATCCTCAAGTACTCGTCTTGAAGGCTCGTATTAATGAACTTGAAGACAAAATGAAAGAAATGGGTGAATAAAAAAAAGACAAGATGCTGAAATGAAGGAATTGAAAGATAGACAAGAAGCTATGATGCGATTTATGGCTGCTTTTAAAGAGCATTTACCTAATGCAAATTTGTCCAACATCTTTGTGATGAACACACATGTAATTGTAGTGTATCATTCTTTAAATATATTTCTGTATATAATTGCATATTAATATTTGTTAGGTCCAGATTTAGTCCAGATTTACTGGACTGGCTCCAGACTGGACTACTGGAACCTTATTGAAGGTTTGTTAAGAAACGTGTTTTGCTGGACTCACTCCAGACACGACTACTGGAGCCTCACTGAAGATCTGACCAGAAACGTGTTCTACTGGACCTACTCCAGACTTGGAATCTGGAGTCCCTCTAAATATTTGTCCATAAATAATAGAAGACTAGTGAGCAAATACTTGTATAGGAAATCTGGAGTATTCTCCAGATAAGCTCACTGAAGACTTCACCCCAGTCCAGATCTACTCTACTGAAGACATTATGACTGAAGTCAAAGACTGAAGTCTGAAGAAAGAAGACTTAACAAATGGCGGAGTCCACTGGAAAGTCTTACCAGATCAGTACACTGGAGGATTATCAGTGTTCTAGATCCTACAAGTCTGAACACTGATATCAAGGATTGACTTTTCCCTTTACACACTTTCCAAAGAACAATCCACTTGTTCTTTAACAAAGTATACGTGTGTAAAGGTGGTTGGATAAAAGGATACACTTGCACTTGATGTGACTTTATCCTTATTCCTTATCCAATACATTTAATGTTCTTGTCGGATCATTAAATGTATGCAACCATATTTGTACGGCAACAAAATTCACTGGTGAATTTTGTTGCCTATAAATACAAAGTCATTTCCTTGACATAAATACTTTTAAGCATACACTTTGCATGAAAGTGAATTTGTCTAAATACTCTCGATCTTAAACAGGGATACTTCACAACTTTAAGTATCTCGATCCTAAAGCGTTATTTGACAAATATAGATCATTTGTAACTCATAGGTTGTTAGGATACATACTTAATTGTATTATCTTGATTCCGCAACAACCTTGTATTTTATTTAACATCATAAATAAAATACCCATGAAAAATACATAATGTTCCACTTTACTTGTTTATTGCTTTAAGTCTTGTATTACTTTGTTTATATACTCTTGCATTTATATTAAAGTAATACTAGTCCAAATCTAGTGATTATTAGACTTGTTGTATATTACACTTTCAAGGTTAACCATCTCGTAATTAAGGGACTCACATTTGGTATCAGAGCAGAAGGCTAAACATTGCCTAGATCTGTCTCTTGATGGCTAACCAAGAAAATACACAAGGTTTTAGTTATGGTCCCGATCCTAATGCAAATATTAATGATCAAAATGAACCACAAAATGTTAATAACACTAATCCACCTCCTCCTCCTAATCCTGCTTCTTCACAGGTGCATGTGCACTACTCAAATAATCCTGTTCCTAAATTCAGTGGGAACAGCGATGAATTTGGTACGTGGAAGGCTAGGATGGTTTTGCATGTCACTGGTATTGAGAGGAACATGATGAAAATTTTAAACGAAGGTCCTTATGTGCCTACATCACCTCTCAATCCCCTTCTTGATCCTTCTGGATCTAGAAGAGGAAGGGAAAAGAGGGAGGAACATTGGTCAGAAGAGGAGAGGAGATTGGTGAATCTAGACACCCTTCTCAAAAAACATGATCCTCGGGGCCGTTCCAGAAACCCTAATTCCCACACTAGTTCTTTTTCCTAGTGCTAAAACCATGTGGGATGAACTTTTAAACCAACATGAAGGAGGAGAGACACCATTGTCACCAGAAAGGTCTCCTTAAACAAGAGGTATGAGTCATTTTTTGCTCAACCTAACGAGTCTCTCACTGGTACTTACACCAGATTTATGAGTATCAGAAACCAATTGAGAGGTCTTGGGGTTGAGAAGGACAAGGATATACTTCTGGAGAAATTTTGTGACATTCTACCCACCAAATGGTCTCATATGATCCTAGTCTTACGACAAGGAAAAACTCTGCACACACACACTCTCTCAACTCTTTATGGAGCTTTCAGGTACACTGAAGAAGATGGTGTCTGAACTCTTGGATTCTGGAGAATCCAGTCAAGTCTCTCCAGACTGTTGTGATGAAACTGAAGATGATGACCTTATTGCAATGATTGCTAAAACGTTTAACCGTTTCAAAGCAAGAGCAAATAGGCCATCTGGACAAATTGCATCCAGTTCTTCCACTGACAAGACCAATTTGACATGCTTTAAGTGTGGCAAAAAGGGTCATTTCATGAAAGAGTGCAGGTCCAACCAGTTTGTATCCAGCCTGGTCCATTCTCTTCAAATAATAAGCCTGATGATAGCTATAAATTGAAATATAAAAAGCTTAAGCCCAGATTGCTCTCATGGCACAACAAATTGAAACCAATAATAAGTGCATGATGGCAACAACTGAAGAGAAGTGGGTTCCTTCTGATGAATCATCTGCTGATGAAGAAAAGAGGAAAGAGATTGCTGTTACATGGCTCTGGCAGACGAAGAGCTCCTGGTGAAGGAAGATGTCACATCTGGACGATGGGTGGACATTGTTATTCAAGAAGGTTAGTGATTATGATAATGCAACTGACCAAGAACTAAATTGGACATTGCTGAAGCTTTAAATTCTGATTTGATTTTGTAGAAACTGTTAGATCTGATTGTGTAAATGGTCTAGAAACAGATTCTTCTGAAATAAAAGCTTTAAAATCAAAATTAAAGGAACTTCAAGACATTGAACTGGCATTTCAAGCCCAGGTTCTGGTAACTGAACAATTGATTCAAGAAAAACAAGATCTTGAGATCATTTTAGAGAAAGAAAAACTGGTAATAAAATCATGGCTAGAAACCAAAAAGCCATATGATGCTGTATTAAAACAATTTCCTGCTCAAAAACGTGCATATTTAGATGGAAATACTCATGTAGCATCATTAATACCAGTAATCGATCGATTACCAGAGGAGTTCAGGCCCACCACTGTTTATGATGAGCCTGTAACTCCCAAGACCAATTTTTACCCAGTTCAATCCCAGAGGTTAAGACTGGAGAGCTCCAGATGACTGCTCCAGTTAAAAAGGCCTATCGGAATAGACCTTTGCCTCAGACCAATCCCTTACCAAAGCCTGGACTGGAAAGGCTAAGGTATCATCTGAAGAAAATATTTTGTCCAGGATAGAGAGCAAGATTCAAATTCTGACTCGTCAATCACAAAGTTTTAATGCAAGATTAAACTTTATTGAGGGTACTTCATCTGGCCCTAGACAAAATACAAAACCTTTTGCTAAGAAAGACAAATTTATTTCTCCAGTTGAGAAATTGAAAAAGGTTTCAAAATCATCAACCCCAGTGGTCTTTTCAACTAAGACCACTGTTGAAGAAAGTGAACTGAACCAGATTGCCCTAGGGACCTATAAGGGAGGGTCCAGTGAACCCATCAGTCGATGGGTTCCCAAATCTAACTGATCAATATTTGGTGTACGTGTAGGGCGATCGAAAGAAATATATCTGGTATCTTGACAGTACAGCTGGCAGGACGATGACTGGATGTAAGACCCTACTGGAAGGAGTTCACCATTTCTGATGGACCCTCCATCACTTTTGGAAATGATGGTTGTGGAAAGACTGAGGGATACGGTGTTCTGAACAATGGACAAGTCAAGTTCAGACGTGTTGCATTTGTGAATGGTTTGAAATATAACTTGATCAGTGTAAGCCAACTGTGTGGTGATGGCTATCAAGTCTTATTCAATATTGCTCAGGGTATCGTATTCAACAAGGACTGGAGGGTAGTGTTGATTGCTCCCAGAAAAGGGAATGTGTACGTGATGGATATGGAAAGCTCTCCTTCAGAGCAGTGTTTCTATACTCAAGCTGATGAAGACACAAACTGGTTATGGCACAAAAGACTATCCCATTTAAATTTCAAAAATATTAATAAGTTGTCCAGAAAACAACTTGCAGATGGGATACCTTCAGTCTCCTTCAAAAAGGAAAGACCATGTCCAGGATGTGAGATGAGTAAGCAAAAGCGTACCAGTTTCAAGACCAGACAGAATTTCAGCATTACTGAACCTCTTCATATGCTTCATATGGACCTCTTTGGTCCAGTGAACGTTCAGACTCGTGCTGGTAAAAGATACACCCTGGTGATCGTAGATGAATTCTCCAGATATTGTTGGGTGATCTTTTTGAGGTCTAAAAGTGAAGCTGCTGCTGAAATCATCAGTCTTATCAAGCAAATTGAGCTCAAGTACAGTCGAAAAGTGTGTCAGTTAAGAAGTGACAATGGAACAGAATTCCAGAATGCAACTCTGGAGTCATTCTGTACTGACACTGGCATCTCCCAGAACTTCTCATCAACCCGCTCTCCAGAACAAAATGGAGTGGTGGAAAGGAAGAATCGAACGCTGATAGAAGCTGCCAGGAGTATGCTTGCTGAATCTGGACTGTCTACCAGTTTCTAGGCGGAAGCAATTGCAACTGCTTGCCACACCCAGAATCGATCAGTGTACATCAAAAGACACAAAAAGACAGCCTATGAAGTCTTAAGAAATAGAAAACCAAATATTGGTTATTTTCACGTTTTTGGATGTACAGTTTACATCCTGAACGACTCCAGTCAGTTAGGCAAATTTGATGCCAAAGCTGATGAAGGGTATTTCTTAGGCTATTCAGCCATTCGCAAGGCCTTCAGAGTCTATAATAAGAGACTGGAGAAGGTCCATGAGTCAATTCATGTCACATTTGATGAATCAAATGCTGCAATCAACAAGAAGCCAGCCCTTGACACTACCCCAGTAACTCCAATTGTCTTTTGTGAATCTGATCCTATAAACGACAAAAATGAAGATTCACAAGACACAGTTTCCAGTCATCCTGATCTGGAACCTGTTCAGAAAAAGAAACGCTCCAGTGGTACTCCATTCTATCCTTCTATTATTTTCAAAATACCCTCTGAAATTAATATTGGATCAGATGTTCGTACTACTCCCCCAGTATCAGTGTCAGTTGAGAATACCAGAAATGTCTTCTTATGAAGAATTTCAAACTGAACCAGTACTTCCAAGAAATGCCTTCAAATGAAGAATTTCATGATGCAAATCGTGATTTAAATGACTCAGATGAAGATACTGAAGTAGTCTGGCAAGATCCTCCTCCAGAAGCAACTCAGAGGAGACTCAACTGAATTCTTGCACTGATATTGTTGTCAGTAACAATCCTGGTCAGTACTCCAGATGGACAAAAGCTCATCCTATTGATCAGATCATAAGTGACTCCAGTCGAGGAGTTCAGACCAGAAGAGCCTCCAGTAATCAATGCTTATACGTTAGTTTTCTATCTTTGATGGAACCAAAGAAGATTGACGAGGCTATGTAAGATCCAAGCTGGGTGACTGCTATGCAAGAAGAGCTTCACCAGTTTGAAAGGAACAAGGTCTGGTATCTGGTTCCTTTCCCAGTTGGAAGAAAGAACCAATTGGAACAAGATGGGTCTTCAGAAACAAAGTTGATGAAGATGGCCACGTAATCAGAAACAAGGCCAGACTGGTAGCACAAGGCTACTGCCAGTCAGATGTCGACTTTGATGAATCATTTGCTCCAGTGGCTAGACTTGAAGCGATCAGAATATTCTTAGTATTCGCTGCTAATCATCAGTTCAAGGTCTACCAGATGGATGTAAAGAGTGCTTTCTTGAATGGAAAGCTTGAAGAAGAAGTTTATGTCAGACAACCTCCAGGTTTCGTTGATGAAAAACACCCACATTGGGTATATCGTCTGGACAAAGCGCTATATGGCCTCAGACAAGCCCCACGTGCCTGGTATGATACTCTGACTAAACATTTGTTGAAAAATGGTTTTAAACGAGGTGCAATTGACAATACCTTATTCATTCTTCATGAGAAAGGTAATCTGTTAATGGTACAGATTTATGTTGATGATAATATTTTTGGGTCTACTGATGAAAACATGTGCAAGAAATTTTCAAAAATCATGTCCACTGAATATGAAATGAGTTTGATGGGTGAATTAACATATTTTTTTGGACTCCAGATTAAACAAAACAAAGATGGCATTTTTATTAAGGTCTGGTATCTGGTTCCTTTCCCAGTTGGAAAGAAAGAACCAATTGGAACAAGATGGGTCTTCAGAAACAAAGTTGATGAAGATGGCCACGTAATCAGAAACAAGGCCAGATTGGTAGCACAAGGCTACTGCCAGTCAGATGTCGACTTTGATGAATCATTTGCTCCAGTGGCTAGACTTGAAGCGATCAGAATATTCTTAGCATTCGCTGCTAATCATCAGTTCAAGGTCTACCAGATGGATGTAAAGAGTGCTTTCTTGAATGGAAAGCTTGAAGAAGAAGTTTATGTCAGACAACCTCCAGGTTTCGTTGATGAAAAACACCCACATTGGGTATATCGTCTGGACAAAGCGCTATATGGCCTCAGACAAGCCCCACGTGCCTGGTATGATACTCTGACTAAACATTTGTTGAAAAATGGTTTTAAACGAGGTGCAATTGACAATACCTTATTCATTCTTCATGAGAAAGGTAATTTGTTAATGGTACAGATTTATGTTGATGATATTATTTTTGGGTCTACTGATGAAAACATGTGCAAGAAATTTTCAAAAATCATGTCCACTGAATATGAAATGAGTTTGATGGGTGAATTAACATATTTTTTTGGACTCCAGATTAAACAAAACAAAGATGGCATTTTTATTAAGGTCTGGTATCTGGTTCCTTTCCCAGTTGGAAAGAAAGAACCAATTGGAATAAGATGGGTCTTCAGAAACAAAGTAGATGAAGATGGCCACGTAATCAGAAACAAGGCCAGATTGGTAGCACAAGGCTACTGCCAGTCAGATGTCGACTTTGATGAATCATTTGCTCCAGTGGCTAGACTTGAAGCGATCAGAATATTCTTAGCATTCGCTGCTAATCATCAGTTCAAGGTCTACCAAATGGATGTAAAGAGTGCTTTCTTGAATGGAAAGCTTGAAGAAGAAGTTTATGTCAGACAACCTCCAGGTTTCGTTGATGAAAAACACCCACATTGGGTATATCGTCTGGACAAAGCGCTATATGGCCTCAGACAAGCCCCACGTGCCTGGTATGATACTCTGACTAAACATTTGTTGAAAAATGGTTTTAAACGAGGTGCAATTGACAATACCTTATTCATTCTTCATGAGAAAGGTAATTTGTTAATGGTACAGATTTATGTTGATGATATTATTTTTGGGTCTACTGATGAAAACATGTGCAAGAAATTTTCAAAAATCATGTCCACTGAATATGAAATGAGTTTGATGGGTGAATTAACATATTTTCTTGGACTCCAGATTAAACAAAACGAAGATGGCATTTTTATTAATCAGGAGAAATATGTTAGAGATCTTTTAAAGAAATATGATATGAACTCTTCACCATCTAAACCAACTCCAATTTCTGCACCACTGACACTGGACTCTGATCCAGATGGTAAACCAGTGAACACCACTGTCTATAGATGCATGGTTGGTTCACTGATGTATTTAACTGCCAGTAGACCAGATATTATGTTTTCAACATGTTTATGTGCCAGATATCAGTCTAATCCAAAGGAATCTCATATGCTTGCTGTAAAGCGCATACTGAAGTACCTTAAAGGTGTCCCCAGTCTAGGTCTTTGGTTCCCCAAAGGCTCAGGCATGGATCTAATGGGTTATTCAGATTCAGATCATGCAGGTTGTAAGATAGATAGGGAATCCACAACTGGTGGATGTCATTTCCTAGGTGGCAAACTGGTCAGCTGGACCAGTAAGAAGCAAACTTCAGTTTCATTATCCACTGCTGAAGCTGAATACGTGTCTGCAGCCAGTTGTTGTGCTCAGATACTCTAGATGAAGAACCAGTTGCTTGATTATGGTATTAAATATTCAAAGACTCCAATCTTTTGTGATAATACCAGTGCCATTGCTATCTCAAACAATCCAGTCATGCACTCCAGAACGAAGCACATTGACCTCAGGTATCACTTTATTCGTGATCATATTATGAAAAACAATATTGAACTCCATTTTATTCCCACTGACAAACAACTCGCTGACATTTTTACCAAACCTCTGGATGTCAAAACTTTTGAATATCTTGTTGGTGAGTTGGGAATGTTAAATCCCTTAAATCTGGTGACTGCTCAGATATTGAACGCCTTTGTGTACTATCTTTGCATTATTAGATTTCTGGAGCAACATTCCAGGGAAGACTTGAAAAATATTTTTCTATTAAAAGTGTTTTAAGTTCAGGGGGAATTTAATTTTCTCACTGGACAAATTCTTCAGAAAATATTACTGGTGCTTTGTAAATGTGTCCCTCTCACTGGTAACTGGATAGGTTGAAGTGCGTGTTTGAGTTGACTTATGTCTCCTTGTAAATGTGTCCCTCTCATTTGTCTATATTAGTTGACGTGCACGTTTGAGGTTACCAGTCTTTCAAAATGGTTTTCACTGGTACTTTACTGGAGTGTCCCTCCAGTGTACCATCAGTGCATGTTCACTGGACTAATCCACCAGTGATACTGGAGTGTCTAGTCACCTCCAGATGCACTGAAATATGTCATAATATTTTCTAAATATTTGGTCATTGTGCGTGCCACGTAAGCAAACCTTTTTGAAGATATTTTTATCCTACGTGGCATGTAAATTTTTCAATGAAATGATGGTCTTTTTACTTTGGGAACTCAAAAAGTACAAGTTGTTACTGTTTGTGGGCTGTAAACCGTCATGCATTTATGTGTGATGTGATGTAATTAATGCGGATCTCAGAACCCGATCAAAAATGTTATTTGATAATTTCAAATAAACCGTTTGAGTTCCACATTCCTTCTCCTACATATACCCACTTTCACTTTCAATTTCATTTACTTCGAACATTTACTCCCAAATCTTCAAATTCCTTCATTCAATTCTTCATTCTTTTCCAATCATTAAATCTCTCATATTAACTGCAAATTCATTAAATTCTTCTTCATAAACCCTAAATTTATTCAATTTCATTTTCATCTATCAATCACAAATGGCACCTAGACAATCAAACTCACCCAAGAATCTTCTATCTGCTGAATATGCTCCTGATGCAGATGTTGTTAAGGCAACCCATATCACTCTTGAAGCAAGTGCCATAAGAATCAATATGAATAATTGGATGGCAAAACTCTCACTTTCCCATGTTCATGATGCACAGTCCATTATTGGGAGACTAAATACATTTTTTCTCTCTTGTCCTTTGTATGGTGCATTGACATTAAATCCAGAAAAGATGTACCACGATTATTTATGTGAATTCTGGTACACGGCTGCATATGATGAATCTACTCGCTCAATTATTTATTCTCTCGAGCAAGGTACCAGACCCTTGTCTTTTACTGTAGATTCTCTCAGAACAGCTCTTCAATTAAACTATCTGGATGAGAATGAGTTGGAAATGCCACTCCCTACTGGTATAAACTTCAGGGAAGTATGCAGATTGATGGGGCATACAGAGATAGTGGATGAGCATGGTCAGTTATTAAGAAAGGGGACTATTTACATGAGCAGGCTGACAGACTCATGGAGATATTTCTTTACTCATTTGGTTGAGTGTCTAGGAGGCAGTTCTGGAGGTTTAGATCAGATAAATCAAACTCATCTCCAGATTGCCTACTGTCTCTGGTTTGGACTAAGAGTAGATTTTGCTCAGATAATTTTTGATGATCTGGTAGAGCGTCTCAAGGTGAAAGGTAGAAAAGCCTTTGTTCCATATATTCGTTTTCTTTCACTTGTGTTTAAGAGAGCTCTAGGAGACCAGTACGATTTTGAAACCACTCACTTTTCTATAAGTGAGTATATGAGGGATCTGACAAGCTTAAGATCCAGAGATGGTGAGGTAGATATTCCTCCAGCCATGTTGACATTACAAAGGGTAGAAGAAAATGTGGCACCAGGCAGAGTCCAGTTTGTTGAAATACCTGCTGGTGACCAAGATGTTCAGGTTGTAGAGATGGTACAACCAATAAGGCAAGTGGCTCCAGTAGAAGGTGTGCAACCCAATGTTGAGCTTTCCAGACGACCCAGATCACATAGGCGTCTGATGAGAGGTGGAGTCCAGGTAAATCCATCAACCCATCCTGGTGATATAATGAATGTTGATGGATCTCCTATTTTTGAAGAGGAGAATATTGAATCTGATGTACAAATTGAACAGAGAGTGGATACTGATGTCCAGGCTGTTGTACAAGACGATGTGGCTCAAGTTGTTGAGCAGGTTGTTCAGACTGAAGAACAAGCATCTGGTGCGCAACAGGCTCAGATTGATTTGAATGTTCAGGCTGGTGAACAGACTGGTACATCGGCTGGTGATGCAACTGCTGGTGATATGTTTTGGGATGAGGCTGATTCTCCCATTTCTGAAGGTCAAAATTTTGATGTAAACATGAACTTTCTGGGTGAAGATGTTGAGCAAGTTGAAAGTGAACCAGAAATGCCACCACCTCCACCAGAAACTAATATTACTCCTCCAGAAACAGAAATGCCTCCACCACCACCAGAATCAAACATGTCACCACCTCCACCACCTTCAATTCCACAATCTACTCCTTACTTCACTCCACTAATTCAACCTTCACAAACTCAACCACCACCTATCGAAACCACAATCAACCTTTCTGAACAAGGTGTGCCAGACTCTACAGTTATAAATGCTGAAACTGTTGAAACTGAAGAGGTCTGGGCACAAGTACCAGTAATGGAAAGAATGACCTCTCATCTGGAACCGACCAGTGGTCTCTCCACTTCATCTTCTGCCGAGGTCCAAGGCCTTCTTAGTAAGGTGGCGGACCTGGAGAGATCACTCCAGAGCTCTTCCCAGGTTATTTCTGACTTCAAATCCCTATTGTCAAATAATTTATCATCAGAAATGAACCTATTTGCTGGGAATGAGAAGTTGGTATTTGAAAAGTTAGATGAGCTGGTACTGGCCACCAATCGCAATTCTGAAAACATTAAAGTGGCAGTCCAGGGTTTGGAAACAAGACTGGTAAGTTCTGTTCAGACTGCAGTGAAAGATGAATTAGTTCAACCACTGGCAGGTCTGAAAGAAGAAGTTGAGAAGTTGGTTACAGGGGTTTCTTCACTGGAAGGCAGACCCACTCTTGATCAGACTGATGTTGCAAGTACAATAAGTGATGAATGTACAAGGAAGTTCAGATCCAGTATGCTTAAAGAAATCACTGAAGAGATTTGTGGATCTGTCCTTCGATCTATTCAAGAAGGTTTGTTGCCAGAAGTTGTGAAAATGATAGAAGTTGAGTTGCCAAAGGACTTGCCAAAAGAAGTTGAAAATTTAAAAAAGGAAGTCCAGGCACTCAAGAAGATTGTGACTGATGCAAATCCAGTAACTGGAAGAACCTTTGGTTCACTGGACAGGCATATGATGAAAGAATTATGGAATGATCTCAAGTCCAGGACTCGTGATCATTCCAAGGGGGAAAAATCGTCTGTTCCATCATCTGGTGTTCAAGAAGGATTGACAAGAAAGAAGAAGGAAGTTGTAAGGGCTGTTGCTACTGAGAGTGTTGTGCAAAGAAAACAAGTGACTGGTACTGATGCCAGTGCACGATTAGCACAAAGAGCACTTGGCACTGAAGCCGTTGTGCAGACAGAAGAGGCTACTGGTACTGATGCTAGTGAGCCCCAGTTTGAATCTTTTCCAGATATACCAACAACTTTGAAATCTGTTAAGAGAAAGGGAAAAGAACAAGTATCTGGTGAAGAGGAAGAGCATACTGAAGATGCTGATGATGAAACTTCCAGGAAGTTACAACAACAATGCATCATGATTGAAATATTCAAGAGAAATCAAAAGGATGAACTGCTGGCCCATCAAAGGGAGATGGCAACAATGGGTACTCTGGACTCCTACAATGCTGGAAGGTTAGGCATTAATATTGAAGTTTTTAAAAGGATGAAGGATGACCCCAGAGTTCATCAGTGTCTAGATGCATTGAATGATGTTCATATACGCTCGTTCTACGCTGAAGAAGAACAGGTATATGATTCATTAATTTATGGTGTTACCATTCCAGAGTTGATCAGACAAAGAAGGGAGGAACTGATGGACCTCCAGAGAAAGATTAGAAAAAATGCTGGTGCTCTGGAGTTGGAATACAGAAAAAGATTGACTAGTCTGCCGAAGCTTACTGCCAAACAAATCAAGGCAATAAAGGATGCTGATGTGAGCACTTTCATTCCTCTGGATACTTCTCTGAGAATTAATCGCCAACAACTCCAGTCCACTGAAGGACAACAGAGTGGTGTATCCAAGGAAACTGAAGAAATGACTCATATGGCAAAGCAGAAAGCAAAGTTTGATGAAATGATGAATTTCAGGGCCAATGCCAGAAAAATTGTTGATGCTATTAGTAATAAAAATGATATAATTTCAAGGGTGATTAAGCAAAGATGGAGGTTGCCACATCACTCATCGGTTCTGCGTCTCTCCCCCCCTCCCCCCACCCCCCTCTCTTTCTCTTCTTTTGTTGTATTAATGTTCATTTTCCATCCAAAAGCTCACATAATGTTTGTGCTTAAATTAATTGTATTCGAGTTAAAATAGCAAGGGTTTAAGCTATAGGTTAGTAATTTTATTCGATTATATCTGTACTTTTAAATTTTGTTTCAAAAAAGGTTTACTTTAGTAGGGTTTTGATTTATTGAAAACATGAAAAAGGTTGAAAATCAAGGGATGAATCCCAGCTGCCACCACCACTGTTGCCGACGTCATCTTTTTCTGATAGTGATACGGTATGAGGTCTACCCTTAAAGGTATACATAAAGAGGACATAGATGAGGTGATGGCCTAATGGGTGATTGTGGTGATCTATGGTGCGGGATCCGTCCTTAGCCGTGCGGGCGCCACCGTTAGCCGTGCAGGCTTAGCCTTTGGAGATGGTGGCGATCGGATATGGAGGTGGTGGTGGTAGCGGCGGATGGTAGTGGTTACAACCGCCATGGTTCAATGGCTAACATGTGTTCTTTGATTTTCAGCTTAAAAATGGTTTTCAAATGAACATTTACCTACTCTATACCCACAAAACTTGTTGAGTTGATTTTCTCGGATGAAAGTTTTCTTTTATAAAGTTGAGGTGATTTATTATAATGATTTGCTATGAGACTTGGTAGAAGTGCATACACTTGCTAAAGCTTTCTACAGCTTCCCATTAACTAGTATTACGTCAAACATATGTTTTCAAATGAGGTTTTTTTCATGAATTTGCTCGCATGTTACGTCTTTTTTACACTTATTAATGTATTGAAATTTAAATTTTGTAAACGTAAAATTTGTACACTTACGTGGGAGACCCGAGTCTAAATTTAAATTTTACTCCTTAAGAAACTTTATTTTGTTACTAGTCCTTAAGTCTGGTTTGATTTTAGATTAAAGTCATACGGACTAGTAGTAAATCAATGAGTGGTTGATATTGTTTCATCTCAAGTCACTCAAGAATTTCTATGTAACTGCTTGCACTGTAAAATTTGGTAACTGTATACATGTGCTAATGGTTTCTACTTTCACATTGAACATAACCTCTAGATTCACGGATTATAATCCAAAGCGTGCAACCTTTTATGCATGTAATAACTTTTTAAACGTAGCCCATGCCTGTTTAATTTTACTTCCAACAAAAGTTTTTGCATGCATTTTTTTTCCCGTGAAATTGCTCTCATGTTCTTAACACCTAATTATGTAACCCAAGAGAATACGAGGGGAAAACCGAAGATACACTTTCAATTGTAGATATAAAAACTTAGTTCACGAATATAAGCATGAACATTTTGTTTTTGTAATAAGTGATAAAAAATTTATGATTTCTTTTACACGTAGAAACGTAAACATCTTTAGCACATTAATCATGCAGGTTGCAGCATTTGACAATCATCTGATTTCATATCATAAGAATTATATATCTCTGGAATCATACCTAACGCCTGCTAGTGGAATTTCTTATAAGCAATATTACAACACTTCTGCTGATGCTGCTGCGGATGCTGATAATGGTTTGCATCAAAACGTAACAAATAAACCTTGGTTTAGTTTACTTTATCCCTTCCCCAGACCCGAAACCACAACCTCAGGGATTGAATTGCAGAATGACAACACTGGAACTTCTTGTGAAATAATCTTCCCTGGTATTTATCTATTGAAGAATTTTATCAGCCTCGCTGACGAGGTACTCCATCTGTTGTTTTCGTTTCGTATCTCCACTTTGTATATATATGTTGAAACATCTGTTTGTACTGCATAAATTTTCTATTAGAATGACAATTGTTTTTTTCCCTCTCTTGTTTACATTTTAATTTTTAAGTACTAACTCAGTAAGAAAAGGCGTCCTCAATTTTTCGGAGTACATTGCTTGTTCGTCAAAATATTATTTTGACAATGTATTATTTAGGTTGAAATAGTGAAAACATGTGAAGAATATGCCGGGTTATTTTACCAGCCCTGTGACCAGAGTGGACAGAAGCTACAACTACGCATGATGTCTTTTGGTCGACATTGGGATCCACAAACCAGATATGATGTACCTCACCGGAGGGATGGTTCTAAACCACCACCTATCCCTAACAAATTCATTTCTCTAGTGGAAACCTCACTTAAATATGCTGAAGTTCATGCAATAACATTCGATAAATTTCTTTCAATGTCCCCAGATGTTTGTACTGCAAATTTTTATACCTACCGTGATCGACGTGGTCTTCATCAGGTTAGCTTTTAATTGTTTGCATAAGTATACACTAGCAGGCTACCCAAACTATATGACCTGACAGTATCGAAAATGGATAAAAGAAGATGGTGGAAGCCACAATGTCATCTTTTAGTTATGGACTTGCCTTTTTTAATTCATGTCAATAATATAAACTCATTATTTATCTTCTATTCACAGTGAAAAAAGACATGTTATTCAAATGAAAGTTTTCATTACCTGTGTATATAGAAGTATGAACATGACATTGTGTCATCCACCATCGTCTTCGTTCTTGTTGTTACCATTGCATCGCAGGAGTATCCTGGTAGTGGAGGTTAATGTGCAAGCTTTGCAAGGGTCTTATACACTTACAGTAATATCAAGAGGCCGGAGTTCCTTCTGTAAGCAATCTCCCTACCTATGGGTTGGCATAAGACTCTCTACATCCCACCTCCGTCATACCATGCTCATGACTGGATTAAGTATCATTGACATTGACGGTGGAATCAATAACCTGAAAATCATCTTTCAATTAATTAACAGCCAAATTCATTATGAGACATGGATACATTGACAGGTCTATGTAAGTGTCTTTTTTTATTTGAACGAGTTAGTAGTTAATAGTTAGCATTCGAGACACTACCAATGGGCCACCAACCCATTGGCAAGTGTCTTACTTTCCGTTAAATTGTATTTTGTTTACATCTTTATCAAATGACTAACTTTCCCACTTGGAATTTAGTCAATTTACCAAGGACATGTTTATCCTTTTTAAATAATAATAATAATAATACTTGTAATAGATTTTCTAAATTTGATTCACATAAACTATATTATCCTTATAGTTTGAATCCCCAATGGAATACTATTAACCTGTTTCTTTTCTTAGTTAAGCTTTTTAGCTATAGCTAAAGCTATTTGACCCGTTAAACAATAAAACGTAACCTAAATCTTCCAGGTTAATGGTTTGAACTAGTTATAGTTAAGTTTGTGTTTTTATTTTAATGTAGAATGTCGATGAGAGTTCTGAAAGTCTCGAAAGAGGGTCGCCTGTTGTTTCCATCTCCATTGGTGATTCTGCAGAATTCATGTATAGTTATCCTATGACAGAGGAATGCCGGGCAGAGGAAATTTTGTTGGAATCAGGAGACGTGCTGATATTTGGTGGATGCTCTAGGCTTATTTATCACGGGGTGAAGCCTTGCATCCCAGATACAGCTCCTCAGCGATTGTTAGAAGAAACCAATCTTAGACCTGGGCATCTTAATCTTACCTTCAGACAATTTTGAGTTAGCTCTACTCATTCGTATATGCAATAATGATTTGATGTTTGGGTTTAAATAAGCCGAAACTACTGATGTTCAAGCGGGGACCTAGATATAATAAGTATATTATTGTGGAGCTAATCTACAGCCAATGGTCTAATAAGTATATGTACTGTTAAACTTGTTTGAGTTCTGATTCTTTTGTGCAAATTTATTATTTATCTATTGATCAGATGCTATAAGTATTATGATAATGTGGAATACATTCAGACATTGGGTGATTGTAATTAGAAGCTCGGATAATTTGTGTTCTCATACAAAATAAGTAACTATTACGCACCATTGTTTAGTTTGTCAGTATCCATTTCATCAGTTTTATAACGAGTCCGCCCCCATGGAAAGGAGTTGAGAATCATCCATATAAAAGTAGACCTTCTTAGTATGTACATCTTAAGTCAGCTTAAAATATTAGATTCACTAGCACATTTTATTATTAAAAACAACTAATTATGGATAAGAAAAAGACACACATCTCTGATAGATGGCATTATAAACACTACAATCAATTGTGAATACAGATCACAACCAGCAAGAAGGTGGATGTTGCTCAGGACACCAGATCATTGTCGTGAAATATCCGAGCTGACCAATCTCTGCAAAAGTGTCTTAGCTACGGTGACAATGAAGGTCCGTAGGAGCTAGTTTTTGAGGATCAACCATGAGAGGTTTGACAGTTCTGGTGAATGCCTATAAGATTTTGACTATTGCAAAGAATTGGAAATTTGTTGGTTTTAACTTTTAAATAAACTGATCACGTACGAGATCTTTACGGTTTTTTTAAGGTCAAAAGTAGTATCTTTGACCACAAATATTAAGTTTCTTGTTTTGGGTGATTGGTAATTAGGAATGATTGATTGCCATGTTAACCGGATCCACCCAAGAGAGATTGGTTTCCAATATTCCATACATGATACATATAGTTCACTTCACTTGGCAAAAATGGATATGGTATACGCCATAGGCCCATAATATATAGTCCATACATCCCATATATTAATAGGCCCATAAAATATATCCATCCAATAACAAAAGAATACTTCGAAGTTTGATGATGATTGATGATTCTTCTTCTTATAATAATTGATAGTTTGATACTTATTTTGCTGTAATGTGAGCACAGAAAAATGAGATATACTGGCAATAATAATTCTATTACAAGGGTGATCAAACAAAGGTGGATGATGTCACCAGCCATTAAGGTTGATCACATTTTCCTTGCTTTTTCTTTTATTTGTATGCTTACTATCTTCCAACTAACCATTATATAAAATGTATGTTTATTTTTGCTAAGAATTTTTACTACTCCTTGATATTAGAAATTTAGAATCAACACAATAATTAGATGGATTAATAATAGTTCCAAGTGTGTTACCACTTTTGTTATTATCAAGTATTTCGAGCATATCTTAATCTTTATAGTCAAATACTAGGTTTTATATTAACAAAGATAATGATATAAATCAAATGGTATGAATTTGTCATTTTCAAGTACGATGATATGCTACGAATTCAGGCAGAACTGCATACTCGTCTCCCTTCCCATTGCTAAGTATAACTTCAGACAAATGTTTTCAAATCAGTGTTTTTGTGTGTCAATTTTCTCTTATGTCATGTCTATTCGCTTAAAACTGTAGAAATCAGTTTAAATTTGCTATTTCTCGTTAAGAAACTGTAGAAATCAGTTTAAATTTGCTATTTCTCGTTAAGAAACTTTATTATGTTACTAGTCCTCTGCATTAAATGGAAAACCCGAGTTCCCATGGGAGTTTAAAAGAGTTAGGAGAATTTTCACCTTCCAAACTTTCAGAGACCCCCACACTTCCCCAGCCGGCGTCGGTTGCCCAACGTCACCATTATCCACCCGTAATGGATTTTGATTTCCCTCAATTTACTCTATAACTCATTACCCACTTTTAGAATTGATTAACCTCTTTTTCTTTTCTTTTTTAAATCAACCATACTATTTTATTATTATATCTATTCCTCACCCCATAATACATCTAACTAATACATGAGTCGATTAGAGTTGTGAGTCGAAAAGTGTCTAAAGTGCATTTTTAATCTATAAAAATCTCTTAAATAATATATGATTCTAATATGGGGAAATCGAATATGTAGCGGACTCCAGCCATCATGGCTGCAACAAGGTAGAAAATTTTAAGTTTTTTTTCTCCAAATTAAACCTTTTAATTTATAAATTTACATATTCCTCTGATTTTCACCTACGAAAGTCTAAAGTGCATTTTTAATCTATAAAAATCTCTTAAATAATATATGTTATGTATAAAAGTAGATTATTACTTCAAATTATGATATACCAGTGGGGTGAAATTTCAGTGGTACCGTCATCGTGTAACCAAATGAACCTACAGATGAAGATTAAAGGTCACATATTTAAAATTTGTTAAAAGCAAATGGAGAATCTATATCTCGTGATTCATATGTGAGGATGATGACTTAACGGGCATGAGCTTTATGCAGTATACACTCAGAGGGTTCCCGCCAATTTAATTTTTCACTACGAAGAATGCATATGCCCAACATCTGTGCCAAACATTTTAAATCACGAACTACGTAAGGCCCAACTTCACACGAGCTGGAAGACGTTCAAGCCAAGTAAAATCAAGAGCCCAATAGTGGTTGATGGCCTAAGAACTTTTACAAACTGAAATTTCGTTTACCAAAGTTTTCTAATAAAAGGATATGTTCATTTTGAATATTGAAAGGAGTGTAATCAGTAACTTTAAATGTCAATCGAAAAAAAATCGTTAGTTTATTGAGGTTAGACCTCCTGACAAACAGTTGCATTTACTTACATTTAAAAAGGTTACAAAAAATGGCCTAACATCCTTTGCAAATTGAAAATTCGATGCTAACCTAAAAGACTAACGATTATTGCAACGTCAATCACAAAGTCCCTAAACGAATAAAAAGTCTTGTTCAAATTTTATCTTCTAAAATGATCTCAAGAATAAAAACAAAGGTTCCCTGTAACGTATCTTTTATAAAATTGGAATTGGGCTATATGAAAAAACATATAAAAAGACATATAGTTGAACCCAAAATTACCATTTATAAGGGGAAAAAAAAGAAAAAAGGAAATAAATGATATATATATTTGACACATATTAGCATCACTTTGTTCAAGCCTTTCCAAAGTAAGAACAACCCATCACATATGTTGATCAACATATTCTGAAAGCAATGAATACAAGACTTATAATTTTATGAGTCAAGTTTCCTTTTAACCATGTAGATTTCAGTTCATTTTAGAATTGGTCAAATTTTTTTTGTTCAAAGTCACGATTTCATCTTTCTTGACAATACTCAAAAGAGTATTAACATTAGAAAACTTCGTACAATCCACATAGATAGAAAATTAACTTTAGCCATTCATCTAAAAGGACAATAGCATTGGAGTGACATATGTGATCCCGTATGGTTGTTCATATCGTTTGGGTTGTTTTTTCCACAATCAGCATGTCACATCAGTTTTCTATATATTTTTCTTATCAACATTTTATTATCCACAACAATAATATATTCATTTTTCCCACGAATATCAAATTAATATATACATATATATATATATATATATATATATATATATATATATATATATATATATATATATATATATATATATATATATATATATATATATATATATATATATATATATATATATATATATATATATATATATATATATATATATATATATATATATATATATATATATATATATATATATATATATATATATATATATATATATATATATATATATATATATATATATATATATATATATATATATATATATATATATATATATATATATATATATATATATATATATATATATATATATATATATATATATATATATATATATATATATATATATATATATATATATATATATATATATATATATATATATATATATATATATATATATATATATATATATATATATATATATATATATATATATATATATATATATATATATATATATATATATATATATATATATATATATATATATATATATATATATATATATATATATATATATATATATATATATATATATATATATATATATATATATATATATATATATATATATATATATATATATATATATATATATATATATATATATATATATATATATATATATATATATATATATATATATATATATATATATATATATATATATATATATATATATATATATATATATATATATATATATATATATATATATATATATATATATATATATATATATATATATATATATATATATATATATATATATATATATATATATATATATATATATATATATATATATATATATATATATATATATATATATATATATATATATATATATATATATATATATATATATATATATATATATATATATATATATATATATATATATATATATATATATATATATATATATATATATATATATATATATATATATATATATATATATATATATATATATATATATATATATATATATATATATATATATATATATATATATATATATATATATATATATATATATATATATATATATATATATATATATATATATATATATATATATATATATATATATATATATATATATATATATATATATATATATATATATATATATATATATATATATATATATATATATATATATATATATATATATATATATATATATATATATATATATATATATATATATATATATATATATATATATATATATATATATATATATATATATATATATATATATATATATATATATATATATATATATATATATATATATATATATATATATATATATATATATATATAAGAAGAAGAGGGGAAAAGAGCAGGATGGGAGAAGAAAAGACACGCGAGTACCAGCAAAAATGGGGAAAAAAAAAAGGAAAGGGAATCCATATTTTCCTTTATAAAAATTAATGTAATACCATCATTTTTTCCTTTATAAAACTTATTTAGTTATTTTTAAAAAAAATTCTTATTTATTATATAATTTTTAAAAAATAATCACTTATTTTGAAATTCTAATAATTATTCTAAAATTCTCCACATATTTTCAGCTATATAAATTCGTCACAATAGAATTTTATTACCAAAAATGCCCTTTTTGTATCAAGTTCATCATGTCGTTTGGTTTCCCAACCAGGGGTAATTTGGTAATACCATCCTCACACTTTGTTCCATACTCCAAAAGGTGTATATAGGAAGTAAGCTCTAGTCTGTCCTTGGTCCATTAGGCCATTTCCGTCACCATTTTCTCTGTGTGTGTTTGTTCAACCAAAAAATGATGGAAACTGTACGGACATACCAACATCAATGGCCCATAAAGGAAACAAAAGAAGTGAAATGGCTGAAGCATTATTCATCTGATCATCAGATTTTGTTGGTGGGAGAAGGCGATTTTTCATTTTCACTTAGTTTGGGTTTGGCTTTTGGTGATGCTTCCAACATTGTCGCTACTTCTTTGGACTCTTTTGGTAATAAAGTTTTAATCTTTTTCTTTTTTTGGCTCTTTTGTTAACTGCAACTATTTTAGGGTTTAAAATTGTAGGTGATCAATATAATATAGGGCTTCAATAATCAGCCTAATGCATGGTGACATTCATAATACTTATACTTTATGTTTTGTTTATGTGTTTTCAAAGTATTTACGGATACTTATACTTTAATAATTTATCATGTGCATTAAGGCAATTCAAAATGTTTAAAAAAAGGTAACGGAGGCAACCCCGGTACCACAATTGGATACCCATCGACTCACCCCGTATGAGCATATGATGCCGGTACAATACCTTCATCCTAATCCCCACATGATCTGGCACCCAAAGGATCGAACCCACGTCTTTAGAACTTCACATGTGGGTCTAGGCTTCATTGGTAACGGGTACCTTAAAGGAATTTTTTTGTGCCAAGCGGGGATCGAACCTGAGACCTTAAAGTCACCAAGTGCTTGCTTTACCACCAGGCTACACTAACCCATTATCAAATGGGTTAGGTTGCATTTGGTTAGGGTTCAACCTTTCAAAGTAAGTTAAAATGTTAGCCATTTTGACGTCTTTACAAAAGGTCTCGAGTTCGAACCTTATTGAGGAAGCATCTTGGGGTGGCTAGGAAAAAGTCACAGAATATTTCGATTAGTTGATGTACATTTGCGTCAAAGACTCACTTTATCCGAGTAACCTCAACAGGGGAAAGCTTATTATTTGACTGGTTGCGGAAAGGGTTAGGGTTGTAAATGGGTCAATCAGGCGCCTAATAAGTGGGTCGCGTTTGGGTTGACATTGACATTTTCAAGTAACTACTTACAACCTACTAACAGTTGTAAGTATTTTACGATATTACATGTTTTGTTGACATTGACATTTTCAAGTAACTACTTACAACCTACTAACAGTTGTAAGTATTTTACGATATTACATGTTTTGTTGTGTGTTTTCAAAGTATTTACGGATACTTATGCTTCTATCCTAATAGTTTATTATGTGCATTTAGGCTATTCAAACTGTTTTGGGTCAAAGTAACCCATTTATCAAATGGATTAGGTTGCGTTAGTCGTTATGTTAGGGTTCAACCTTTCAAAATAAGCTAAATGGTTTGGATTTAGGCTGGGAGATATGAACCCGCCAACCTGTCAGCCCAAGCATGGCCGAGTTTGTCAGCTCTACCTTGAAGAGAGGAATTTATATTGTTGGCGACTCAAAATATTTGATATATTCTTGTTCACTTATGATGAAGATACATATTGAACTCGTGCTGAATTTGATCATGACAATATGCGCATAAGTTATTTGGTACTATAATACTTCTATGTTGTAATATATACTAACTTGTATCTTGCTATCATGTGCCTAACTTGGGAATTTAATTATTGTTACCTTACCAGTTTGACCAAATAAGGAACATGTTTATGTTTCAATCTAAAGGTTCTTGTTTTACATACATATCAAAGAAGAATGCTTATTTGTTTAAACAGAAACATAAGAGCATATCGGTATTCTGTAATGGGCATATTATCAATGATTCTCTTTTGTTAGATCTTGTGATGAAGAAATACAAGGGAGCAAAAAGAAACTTGGATATCTTGTATTCTCTTGGAGCTCAGTTGTTACATGGAGTTGATGCTTTCAGGATGAAGCTTCATACAGATCTTCAAATGCGGAAGTTTGACCGGATTATTTATAACTTTCCACATGCCGGTTTCCATGGGAATGAAGACAACCGACGCATGATTATGTAAGCTCCTTTTCTAATGACTTAGTGCTTGACTGCCGAAAGTATCATATTTGGTTTATTTGTTTTAAATTATTCATCATTTTTGGTTCTTAGCAAAAATTAGTTTTTGCCTTTTAAGTTTTCATTTTCCACTTTGTGTTGTTTATACTTTATAGGATGCATAGAAATCTGGTTTGTGGTTTCTTTAACATTACTTGAATGCATAAAGTTCAGACTTGAAGATTATCCAGGTTACAACAACAAAAGAGGCGATGGAAAAAGATCTGACCAGCCATTTCATCTAGGAGAGTGTAGTACTTACAAGTTCGTATTGTCATCAAAAGCCAAAAAACCAACCACTTTGTGTCAAAGAAGCCCTCATCAACCTCAAGAAGTTTCATCACAAACACTGCAAATAAGTATGGCTAAGAATCCTGCTCCTGTTTTCAACAGCTCTGAATGCTTCCAGGTTTTCAAGGAGTATTTTGATCATGCACTGTCAACATTTGGGCATGTTGATTACCATATTTTCCGTTCTGTTCCGCATCTGCTGGAAATCGGGTTTGAAAGATGCAAGGCCAATATCCATGTTGATCCCTTTAATGCTTACACATATCTTTTGACAGAGCTTCAACATATGAGTAAACAAAGGGTATTATTTCTGCAAAACCGTTTATTTGAGACCGATCACCAGTATGGCTTCTAAGATGTTTCTCAACCCAAAAACAGGTCAGCTGATTACCTTCTTTTGCTTTGATGTTTTGTTTTGCCTCATACTGCCATCATCAGATTTTTTGTAAGTCATGCCCCTAGACACGGCTGTAAACTGGTGTTCAAGAAAAGGCTATGTATAGTGTGACATCTGGCTTTTGTAAATTTTGCTTATCCATCCATAGTCTAATATGTCTTGATTACAGATTTGTTGTGCAGCAGGTTGAGTATACCGCATTACTTGCGTGTGAATTAACTATGTTAGTAGTGTATCTTCGGACTTGTTTTATGAAACAGAGATGAGCCAAAAACATTATATTAAAAAATACTAAAAGGAAATGTTAAACTTAAAGTGAAGATCGTTTCTAGAAATCATTGATGTATGGATATAGCTTACTTATACCAAAGAGAAAGTTGGGTTGTCAAATAATATAGACGAGGTTTTTATTTTATTTAAATGTAAACGGCTTAACTAAAGCGTTGTTACTAGCCAATATTCTTGGCGAGCGAGTTGAATTTACCGGGTGGATCGGGCGGGGGAGGGGATCGGGTAGGCCCACGGTATTCAGTCCGGATACCCGTGGTCCGGCCCTTCGCTGTTCTAAAAAAAAAAAAACGTTTTCAAACTTTTATTCTGGCCGCTCCTAAGATATTCACCCGATGAGATTTAAAAACTGAGACTTTTTGTAAAAATGAGAGAAAGGTACCCCGGTGATGGAGGTGATGGCGGGTGGTGACTACTAAAGAACATCTTAAATGGGAGTTTTACCAGGAACTATTGCTTTATTATTTTACAGTTTAATTTCATACATAAAAACTTCTTAATTTCATTCTTTTTGACATGTCATATGTGTAAGAGGATTGTAGACATAAAATGTAATATTAAACAACATTTTTTCTCTAAAACTTAATGGTTTTACATAATTGCATTAAGCTTTTCATAAAACATTTTTCTTCTCTTTATCCAAATGGGGTTTGTAGTTTCTAAATTATCGGTATGAATAAACACATTTCGCATAGGAAACTGGCCGGTTTGAGGCTTCTTTAGGAGATAGTATTGATGTACTGTATATGTTATGATTGTGTTCCAATGGTGAAATGTACATGACCCACAAAACCGCATCCCCATTCTCCTCTTGGAATATAGAACTTGATGCTCGAAGCTCTCTAGCATTGCTTTTACAACGTCAATCACAAAGTCCCTATTAAAAGAATTTGAACAAAAGCTAGGTCTTGTCACAACTAATTAACAAGAAGATGATATATATTCGACTAGCTAGCTAACGAAAGTCATATATAAAACTAGTTGACTAAAGTAAACCGTCTATATATTCGTCACGACTACGGTGAGAAACAAGCTACTAACGGTGGATGCGCTAAGGAAGAGAGGGGTTATGGTTTCACCATATGTTTGGTGTGGGGATGTTTGATGAAACTCTGGAGCATGTTATTAATACATGACCGTTTGCCCAACATGTTTGGTGCAATATGTTCTCTTGGTGCCGAATTGCTAAACCGATGGGGACTGTAAGAAATTGATAAATGTTACTGTGTTGAGTATGACCTAGCTAGAACTATGAAAGACAAGAAATATTGTTAAAAAATTGATTTTGAAGTCGGAACAAGTGGTCAAAGAGGTAAAGAGTCTGGCTTTTCCTCTTGTACGTAGATTATGCATATGTTATAATTGTGTTGAAATTAAAAAGATATAACACATTTCTAAAATAATATATATATAGAGGGGAAAGGGAATATGTGGCTATCATGTAGCTAAGCTTGGGTATAGAACCCCTCACATGCCATTTTTTTATACCATTAAAATCATGGGGGCCATGTGATTTATTTATTTTATAACAAATATTAAAAAATTGATATGTGAGATCTACACCTAAGCTTGGGTACATGATAGCCACATATTCACTTTTCCATATATATATATATCGAATCTAAATTACACCATGTAGATTTTTTACTTTAACTTGACGAATTAGTTAAGACAAAGGAGGAAAATGAAATACACCAAAACAACATATCGGATCACAAATACAAATATATTAAAGTGAATTCGATACGAGGGCGGTTTTACAGATGTTAATAATACATTCATTATCAATAGCTGTAGATACAGAATGATTTTGGCATAGGATATTAGCAACGGGATGAGCAGGGTTTACCCCAATTTAAATGTCGTGCCTTCGGGCGGTTTAATTGGGGGTTTTCCCCCACGTGGTCATGGTGCAGCGGTTCTGAGGTGTCCTAGCGCGGGCCCGGTTAAGACAACGTATGTCTAGACCCTCAGAAATTCGCCTTTCCAAAAAAAAAAGGATATTTACAAAGCGTATATGATAAAAAAAAGTAGAAGATATCTATCCTCATGTGATAATGACTTTGACCTTTTTGGAGTCTAGCTAGTAATTAACATGAAGCTTGAATAATTAAGGTAATGACAACCCAACTCACATCATAATTTTCAATCTAACTGAGTGAAGACCCGTGCGATGCACGACTTGAATTGTTTCTTTGTCAAATGCTATATGTACGAATTAGAAAAACTTAGCTCAAGTACGTGATTTTTTTGTACTATATATCATCACGGATTAGAAAAACTTAGCTCAAGTTTTTTTTGCCTTTTTTTTAATAATGAAATTCACTTTTTTATCAATATCATTCAAACTATACAATTCACTTCTTTTGGTCAATCAATGGACATGCCCATTGTTACCAACAGTATACAAACTATACAAACCATATTCACCAAAAAAAACTACACACTAAATCACTACAATTCATATACCTCATCACTTCACCACTTCTATTATTCTAACACTAAAAATCACAGATGGGGCAATCATGCACCTACGATCCAAATCAGTCGTCATCATTATTTAGAAAAAGCGTAATTCTGTTTCACTCCACTACCTTTCAACTGCCAATTTGTCAAATACTTCATGCCCAACTGCATAATCTGCACTTTCATCTAAATCTTTGCATATGAGCATCCATATTAAGCTCCCAATTACTTCGCTCAAGTTATTCACATGTATAGACATTTTATTAAACATTTGCATATATCAAAATGTATATATAGTAGGACATATACAGTTATATTGTGAGTCCCTACCGTTGAATGGATCGTAAATAAGACGTGATTCGTTATGTCAAGAGTGCGGAATCCTCTTGAGATAACTAGATTGCTACTGCCTTTCGTCAATTAATTAGTAATTAATCAACCTAAGGTCACACACGAAGTGCTAGTTCGTGTAGGAGGTCACACGAGCAACAATTCGACTTTCTAAGTTCTTAATTCGTTGCCAATCGCGTAAATTAGCATGTATTTATACTATAGGGTTTGTGTTCGTGTGGGCTTGGGCCTTAATCAAGGTCCATAAGCCTAATTATTCAATAACCAACCGGTCTCGTGCTGACGTCAGCACGAGGGCAATCCTGCATGCTGATGACGTCAGCACGAGGTTCGTCCCTTTGGTCCTTTGTTTGACTTGTACATAACGTCCAACCATCGTTTAAGTGTTCTATGACACTTATAAACCTTGGCTCTACATTCTTGTACCTGCAAAACAATTATATAACACACAAACATAACAATAACCATAACTTGATTTCACATTGAAGTTCAAACGTAATCATTAAACACAAACGTAAGTCCTAATGACTTATTATTTAAACGATTACATAGATATTCCTAAGAACATAAACGTTAATCAAATCTATGTTGCTACTGTCACACAAATCTGCATCTACAGACTCCCCCTTGACATTAGCGACTAGATTTCTTTAACTTTGAACTTCAAACTTGATTATCAAATAGAAGTCTTATGCTATTTGCATGAATCTTCTCAGCTAAACAAAATCCGAGAATATTGCAATAGCGTCTAACTTCAGTTCTCCAAAATCTCTGAGCTGTACAATATAACAACCCTCTCTTTTAAATATTATATATGTGCTAGATAGGTTGCCTATGACCCCGCAAGCCATAGTTGTACTAGAAGCTAGTAGATAATGCCCCCAAATTAGCAATCTCAAGCTATAATTAAGTTCAAATTAAACTTAATGGATTGTCATTGAACAAGGATTTTACTTCAAGAAGTCGAGTTATAAAAATAATAATTTAAGACTCACAACTTGTGACAAAATCCAATAAACCTTACAAAATGTCCAACAAATTAATCACCAAGCTAATTAAAGTATATATGGTCATGAAAATAAAAATTTCTATCTCAAAAATAAATTTATAAATCCTCATGTACATAAAAATGCTTGAATAATAATAAGTGTATAGATATATATATCTAAATAAGTACAAGTTTATGACAAGAGTTAAGTGACAAATTAAAAACACAAAAATATATATATACACCTACATATACATATGGCCACATATACAAATATATATGAATGGGAAACACTTGTACCATAAAAGCCTAAGTATAGTACATGTACCTTGCATACAACATATACTTACACAAAAAAAAATACAACTAACAAATTTTGTACCATTTTGAATTTGGCTTTCAAAAGTTACGGCCCCCTCCCCTTCCCAAAAATTAAACCACCAATAGTTGAATAGCTAGCTTACTTTCTCCAAGGTACATGATACCCAAAGCCACACTCAATATTGCTTACATACACATACATTGTACATGCATTTGAAATATATAAAAAAAAAAAGAGAAAAACTATTCCATTTCACTACCCCAAACCGTCCACCCCTTCCCCATGTCATCTCACCCAATCAAAATTCTTTTAGTGCTATTATTCTCCAAGAAAGAACACACACAATAACCCTCAAACATCATTCTCACATACACACACTTTTCTCTCACACAAAAACTCCTTCTCTTCTATTTTTCTTTCTCATTTTCGGATTTAAAAAAAAGGGTAAGAAACAAGAACAAAACTCAAGTTTAATCAACAATAATAATAAGGTTCTTCTAGGTTAAGTAAGGGTTGAATCAAGCTAAGGTTTAAGGGTGTTTTTCAAGCAAAAAAGGGTTATTTGGGCTCTAAAAGGTCACGAAAATTCTGCCCTCTTTTCATCATCAAATCCAAGTTCTTCAAGGGTATAAATATTTATCTCTTAGTGTAATCTATCTTGTTTTAATATATATTCAAGTGTTTTCATCAAAAGTTTGTATTTTCTTCTTGTTTCTTTATAAAACACACTTGATGAGGGCAAAGTTGATAGAATCTTCTTCCTCATGCTCATGCATGTCGAGATCTAGAAGATAGATTCAAGGATTCAACAAGTTTAAGACCTAAAAGTGTTGTTACATATCAAATAGCTTGTAAAGTGACTTTATTTTTGAAAAATTAATATATTTTTGTAAATCTTGAAGTAAATATTTCTGGAGTTTTTCATAAAAAGGGAGATTTATGTTGTTAGATGTTAGATCTATGAAGATTTGTGCTTGAAATGATGAGATGAATGCATGCATGCTAGATTTAAGAAAGTTGGATCTTTTGTTGGATTATGAGATGGATATGGACTTGTCTTGAGTGAAAAATATGTTAATCTTAATGTTAATATTCTGGAAATATTGATAAAATAACAAAGTTACAAAGCTTGGAATAAAACAAGTTGAAATAAGCTAGAAATCACAAACCGAAATCATGCAAAAATGCATTTTTAGCACACACATGCACCATAATCAAATAATCATCAAAATATCATAAAGTTACTGTGAAAAAGTGATTACAATATTACAAAACTCAACTTGTATGGTTCAAGGAAATAATAAGCTCAAAAATCACCTTTTCGGGTCAAATAAGCACTAACCGAAAGCTCTAAAATGCACATATCACACCACCACCACTATCACGACTTGGAACACTAAAATATGATGAACTTTCTGTAAATAATGAAACAAGGATGAAAATCCATTTTGAAGCACTTTAATTGTTTAAGAAATGAGGCTAAAATCACTATTTCGGTAAACGATTTTTAAGCTTAAAGTCCTCAAAATAAGCAAGACACAAAAGAGGCTGAATTGATATGAATTTATCATGATAAAATTTACCTAAAAGGCCTGGGATTTTTAGCCAAAATGTTGTGTGGTGGTTTCTAAGGATTTCCATGATTTATTGAATTTACATGGTAATTAAAAGGTATATAAATAAATAAATAAATTATGTAAATCATGAATTTGGTTAAATCTTCATAACCAATGATGAAAATGACTAAAACCTACTGGAGTAAAATTATCAAAAGTCAATAAACAAGTGTTTCATAATTTAAAGGTAAATAAGTAAGTAAAAATCACTAATTAATCACTATCATTAAATTAATAGAAAAATTACATAAATAAATGTATAAATCACAATAATATAACTTAAAAAGCATAAAAGTCAGTATATGACTCAAATATAATCATTCATAATTATAAAGGCAACTTTGATTATTAAAAGTATTTTTAAGGAATTATTTAATTAATAAATCAATAAAATGAATAAATAAATAATTAAATAATGTTAAATAAAATAAATGATTATAATCAGAAAATAATCATAAATATCCACATTATAAAATTACTAATATCAAATGATGTGATTAAGCAAAGCATACAATGGAAATCATGACAATCAAAGCCAAGTTACCGAAATTCCAACAACATATAAATACGTATAATGAGAAAATGACTTTCTCCACCAAATATCTTCTAATCAAATATTGTGAGCAATATAATACACTTGAACTCCATAATTAAACAACAATCAAAGATGGGCAAGTCTACTAGTACACATCTCATGATCTAGCTTACTAGTTCATGTCACACGAACTTACGTCGTGAATATATATATATATTATGGTTTAGGCTTGCTCGGTATATACACGAACTTACGTCGTGAATATATATATATTATGGTTTAGGCTTGCTTGAGGAGCAACAAAACTAGGCGAAGGACTCATATTTGATCAGCCCTTATCACTCTCAAATCAAGTGAGTCATAGCCCCCTTTCAAACTCTTTTATATGTTTTACTTGCGGGGTGAAAAGCATGATTAATTAAAATGACTTTCTCTTATGAAATAATTCTTTGAAATAATGATAATGATATGGGAATTATATTGTATGTTCAACGTGTTATATGTTATATGATGAGCTTGAGTACTGTCAAACGGTGGTCCCCTGTACACTACTATTAACTCATTGAGGCTTGTAGTTAGAGGGTTGCGCAACTAGGATTCGTCCCCTCACTCACATCAGTGGCGACAGGTTGATTGGCCGCCTACGTGGCCGCCTTCAACGGTGTCGGTCATGGGGTGCTCTAATCTACTTTATATATTATTGGTCGTCTCCATGGCACGACCCCTTTATTATTATTATTGCACGTGATTGACAGCATGTGCTTCTATTATTATCTCTTCGGGACATATTATCCTTATTATTATTATTTGGACGTGAAAGGGTCTTAGTAGTGGCTCAAGACAAACTCATCCAATTATTCCTTTGACCAAGTGTATTGATATTATTTATGGTTGGTTATTATTGATTGAACATACGGTTTGGGTATGGATATTATGATGAAATTCTTGGAAACATTATGAATTATTATATAAAGATCTTGATGGAATATAAACTTGATGTTAGTATAAACCTATGAACTCACTCAACTCTCGTAGTTGACACTTTTTCTTCATGCTTTTCAGGTTTAGAGCAGTAAGATTAGCTTGACCGCCTCGTTGGATGCATTACTTGTTATGTGCTTGACGGTTTGTAATGCAAACATTTGATCTTTTGTGGTGGATTTGGTTATGTAATGGTTTCTAAACGTCAACTTAAACTATGTAATCTTTTGGATTTGAATGGCATTTGAGACTTAATGTTGATGTTTTATATTTAATCTTTTTGTACCATGTCGTTCTGTGGCATCTCGTGTTTCCGCCCTAGTCGGGGTGTTACATACAAGGTGTCTCAATCAATCTTCTTTGATCACCTCTTGACAAATTGACAACTTGCATTGGATCATACATGCGAAGCAGCATCTTGCTCTTTGAATTATCAACAAACATTTGTGCTTCACCTGACTTGATATCTATCTGCCAATATGTCATAGTAGTCAGCATATCTTGATTCCATTTGATAGCAGGAACTTGTTTAACACATTTGATCTTTTTCTGAACAAACTCAACTGTGCCATCTGGTTTTGTAACCTTCTTCAGCGATCTAGGTTTAACCAATCTTTCCTCTGGTTTCAAACCTCTATCTCCAAAATGCCAACTTCTTTCCTTTTGCAATCTTTGCCAAAAGTAATCAGCATATCCATTATTCTGAAGATTAACAAACCATCTCTTTCCCAAATCCATCAAATCTGAATCACTTAGACTTCGGAAATATTTTAAGTCTTTTGGCATGTACTGACATCCTTCTTTTCTCTTGATAACAAATAAATTAATTCTATGATCATAGAACCAACTTTGTATCACTGAGAAATACGTGGGTGCGTCCTTGTCTGAGATAAACTCCCAAAACATCGACGGCTTTAAACAATCACCCATTGGCATACCAGTAGGACCTATATAAGCTGGAATCCTTCTATCAATACAGAAGTCAGAATCTTGCTGCGCCGGAGGGATATTAAAATTTCTTATATCAAACTCTCGCGTAGCATCAATCTTCCAGCATAGATCAATAACAGTTTCATGTCCTTCATCAATAATCTTTGCAAATACTTTGAATATCAACTTTGCAGCATTTCTTGGTTCGTCTGGACTATCTCTGATCGGATTAAGTCTGAAATGTTCCTCTTCAGCTATCGGTTCTATGGGAATTTCTCTATCTTCTCCAAAGACACGATCAAAGTCATAAGGTTTTGTTAACAACCTTTTCCATTCTGATTTAGGAACAATTTCTCCTTCTTCCAAATCTTCATCAACGATACTGTCTAAGTCATCATCAATATCATCAATGTCATCCAAAGCACCTATTTGAAGCTTATCTGCAATTTAACATATTCAAACATACAAAGATAAAGAACATAAAATATATGTTAAGACTTAAATAAGAAACAAGTATAAATACATAAAATAAGATAAAATAAATAATATTATACCATAAATATAATGTAACTATTACATCAATATTTATCTTATAATCTTTATCTATTTTAACTAACAAAAATTAATAACATTAAGGTTGATAATCTGAGTCTTCAGGATCATCAGAACTAGAACCAGAGACAAACGGTAAACGATTTACAATCATTAATCATTTTCTCTCTTTCTTATGACGATCTGTATCTGACCATTGATCACTATCAAGATCAATATTGGCCTGATCAACCTCAAAGTTATGACTTTCCCATACTTTAGCTTCTGCCTCAACTCGATTATGAGGATCATTCCCAAATTTCTCTGCAATCTCCCATTCTATTCTATCTTCTTCTGATCTCACACTCCGTGGATTATGATAATCAGGATTTTTACTAGAATTTGAGTTACCTGAATTGGAATCTTCATCATCTTCTGAGTTATCTGGATCATCAGGATCTGCATCTGGAGCAGCAGCCATCATAACTTTTCCTTTCTGAGTCCCAGATGTACTAGCACCAGATGTACCAGCAATCTCTGACTCTCTTTGTCTTGGCGACTCCCCCTGAACATCTGCAGTCTCTGAATTAATCACATTAACAGCATCAGCATCAGTATCTTGACCTTGACCTTGATTCTCTGGCTCAACAATGTCTCTGGTTGGTGGATCTTGAGTTGGATCTTGATCATCATCTCTTCGCTTCTTTGCTAGCTCACCATCCTTACAACCATCTTTATCTCCCCCTTGAGACAAGAATCGGTCAAGTCTATCTGCAAGAGAATGAACAAGAGCATTCATAACGTCCATCTCTTCTTGATGTTTTGCAGCTTGGAGGTTCAACTGTTTCTCCAACGCTGTGACTCGCATCTCTAACAACTTCTTCTCCGAAACAATACGACTCAGCTGAACTTGTACTGGCAAAGCTGAATCCGAAGTAGAAGCAATGTGCGATGTAGAAACAGGCGGTGGCATCGTAGTCTCAAATGAAGGCATACGAGCATGAAAAGTGTAAGTCCCCTGGTACGGATCGTCAATAGCTTGATCCAGTTATCTTGAGGTGCGGAATCCCTCACAATAACTTGGTGATCAACAAAAAGCCCCTAGATCATCTGCGGCCTCGCAGATCTTCTTCGGGCTAGCGGAACAACCTTTGACGACTATAACCTGCAATACCTGCTTGATATTTTGACAAATGTTCAACCCTAAACTCTGTTAGGGTTCGGTTATATAGGAAACACCTGACATGGGCTTCAGCGAGTCGGCCTCGCAAATCCAGCCCAGCCCGTCACTAATGCGAGGTCGCATTTTGTGATTGGCCTCGTATTTGACCCTGCAAATACGGAGTCGTATTCCCTATGTGAAATGCGAGGTCACATTTCACACTTAGCAGATTTATTACACATTCAATACTTAAACTTAATCTAGTATTCTATGCATAATACTAAGTTCATTAATGACAATCACATTACAAAGACATATAACAATATAAGCCCAAACAATCTAGACTGCTATTGACATAGATGTGCACTTACAGACTCCCCCTTGGCAATAGCTTCTAGACGTTAACATACATATGTCTTCGTCTTGTCTTTGTCATCAATCTACTTCCTCTGCTTCTTCTTATCAGCCTTCTTCTTCTTCTGAACTTCCTCTGAATCATCTGCAGCCTTATAAAAATCACAGTCTGAATGTAAGCCGATCTTCAAGCACAAACTCACTGTATTTCTATATCGCAATGCTGGACCCTGAAAATCTGGTGGAAACCAAATATTAACACTGTTCAGCTTCAGCAGATCTTTCTTACAGAAGTTCACTAGATGCAAAGGCTCATAAATCCTCACAATCTCATAGTAATGATCACCATACATCACAGCTTCATACGTCTTACTATCAAAGTACCAGCCTATCATATTATCCAATAAGTCCTTCTTGAATTTCTTCAAAGGCACTTCTTTGGCAAACTTGGTCGGCTCATACTTCAAAGTAACAACAGGCTTCTTTATCTTCGGATCTATCTTCGATTTATCCTTGACCATCTTGCCTTCCTGTGGATGATACTTTCTCTGAGATGGATCCTTGATCTTCATGTCTTTCGCTATAGACCTAGCAATATAATTTCCAAACTCATATCCACTAGGATTGATTAGTTCTAGCCTAGCTAAGCACCAAAAATCAACATCAGTAAGTGAGTTGATGGCTTCTTCGTTATAGTCCAAATACTGCACTCCGTCTGTTCTCCTGATAATGAGAAGTCTCAACTCATCATCCCAATGAAAACTCACGATTCTTGAGCATGCAGTAGTGGCGTAGGCTTCAACCTTCTCTCCCTGAATCTTGTCTTTATATTTGATAGGTTTATGCGATGCCTCATACTTAGCCATGTTTTTCTTTCTCAAGTAATAACCCAATCTGGTCTAGTATCAACAGGCTCTGTATGTTGCACATCAGGATCTTCAGCAATTGGTTCTTGCATGACTGGAGCTTCAAGATCTTGGACTCGTTCAGACCTGTCCATTCTATCAAGCTTAGCTCTGAAGTCATCAATACTAAACCCTTTGCGCTCAGCATCTTTATCCACAAGCCTTGAAGCTGTAACTGGCATATCGACTTCTGCGATATCCATCCAGCTCTTATCACCATAGATTATCTCACCTTCTTCTTCTTGCTCCTGCTCTGCTCCTTCTCAGTCTCAGTCTCAGTCTCGAAATCAGAATCTGACTCTGACTCTGAAGGAGTATGAGTTAACCCTAACCTTCTCTTCTCTTGATCCCTCAAAGATCCTGGATCATAATAATAATCCGCAATCTCTGCCCTAGCTCTCATATGAGCTTGTGGATCATATCCCAACCTCTTCTCTAGTCTATGCACAATAATTGGATGCAAATCTGACTCGGTAGAAGTATTATTGGTAGAGTCGGTCTTGGTAGACTCACTATCCTGAGCACTAGCATTATCATCATCAAGAGCAATAGCATCAGATTGCCCTACCAAATCCTTACCTTTGTTTAATCGATCAACGTCAGCATCTTCTGTAAGGAGTTTGGTTTGAGGTGCATCAGACTCAACTACCATCTTCAACTCTGTGACAACCAGTTCTTGAGTCTGTGGAGCTTCAGAAACTGCCTTGCCAGTAACACCAGCCTGGCTAGACTCCCCTTGAGTCTCTGTTCTCAAACTAGAACCTTCTCCTAGCTCCTGAGTAGCTCTGGTAGCATCTGGATCTTCATTCTGATCGTCATCATGCCTTGCCTTAGCCAGCTCATCACCTTTGCAACCTAAGCTATCTCTCTCAGCTCAAACGAGTGATCAAACTTCTCATCTCATTCATCTGTCTCTGCAGATCACTAAGATTGGTTTCTTCACTTGTTTGCAACTGTGGTTGTGGCTGTGTAGTCTCAGGAACAACAACCCTTGGCACTCTATCAGACATACCAGCAGCAGCAGAAGTCTCTTGTTCCCTGACAAGTGTTCTTCTTTTTGGCATAGGCTGCTCTGGCACCCAATCTTCATCTGTTTCTCTCCTTCTTCTTCCTTGAGTTGCCTCAGTAGGTTTAGGAACCATTTTAGATCCAACTCTGATGAATGCATGAGATCTATAAGGATCTTCATCACCATCACTGCTAGAATCATCATCAGAATGGATAGAAGGCTCTCTGTCTGCTTGAACATCAGCAACAGCCTTTCCTCTACCTTCAGCATTCATACCAGATCCACTAGCCTGACCTGCTCCTGACCCACTAGCTTCTTCAGTACCTGACCCACTAGCTCTAGCTGCTTCAGAACCAACTGCAGCTTCAGCTACATAATCATCTATGTCTCGGTCAAGGTCCACATCTACTAGGTCATCAACATTAGCATTGTACCTTTGCACTTGAGCAATATCACCCTCTGGATCAGCCATTTGCTCTAATAGATCATCTACAATCTCAGGATTGGCTCCAGGTTGGTTTATCACATCATCTGCAACCTGTACAACAACTTCAGGCTCTTCTGGTGCATCTTCCCGAACTACTACATCATGTAACTGCTCAACATTCTCAGCAGCTTCATCACCCTCTGGCTGAGGCCCTTCATAAGCTGATATGACCACATCAGTAGGTGCTATGTAGTTGGCATTGATGATGGCACCGAACAATGCAACATCTTGTGCATTTGGATCATTATGGTATCGAGACACAAACTCATCATAACCACGTCGGATGATCGAGCTTACTTGCTTTACTTCTCCTACAGCAGGTAGATTTGGAAGTCGAGCATTGATTATCATCATCACGAACCGAGGATACATCAAAAACCTCCTCTTTCCCGTGGCTGTGATCTGTTTCTTCATCTCATCAAAGAAGAATTTCGAGAAACTATACGCTTGTTAAATACCAAGCCCACCATCTGTGCTTGGGCTTCCTGGTTCAACGTATCATAACCAGACTTCTTGTTGCTTAAACTAACCAGCAACACATGCGCAAGATACCTCCACCTGCCATAAAAACCCTTTTTGAACAGAGTTTTACTTGACATATCTGCAGCAAACCCCATTCTTCTGAAAGCACCTTGAATGACTTCATGTCTGAACTTGGTGAGACCTGTAGCACCACCTCTGTTCAACTGTGCCCAGATGTAATATACCAATGAGGTCAGCAGCTGTGAACTGTATCTGCTGCCCAGCAACTATGGTATGAAATATATACACATCTCCTGCCTTCACACAGTCAGCATTATTCCAGAAATCTCTGAGATAATCTAAATATATGACTAGAGAATGTGTAAGAACATGATGAATCCTTGATCTTCTGAAGAAGGCAAATATCTCGTGATAATAAGCCGTTCCTTCCTGATTATCATCGAAGTTCATCACATAATTATGACCTGCTATGAAATCTCTTGCCATTTCTGTAATCAATAACAAATAATTAATTACTCAAATAGACATAAAAATTCATATCCAGTCATACACAACTAAAATTATCTCGGAAATTTAGTCAACAACATAAATTATCTCTGTAATTTATCTCTGTAATTTAGTTATAGATAGATTAACTTATTTTCAAATCTTTATTAACATAAACTTTTGAAAATCTGTTAAATTAACTTAAATTATCCCTGTAATTAAGTTAAAGATAAATTAACTCATTTTCAAATTTTTATAAAAATAAACTTTTGAAAATCTGTTAAGTCAAAAATACGAGAGAACCCCAATGTTCTCTATAACCTTAGTCTCTGATACCATTTTCTGTAACACCCCAACCACGGCGGAATGATGAGATGTACAGAAAGTCGAGTATTCAAATCAAAGGATAATAATAACATTCACCATAGCTTTAGTTGATAAAAATAATTTACAATGCACAAGCATGTGAACCAATTCCCAAGTACAATACGTCTACTATACTTGGATATTGAGTCCACGAAACAAATAACAAACACATGAGATGGTATACTACAATGTTCAGGGCGGATTCCATTGCCCGTCACAAGGTTTGATCTTTGACTCCAAAGTGCAATGCAAACAATCATGATGCATATAATTCCTCAAGCTTACGCTAATTCCTGAAAAGCATGAAGAAAAAGTGTCAACTACAAACGTAGTTGGTGAGTGCATAGGTTTGCAAGTAAATCTCATTACATATCCATTTCAAAATAGTTGAGAAATCCATGGTAAATTGTAAAGTTTTCATTTGTCTCATTTATCGTGAGAGAAAAATATATCAATCGATTGATCATTCATCATACCAAAACCATTCGGTCATCAATGTTTCAATATCGCCAATTTCAACAACTTTCAAGATTCCATATAAGGTCCAATACCCAAACCGTATGTTCAATCAATAATTTCCATCCATAATATAATATCAATACCTCTGGGTCAATGGTAAGACTACCATGACATAATTCGATGAGATTGTTCTTGAGCCACTACTAAGACCGGTTATGTCCCAATAATCAATATATAATGTCCCAAGTGATAAGATAATGATAAGCACTTGCTGTCAATCACGTGCATAAAGATAACCAAGGGTCGTGCCATGGAGACGCCCATAAATATATAGTA
>CM067170.1:56027386-56058368 GCA_034093135.1 Erigeron breviscapus | reverse complement strand
ATGGTGGTGGTGGTGGTGGTGGTGGTGGTGGTGGTGGTGGTGGTGGTGGTGGTGGTGGTGGTGGTGGTGGTGGTGGTGGTGGTGGTGGTGGTGGTGGTGGTGGTGGTGGTGGTGGTGGTGGTGGTGGTGGTGGTGGTGGTGGTGGTGGTGGTGGGGTACTGGTGGTGATTGAGTTTGTGTTGGTGTGAAGTATGGGGTTGTTTGAGGGATTGATGGTGGTGGTGGTGGTGGCATTGAAGTTTCTGGTGGTGGTATATCTGGTGTAGGAGTTGGGTTTTCTGGTTCAGTTTCTGGTGGAGGAGGTGGCATTTCTGGTGAACTATCAATCTGTACACTTTCTTCACCCAGAAAATCCATATTCACATCTAAGTTCTGACCTCCAGACATTGGAGAGTCAGCCTCTTCCCAAAATGAAGTACCAACTACATCAACCTGCTGAACTTCCACATTTAAATCTAACTGTTCACCAGAAGCTTGTTCTTCAGTATGAACAACTTCTACCATTTCTTCAACAACCTCTTCAGCAACTGCTTCAACCTGGCCAACATCCTCGTGTACAACAGCCTGGACTTCAGTGTCCACTCTCTGTTCAGATTGTACAAGAGATTCAATATTTTCCTCAAAAATGGGAGACCCATCAATATTCATTGTATCACCAGGATGGGTTAATGGGTTTACCTGGGCTCCAATTCTTACTAGACGCCTATGTGATCTTGGTCGTCTGGAAAGCTCCTCAGTTGCTTGACTGGAGCTTTCTGGAGCCACTTGCGATATAGGTTGAACCATTTCAACAATCTGCACATCATCACTGGCAGCGGGTACTTCAACAACTGGTACCCTTACTGGCGCCACATTCTCTTCTATTCTTTGAAGAGTCAGCATTGCTGGAGGAATTTCCACCTCTCCATCTCTGGACCTCAAATTGGCTAGGTCCCTCATGTACTCACTCATTGAAAAATGAGTAGTTTCAAAATCATACTCGGCTCCAAGGGTATTTCTGAAAATAAGGGAGAGAAAGCGAATATATGGTACGAATGGCTTTCTCCCCTTAGCTTTTATACGCTCCACCAGATCATCAAAGAAAATCTGGGCGTAATCGACCCTTAGCCCAAACCAAAGGCAGTAGGCAATCTGGAGGTGTGTTTGATTTATTTGATCCAGTCCTCCAGAACTACCTCCAAGACATTCGACGATGTGTGTGAAGAAGTATCTCCACGAATCCGTCAGTCTGCTCATGTAAATGGTCCCCTTCCTCAACAACTGACCACTTTCATCTACAATCTCCGTATGCCCCATTAATCTGCATACCTCCCTGAAATTGATACCAGAAGGGAGTGGTAATGCCAGCTCATTCTCTTCCAAATAATTTAACTGAAGTGCCATTCTGAGAGAATGTACAGTCATAATCAAGGGTCTGGTCCCTTGCTTAAGAGAAAAGGCAATACAAGAGTTTGCCTCATCATATGTGGCAGTATACCAGAATTCACATAGGTAATCATGGTACATCTTCTCTGGATTGATGGTTAGAGCACCATAGAGAGGACATGAGAGAAAAAATGCATTGATTCTCCCAATTATAGATTGTGGATCATGGAAACTGGATAGCGTTAGCTTTGCCATCCAATTATTCATATTCATCCTGATGATATTAGCATCAAGAGAGATATGTGGTGCTCTAACTACATCTGCTGCCGGAACATATGCAGCAGAAAGTAGATTTCTAGGAGAGTTTGATTGTCTAGGAGCCATTGTAAATATAGAAGAAGATGAAATTGAATGATATTTAAGGATTTATGAAGAATTTAATGAATATGCAGTAAGTATGAGAGATTTAAGGAATGAAAAATTGAATGAAGAATTTGAATTGAATGAAGGAATTTAGTGTTTGGGAGTAAATGTTCGAAGTAAATGAAAAGGTAAAGTGAAAGTGGGTATATATAGGAGAGATAAAATGGAACTCAAATGGTTAATTTGAATTTATCAAATGTAACTTTTGATCGGGTTTTGAGATCCGCATTTAATTACTTCACATCACCCATAAATGGGTGATGGTTCACCGCCCACAAAAACGAACCAACTTGTACCTTTTTGTTTTCCCAATGTAAAAAGACCATCATTGTGTTTGAAAAATTTACATGCCACGTAGGATTCAAGATAAATATCTTCGAAAAAGTGTGCTTACGTGGCAATCACAAAGACCAAGTATTTTGAAAATATTATGACATATTTCAGTGCATCTGGAGGTTGACTGTACACTCCAGTATCACTGGTGGATTAGTCCAGTGAACATGTACTGATGGTACACTGAGGGACACTCCAGTAAAGTACCAGTGAATACCATTTTTGAAAGACTGGTAACCTCAAACGTGCACGTCAACTAATAGAGACAAATGAGAGGGACACATTTACAAGAAGACAAAAGTCAACTCAAACACGCACTTCAATTTATCCATACCAGTGAGAGGGACATATTTACAAAGCACCAGTAATATTTTCTGAAGAATTTGTCCAGTGAGAAAATAAATTCCCCCTGAACTTAAACGTTTAGTTTAGAAAATATTTTTCAAGTCTTCCCTGGAATGTATCTCCAGAAATCTAATTATTGCAAAGATAGTACACAATGGCGTTCAATATCTGAGCAATCACCAGATTTAAGGATTTAGCATTCCCAACTCACTCAGTATGCGCTTTACAGCAAGCATATGAGATTCCTTTGGATTAGACTGATATCTGGCACATAAACATGTTGAAAACATAATATCTGGTCTACTGGCAGTTAAGTACATCAGTGAACCAACCATGCCTCTATATACAGTGGAGTTCACTGGTCTGCCTTCTGGATCAGAGTCCAGTGTCAGTGGTGCAGAAATAGGAGTTGGTTTAGATGGTGATGAATTCATATCGAATTTCTTTAAAAGATCTCTAACATATTTTTCCTGATTAATAAAAATGCCATCTTGATTTTGTTTAATCTGGAGTCCAAGAAAATATGTTAATTCACCCATCAAACTCATTTCGTATTCAGTGGACATGATTTTTGAAAATTTTGCACATGTTTTCATCAGTAGACCCAAAAATTATATCATCAACATAAATTTGTACCATTAACAAATTACCTTTCTCATGCAATATGAACAAGGTATTGTCAATTGCACCTCGTTTGAAGCCATTTTTCAATAAATGTTTAGTCAGAGTATCATACCAGGCACGTGGGGCTTGTCTGAGGCCATAAAGCGCTTTGTCCAGACGATATACCCAATGTGGATGCTTGTCATCAACGAAACCTGGAGGTTGTCTGACGTAAACTTCTTCTTCAAGCTTTCCATTCAAGAAAGCACTCTTTACGTCCATCTGGTAGACCTTGAATTCATGACTAGCAGCGAATGCTAAGAAAATTCTGATCGCTTCAAGTCTAGCCACTTGGAGCAAATGATTCATCAAAGTCGACATCTGACTGGCAGTAGCCTTGTGCTACCAGTCTGGCCTTGTTTCTTATTTGTCCATCTTCATCTACTTTGTTTCTGAAGACCCATCTTGTTCCAATTGGTTCTTTCTTTCCAACTGGGAAAGGAACCAATACCATACCTTGTTCCTTTCAAACTGGTGAAGCTCTTCTTGCATAGCAGTCACCCAGTTTGGATCTTCCAGAGCCTCGTCAATCTTCTTAGGTTCGTTCAGTGATAAGAAACTGACATTTAAGCATTGATCACTGGAGCTCTTCTGGTCTGAACACCACGACTGGAGTCACCTATGATCTGATCAATAGGGTGAGCTTTTGTCCATCTGGAGTACTGACCAGGATTGTTACTGACAACAGTATCAGTGCAAGAATTCAGTTGAGTCTCCTCTGAAGTTGCTTCAGGAGGAGGTTCTTCATAAACTACTTCAACATCTTCATCTAATTCATTTAAATCACGATTTGCATCATGAAATTCTTCATATGAAGGCATTTCTTGTAGTACTGGTTCAGTTTTGTCACCAGAAGACATTTCTGGTAAGTTCTCAACTGACACTGATACTGGGGGAGTAGTACGCACATCTGAACCAATATTAATTTCAGTGGGTAGTTTGAAAATAATAGAAGGATAGAATGGAGTACTACTGGAGATTTCTTTTTCTGAACAGGTTCCAGATCAGGATGACTGGAAACTGTGTCTTCTGAATCTTCTTTTGTCGTTTATAGGATCAGATTCACAGAAGACAATTGGAGTTACTGGGGGAGTGTCAAGGGCTGGCTTCTTGTTGATTGCATTTGATTCATCAAATGTTACATGAATTGACTCATGGACCTTCTCCAGTCTCTTGTTATAGACTCTGAAGGCCTTGCGAATGGCTGAATAGCCTAAGAAATACCCTTCCTCAGCTTTGGCATCAAATTTGCCTAGCTGACTGGAGTCGTTCAGGATGTATACTGGACATCCAAAAACGTGAAAATAACCAATGTTTGGTTTTCTATTTCTTAAGACATCATAGGCTGTCTTTTTGTGTCTTTTGATGTACACTGATCGATTCTGGGTGTGGCAAGCAGTTGCAATTGCTTCCGCCCAGAAACTGGTAGACAGTCCAGATTCAGCAAGCATACTCCTGGCAGCTTCTATCAGCGTTCGGTTTTTCCTTTCCACAACTCCATTTTGCTCTGGAGAGCGGGCTGATGAGAAATTCTGGGAGATGCCAGTGTCAGTACAGAATGACTCCAGAGTTGCATTCTGGAATTCTTTTCCATTGTCACTTCTTAACTGACACACTTTTCGACTGTACTTGAGCTCAATTTGCTTGATAAGACTGATGATTTCAGCAGCAGCTTCACTTTTGGACCTCAGAAAGGTCACCCAACAATATCTGGAGAATTCATCTACGATCACCAGGGTGTATCTTTTACCAGCACGAGTCTGAACATTCACTGGACCAAATAGGTCCATATGAAGCATATGAAGAGGTTCAGAAATGCTGAAATTCTGTCTGGTCTTGAAACTGGTACGCTTTTGCTTACCCATCTCACATCCTGGACATGGTCTTTCCTTTTTGAAGGAAACTGAAGGTATCCCATCTGCAAGTTGTTTTCTGGACAACTTGTTAATGTTTTTGAAATTTAAATGGGATAACCTTTTATGCCATAACCAGTTTGTGTCTTCATCAGCTTGAGTATAGAAACACTGCTCTGAAGGAGAGCTTTCCATATCCATCACGTACACATTCCCTTTTCTGGGAGCAATCAACACAACCTTCCAGTCCTTGTTGAATACGATGCCCTGAGCAACATTGAATAAGACTTGATAGCCATCGTCACACAGTTGACTTACACTGATCAAGTTATATTTCAAACCATTCCCAAATGCAACTCGTCTGAACTTGACTTGTCCATTGTTCAGAACACCATATCCCTCAGTCTTTCCACAACCATCATTTCCAAAAGTGATGGATGGTCCATCAGAAATGGTGAACTCCTCCAGTAGGGTCTTACATCCGGTCATCGTCCTGCCAGCTGCACTGTCAAGATACCAGATATACTTCTTTCGATCGCCCTACACATACACCAGATATTGATCAGTTAGATTTGGTAACCCATCGACTGATGGGTTCACTGGACCCTCCCTTATAGGTCCCTGGGGCAATCTGGTCTAGTTCACTTACTTCTACAGTGGTCTTAGTTGAGAAGACCACTGGAGTTGATAGTTTCGAAACCTTTTCATTTTTCTCAACTGGAGAAATAAATTTGTCTTTCTTTGAAAAAGGTTTTGTATTTTGTCTAGGGCCAGATGAAGTACCCTCAAGAAAGTTTAATCTTGCATTAAAACTTTGTGATGGACGAGTCAGAATTTGAATCTGGCTCTCTATCCTGGACAAAATATTTTCTTCAGATGATACCTTAGCCTTTCCAGTCCAAGGCTTTGGTAAGGGTTTGTTCTGAGGCAAAGGTCTATTCTGCTTCACCTTTTTAACTGGAGCAGTCATCTGGACAGCTCCAGTCTTAACCTCTGGAGATTGAACTGGGTAAAAGTTGGTCTTGGGAGTTACAGGCTCATCATAAACAGTGGTGGGCCTGAACCCCTCTGGTAATCGATCGATTACTGGTATTAATGATGCTACATGAGTATTTCCATCTAAGTATGCACGTTTTTGAGCAGGAAATTGTTTTACTCCAGCATCATATGGCTTTTTGGTTTCTAGCCATGATTTAATCACCAGTTTTTCTTTCTCTAAAATGATCTCAAGATCTTGTTTTTGTTGAATCAATTGTTCAGTTACCAGAACCTGGGCTTGAAATGCCAGTTCAATGTCTTGAAGTTCTTTTAACTTTGATTTTAAAGCAGTTATTTCAGAAGAATCTGTTTCTAGACCATTTACACAATCAGATCTAACAGTTTCTACAAAGATTAAATCAGAATTAAGTGCTTCAGCAATGTCCAATTTTAATTCTGAGCAGTTATATCATAATCACTAACCTTTTTGATAACAATGTCCACCCATCGTCCAGATGTGACATCTTCCTTCACCAGGTGCTCTTCATCTGCCAGAGCCATGTAACAGCAATCTCTTTCTTCTTCTTCATCAACAGATGAGTCATCAGAAGGAACCCACTTCTCTTCAGTCTTGCAATCATGCACTTATTATTTGTTTCAATTTGTTGTGCCATGAGAGCAATTTGTGCCTTAAGCTTCTTATATTTCAATCTGTAGCTATCATCAGGCTTATTATTATATGAAGAGATTGGACCAGACTTGGATGCAAACTGGTTGGACCTGCACTCTTTCATGAAATGACCCTTTTTGCCACACTTAAAGCATGCCAAATTGGTCTTGTCAGTGGAAGAACTGGATGCAAATTGTCCAGATGGCCTATTTGCTCTTGCTTTGAAACGGTTAAACGTTTTAGCAATCATTGCAACAAGGTCATCATCTTCAGTCTCATCGCAGCAGTCTGGAGAGATTTCACTGGTTTCTCCAGAATCCATTAGTTCAGACACCATCTTCTTCATAGAAAATACATTCTCGGAAGATATAAGTGCTGTACCTTGTGGTTCAGTATGACTGACCACAATAGGAGTACTGGAAGCATGGTTGTAGGCATCTCTTTCTGCAACCACTCTCTGAGCTTGATTTTCTTCAGTGAATCTGAAGGCTCCATAGAGGGATGCAAGGGTGTGACTGTGCAAGGTCTTTCCTTGTCTTAAGACAAGAACCATGTGAGCCCATTTGGTTGGATGTCACAAAATTTCTCCAGAAGTATATCCTTGGCCTTCTCAACCCCAAGACCTCTCAATTGGTTTATGATACTCATAAATCTGGTGTAAGTACCAGTGAGAGACTCGTTAGGTTGAGCAAAAAATGACTCATACATCTTGTTTAAGGAGACCTTTCTGGTGACAATGGTGTCATCTCCTCCTTCATGTTGGTTAAAGTTCATCCCACATGGTTTTTGCACTAGGAAAAAGAACTAGTGTGGGAATTAGGGTTTCTGGAACAGCCCCGAGGATCATGTTTTTAAGGAGGGTGTCTAAATTCACCAATCTCCTCTCCTCTTCAGACCAGTGTTCCTCCCTCTTTTCCCTTCCCCTTCGAGATCCAGAAGGATCAAGAAGTGGATTGAGAGGTGATGTAGGTACATATGGACCTTCGTTTAAGATCTTCATCATGTTCCTCTCAATACCAGTGACATGCAACACCATCCTAGCCTTCCACGTACCAAAGTCATCAATGTTCCCACTGAATTTAGGAACAGGATTATTTGAGTAGTGCACATGCACGTGTGGAGAAGCAGGAGTAGGAGGAGGAGGTGGGGGATTAGTGTTATTAACGTTTTGTGGTTCATTTTGATCATGAATATTTACATTAGGATCGGGACCAAGATTAAAACCTTGTGTATTTTCTTGGTTAGCCATCAAAACAGATCTAGGCAATGTTTAGCCTTCTGCTCTGATACCAAATGTGAGTCCCGTTTAATTAACTAGATGGTTAACCAATAGAAAGTGTAAAATACAGCAAGTCTAATAATCACTAGATTGGACTAGTATTACTTGTAAATAAATGCAAGATATATAAACAAAGTAATACAAGACTTAAAGCAATAAAAATAAAGGTGGAACACAATGTACTATTTTCAAGTGTATTTTATTTATGATGTTAAATAAAATACAAGGTTGTGCGGAATCAAGATAATACAAATAAAGTATGTATCCTAACAACCTATGAATTACAAATGATCTATATTTGTCAAATAGCTCTTTAGGATCGAGATACTTAAAGTTGTGAAGTATCCCTGTTGAAGATCGAGAGTATTTAGACAAATTCACTCTAATGCTAAATGTATGCTTTAAAGTAATTTTCTCAAGGAAATGACTTTGTATTTATAGGCAACAAAATTCACCAGTGAATTTTGTGCCGTACAAATATGGTTGTATACATTTAATGATCCGACAAGAACATTAAATGTATTGGATAAGAATAAGGATAAAGTCACATCAAGTGCAAGTGTATCCTTTTATCCAACCACCTTAACACACGTATACTTTGTTAAGGAACAAGTGGGTTGTTCCTTGGAAAGTGTGTTAAAGGCTAAAGTCAAACCTCGATATCAGTGTTCAGACTTGTAGGGTCTAGAACACTGACAATCCTCCAGTGTACAGATCTGGTAAGACTTTCCAGTGGACTCCGCCATTTGATAAGTTTCTTTCTTCAGACTTCAGTCTTTGACTTCAGTCAGAATGTCTTCAGTAGAGTAGATCTGGACTGGGGTGAAGTATTCAGTGAGCTAATCTGGAGAATGCTCCAGATTACCTGTACAAGTAAATGCTCACTAGTCTTCAATTATTTCTGGACAAATCTTCAGAGAGACTCCAGATTCCAAGTCTGGAGTAGGTCCAGTAGAATATGTTTTCTGGTCAAATCTTTCAGTGAGGCTCCAGAAGTCGGGTCTGGAGCGAGTCCAGCAAAACATGTTTCTTGACTTATCTTCGATAAGGTTCCAGTAGTCCAGTCTGAGACTGTCCTAAACTTAGTTTGATAAAGTTTTATTTACTTGTCTTAACTAAAATAAGACGAGGGAAAATACCTTTACTTTACATTTTGACTTTTAGGTCAAACGGTATTTAATCGTAAGCATTTTACCAAATTTGGGGTATTAGAATATCAAGAAAAGGGCCACATGGCCGGTTTTCTTTCTTTGTGGTCAGGAAACAAACACCAAAACCCTTTTCCCTCCCTTTTCTTTTACTATGGTCGACACACACACATAGAAACACACACACAAAGATCTTTTATGCTCTAAATCAATTTGCAAGAAGAAATCTTAAGAGGAAATTTAAAGGGGTTTATCATTTTAGTGGATAATCAAGCTTTAACATCATCAAAATCTTCATCATCTTCATCAAATTCTTCAAGAACACAATTCTTGGTAAGTTGATTTTTATTAAATCTTTTGATTTCATTTAAATTTATCAAAAGGTTTGTTTTAGTTTGGTTAATTAGATTGTTGGACTTTGAATATGAAATGAGTTTTGATATTGGTTGTTAGATGGATTTTTGATTTAGAAATAAGAAGTTGAAATCAAAAAGTGTTGAAATGGTATATGGTTAGCGAAATGGATTGTTTTCGGGTTCTTGGAACATGTTTATAGTCATTGTAATGAAAAGATTGAAGTAGAAAATGACTTGAAATGCAGAAAATGGTCAAAAACCAGGTTTTCACTCGTTCAGGTCGAATATCGCGCCGCGAGCCTTCAGGGTCGCGCCGCGATGTAGTTCAAAATGGGAATCGCGCCGCGATGGTCTTGGATCGCGCCGCGAGATTTTGTGCTGTTTAACATTTTCAGTTTTCGTTAACTTGAACGATTGAATTTGGTGAATATCGAATGGTACCTTAGACTACCTTATAATGACAATGTCATTGATATTACCAATTAAAGTTAAATAACATAAAAGTTGAAATCACATTCTCGGTTAAGGCATTTAGGGTCTATAGCTAAGTAGTTGTACGTAGGATACTCATCGTCAAGAGATTTGATCCTCATTATTGGTAATGATATCATAGGTTTTGGATAACGTGGAGAACTGATTGTTGAATCTTCTCGAGCTACTTTGCACCTTTTAGCACTAGATCGCTAAGGTGAGTTTATGGCGCCCTTTTCCTTTTACTTTGGCCTGAAAAGCATGTACTGTTGTATACACTATTTGTTAAATAAATGATTGTTTTGTGAGTATGCCATGTGATTTGGATACTTAGATCATTTGACTTAAATTTTTGCCATGTTGACGGCTGTCGAAAATGTGTATACGTGTCATTTATTAAATGTTGGATAAAATGACGTTGAATTGCCGTGTGATGGCTGACTAAGATGTTTCTTTGTGTTTGACAAACTAAAATGTTTCCCCCTATTGGTAAAATTGTCGGATGTTGTATTCTGACTGTCTTGGTAAAATTGTCGGATGTTGTATTCTGACTGTCTTGGTAAAATTGTCGGATGTTGTATTCTGACTGTCTTGGTAAAATTGTCGGATGTTGTATTCTGACTGTCTTGGTTAAGGTCCGCACCCATTTAGAACGGAAACCTGTGCGAGGCATATTGGCTGATACTGTCGGATGTTGTATTCTGACTGTCATATGCTGTCAGATGTTGTATTCTGACTATCTTGAAATAAAAGTATTGTCAGATGTTGTATTCTGACTATCTTGAAATAAAAGTATTGTTAGATGTTGTATTCTAACTGCCTGGTCTTTTATAACTATAGGTCATTGTGTTGTATCAATGACGAATAAACATTTTGGTCAAACATACTGTAAACTCACCAACTATTTCGATAGTTGATCCTCTCAAATTTCATGCTTTTCAGGGAACCATCAGTAAGTATTGGAAGCGTATATGGCATTTTGAAGCCATCTTTTGAACATTGGACGTACAATTAGCGTCAGACCTCTGAGGACTATAGCTTTATTTAGTCCTACTTAAATTCAAAGGACAAAGCGGCTCAAAAGAGGATCAACAGTTTCTTTGATTTGGATAGTCAAGAGAGGAATTTTGGGTGATACATTCTCAAATCAGCATCTTCAACCAAGACCAGCGACGACACCATGGATGATAACACTGCACAGTCTGCTCCAGCAAAGAAGGGTTCCCCGTCAGGTGATTTCAGCGATCAAGGATTGTTTGATATGAGCGAAACTCCAAAGGCTCCATTAGCACGTCGCTCAACTTTGTCTAACACTCGAGCCGACAAGAAACTCAAAACTGAACCAGGCTTGAAGACTAAAGCAAAGGTTAAGACTGATCCTGGAGCAAAATCTGAGGTAAAAGTGATCAATTTGACTGGAAAAAAGGCTCCTGTGCTCAAGGATCAAGGTCCTATGGACTTGGATACAGTTCAGGCGCAGTTTGAGAAGGTATTTTTGCAAGTTTCTCTTAACATTAGTACTTATTCCTTCCTAAGTAGAATTAAAATTTTGCTTGTTCATTGTTAGGCTCTCGATTTGGCTACCTATACTAGTGAGTGTGTTTGGAAATTCAAGAGGGAGAAGATAGATGAGTGCATTTCTTTGAAACAACAACTTGATAAGAAGGACAAGGTGATAAAGGTCTTGGAACAGGACTTTGCCAAGACCAAGAGTGAGTTCGCTAAAATGGCTATGAAACTTGAAAACCAGACAAGTGAATTTGAGAAAAAGTTGAAGGAAAGGTCAGACATGATCACTAAAAATGCCAGAATGAGTACACAAAGATCAATTGCAGGTGTAAAAGTTCAGATGGCTCTTGAAGCCCAATTGGCTGGCTTGATTCTTCCTGAAGAGTGGGATTTGGAGAAGTTAAATGATAAGTATGCCAGTTTAGGAGGCAAGTCAAATTGGAGAAACGGGTTGAGGAACCAGTTGATGAGGCAACAGTTGATGATACGTATGATGCTATAGTCAAAATAGGTCAGACAGCGGCTCATGAGGTGCAGGCAGAGGATGAAATGCAGGAGAAGGATGAAGTGCAAGTGGGAGATGAAGTGCAGGTGAATGATGAAGCAGCCTAATGATTTTAATCAATAATTTGATGGGCTGTAATCATGTTAATACTTTCTTATTATGTTATTTGGATCGTGGTCTGTAACTTTAAACAATTTCTCTAGGGTGTGGTTGACCTGGAATGATCAACCGTGGTGGTGTAGTTAACTTAGTAGTACTTCTGAACTTTCTTTAGGATTATGCTTGCTTAGGGAGTTGTCCCAGTGCTTTCGAGCACAATTTTTAAATTTCAAAAAACAAGTATTTCAGATAATTGTTATCTTGATTTATTATAGATTAGCATTTCTTGTTTTTATTTGCAGGTGAAGCGGATGTCCTTTTTTGAAGGTAAATAAACTTTTTCTTTTATCTTATTTTGACTATAGGTAGTATAATTTTCGTATGCTGTCTTGGGAGATAAAAATTTTATTCCTATAACAATTATTTGCTACTTGTATATATGTACTACTTAATATTATTTGTATGCATATTGTTGTTATTATTATTATTTTTATTTTTTTTATATTACTGAGATCGAAATACTTTTTATATTTCAGTTTATAAAGGGGGGGGGGGGGGGGGGGGGGGGGGGGGGGGTGGGGGGGGGGGGGGGGGGGGGGGGGGGGCGGGGGGGGGGGGGGGGGGGTGTGGGTGGTGGGGTGTTGGGGGGGGGGGGGGGGGGGGGGGGGGGGGGGGGGTGGTCTAAATGTCTTTAATCATGAAAACAGTAAGAAATTATATTGACATGACAAATAGAGGGTTGAATACATGCACCTTGCAAGCGTATTTAAGATCCCACTTGTAGGCTATGACTTGCTAGCTTCCAGCCTCTTTATTGATCATCAGTCTTCTATCACTTGTCGATTTGATGCCATAATTCCTACTTGTTTTCCTGAATTTATTGCATATCAAAAGAAAAAAAAAATTATATTATCTTGTGTGGGAATGAGTTTTCGGAATGGGAATCCTAAAACCCATCAATGTTTGAGATCGAAGATATTGATCTTCAGATCGTCAAGGGAATATTGGGCTCTTAAGATCTAGGGGGTGTCCCCAGTCTCTCGAGTATATTGGGTGGCGTGATTAGCCAATTCGAGGGAATGATTTTTGGGTGGCGTGGTTAGCCAATTTCGGGAGATGGCGTGGTTAGCCAATTTCGGAGATCGATGGTAACACCGACAACCAACAGAATTAATTTCGACGACCTTGGAATTTAACCCTTCAACCGTGAAATTAATTAACGTGCGACACGGGCGATTTTAGAGAAGGTGAAAACCTTCAACCAAAAGTTGGCGTGAAAGCCAAAAGGTGAAGACCTTGTTCCACGTTGAAATGCATGTATTTGCTGAGTGATAGCTAATGCTCTTTTGCCTGTCTAAAACAATCTTAATACTAAAATTATATTGATTAGTTAGTTCTAAGGAAATCATAATTTATAAATTTGCATTTCCATGTTCCAAACCTTTAGATCAGAATTTTCTGATATATCAATGCTGTTTTTAGTCTGCTTTCCTGCAATTGTCATTTCGTTAGAATTAAAAGAATCCATACCTTGTGATTGTGTTTCTTTAAGGTTGGAAGTTTCCTTCATTGGCATAGCTTCTAGTTCATGATTTATCTTTTGCCGTTTCAAATCTTCGATTCCTAAGCTTTCTATAGCATGAGGATCCAAATCTTTGGATCTTTCTAATACTGCCTGAAGTTTAAGAACATCCAAAAATCTCAGCTGCAATACTTTTAGAACTCTCATGATTTCAGAACTTCTTCTTTCCAAGTCTGTTTCAATTCGACTAATGATGGAAAACAAATTTTCATTAGCATATAAAAAAGGATAAGAATATTTGAGCCTTCTGAAAGAAAGAATTTTGATTTTTGAGAAAGCACCTTTTGCCCCACGGTGGGCGCCAAATTGTTTTGGTCAAAAATTACCTAAGATAATCTATGTTGAAGACTTAGATCAATAATTTAACCAAACTTTCGTTCGTGAGGTTAAGGGCTTGTAAAATATGTTTGAGATTCAAAGATGCGTTTAATAAGAAAGATTTGACAAAAGATTATGTCGACTAAACAAGAATTAAAGATCAATTGCAATGGTAAACAGAATTATAAGTATTGAAATAAGATAAATAACAATGAATAATGCTAATCAAAGTAAAGATCTAGTAATTAACAAGATAAAAGTAAAGAGTAAAGAACAAGAACACCGAGATTTGTTATCGAGGAAAAGCCCTTAATCCTTTGAGGATCGCCGGCATAAAAACCCCGGGAGGAAGCAATCGTCCATGCCTTTGTTCTTTTATTAATTGTTAAAATGTTTACAATGATGGAATTCGGTTGATCTATATCTAAGTGTAAAATAAATGAGAGTAGTGTGTGTGAAAACAAGTGAGTAGTGAAGTAATTAGTGAGCCAGAGATATCCTAAATCGATCATCTCCTTCGTTTATATAGACCTAAGATCTAACTAACTATCCGAGTTTGTAGGAATCTTCCAGGTCTTCCATAAGTGAACGTTGGAGAGTATCTTGCCCTGTCAAGTGACCGTTGAAGCTTTTCTCCTCATGCTGAAATCAACTTGAAGTCCGATTATATTGGCAGACCAAGTTTTCTTTGTGTGTTGATGTATTATCCCATGTGTGACTTTCCTTTTTGCACCGTTAGAGATATTCTTCTCAGCCTTATATCGAATATTCTGGAATCTGCATGCTTAACTCACGTGGAAATGATAATAATATTTGAAACATAACGTTAGCAAAATATCAACAAGTCATCAGAATATTCATCTATGTCAAGATCCTGATATGTCAAGATATTGAACCTTTAAGATACTGGTACTTGAAATTTCACCCATAACATCTAGTAAACTAGACATTTCATACTTAAGTCTCACATATAAGCCATCACATATCAACATCAAGGCATATCAACGACATTATCAACATCACAACACATATCTTAAACATATCATAGCAACGTCATTTTATTCATCATACTATATATGCATATAATTACTTCAACTTTAAACGTCATCATATCATAATCAACAACTTCAACATACATACATTCCCATATAACCTCCCGCATAACCCGGAACACCCAACACACATAAGATAATCCGATTAAGAGGTTAATTATTATAAAACCACATTTTATTGTGCCTCCAGCGTGAGAAAAGTCATGTATCTTACCTAATGACGAGCACAACGATCAATAAGCAACATTATAGTATTTTGTTTGACTTCCCAACTATCTATCACACACATATAATCGATATGTAACATAAACGGGACCTTAAAGAACATCTCCAAGCTCCATAAACATCAAGGTAACTTATACCTATGGTCTATGGGTCAAATGAGCACTAAAACAAGCCTAAACGACCATCAGACCTGAAAGTGCGCCACACCCCCTATCCATGCACCGCACAAAAACAAGCCTAAACAAGCCTAAACGACCATCAGACCTGCAAGTGCGCCACACCCCCTACCTGCAAGTCAGATACTTCTAACCTGTTCAGGTGCGCCGCACCACGCCTTAGGTGCGCCGCACCTCGGGTGTCGACCAGCAATGTTCACTTCGTTTCTCCTTAATCTCCTTCCAAACGGATCCCAAACCTCCACCATGACTTATATGTAATACCCCGAATTTATAAACATAATAATAAATAAATCATGTCTAATACGTAGGTAAATGTGAAGTATAAATTATACTATTATTGATATTTGTAATTCAAAGAATTTTAGTTGATGGCCTCATCTAAACTTTTAAACGAATTGATAAATGTGACAAATTGGATAACCGATCAAGATTTCTCATATTTCGGCTTTAGAGAAACTCTTGTGACTATAAATTTGTTATATCCCAATTAAATTATATTAAATTAATACATATATGAAGCCTTGATAAGGATAAGACTAGGAAGTTTAAATAGGAGATAATCTTTATGCGATGATCCCGAACGTGAGAGGTGTTTGGGAATTCCATTTTATTTTATTAGTTATGTATATGTACATACTAGACTTAATACCCGTGCGCGATGCACGGTTGACATAATTTATTTTCGAATGTTTGTTGTGCATATTAATAACAGTTTATACCTATCATTTTTTATTCCTAAAAAACTAGTTCTATATCTATATCTATATATATTATAAAAAAAAACACTTATTTTTGGAAGTGTTAAAAATATGTAATATTTTCACTTACACCCCTTAAAATATTTCACATGCACTATCCCCTTAACATTAATGATTAAATTACACTATCAATCCTTTTTATTTTAAAATATTTTCGTTAACCATTTAAATCAATTACTTCTATATCAATAATCTACACTACTCGACGTCGCCTCCACCACCAAAAGTCCCCCACCACCAATTGCCGCACGACCACCGTCGCATTTCGCGGGTATGATGCTAGTAATATCAACATATAAATCTATTTTTTAAGTCCGTATAAAACTATAATCCAAACACGTTAAATAAATTGTTTAATACTGTTAAAATACACAAAGTTATAATTGAACTGCCATTATCAACACATGTATTGATCTATAATATATGAATTACGCATCAAAAACTAATAATTACTTACCGCTTAAGAGGTAAAAATCATATCATATATTTTTTTTTCTTGGGTGGACTGGAGAAAAAAGCCTATAATTGCATAAATAAATAACACAAAATAATAATAATATATATGGTAATGTATGGTAATGTATACAAAATAATATAATAATAAAAAGATAAACAGAGAGGTAATAATATCACCTTCAAATAATATCGAGAATGTCGAGTTTAAAAGTTGCAATTGTCATGCAAAAAGGTTATAATGAGACGATAGAATTTTAGAGTATATACAATATTAACAATTAGTTTCCAACTATGATACATATATCATAAGATTATTATTAACAAACATGTCAAATTGATCCCATAAATACGTGAAAACAAAGACATAAATAATTATAATCTCTCTCTCTCTCTTTATCTATATAATTCCTATCGCTAAGCGCCACATCAATCTTTTTCCTACATATTCATTAAAATTAATATTATTAGGATTAATTTGCATTTTAAAAAGGACATGTGTCCTTCAAGTATTGTGCCACATGTCGTTTAAATAAGATTTAAATCTTGTTTTAGTTTATTGGTAGATATCGGGCTACACTCGTCCAATAACCCCACGTAACTCTCATTTAGCTTTCACTATAAATTTGTTTATTGACTCATGCCGATTTACTCATTCACAAATAACAATACGACCTCACAACAATATATATATCCGATCACGAGGAACCACGCATTATAGTGTCCATCTTTGGAGGTCATTAGGTGGGATAGTAGTCGTCGTCACTAGGAGAATAACAGGAGGAAGTTTCGAGAGCTATTAAGTTTGTTTCGAGTTGGTCACGAATCCACCGAGGTATATTTTGTTTAACCGATTCCATTGTTAAGATTATATTTGTTTTTCTTGTTGAATCGTTATGGGTCAATACTATCGTTAAAGGAAACTAAAATCAATTTTTCACGTTGGTGATGTCAAAAGAAAGTTTTTCGAACTATAATATAGGTACGACATTAATTAATCCGCTAGTACTATATATGTTGTAGGACGAATTGAAGCATTGTAAAAGCAGAACATACGAAAGTCAACTTTTTGAAATTAATTTTCGCATGAAGCCATGAGCACACGAATTGGACAATGTGCATGGAAGTCTTTTACGTAATTCACTTTTAGCATTTGAGGTGCTAGTGTTTTAGAAATTAAATATGTAGATTCTTAAGCCCAAAAATATCCATTAAGTTATCAGTTAATTATTATATATTCGGAGATCGACTTCGAGAGATTGTGATATCAGTAGTACATTGTGACTATATGAAATCTAATTTAACAATTCGATGTAGACTTGTTTGAGGACTTTGGTGCACCCGAATATAAGACGTTTAAACACTCCTTGAGGTACGGTTTCCTATTTTAAACTATGTTCATTATATAATAGTACGGATTCTTATTTTAAACTTTGTTAGTTATATTAAGGTACAAATTTATGTTTTTAAACTTGTACGTATACATATATATCAAAATTATGATTTGAATTCCGTTTGTTCCTTCTGCGTTACTCTGTTGTTAAAGTGATTTTGATATGTCTTTTAAGGCCTCAAAACTATTTTGTTATGCTATATGTTAGTTATGATCCGAAGGTTTTAAATAAATTCTGAATTTTTGAAATATATGTAAGAAATATCTTTGAATATGTTGAAATTTTATTCGAAACAAGGCTTTTGAAACATTGTACGATATGATTATTTTTGAAAAGCTATTTATAAAGTTGTTTTTGTATATGAGAATATGATATGAAACCCCGAGCTAACCACCTGTAGGGGTACTACAGGCACATCATTGGGGGCACCAATGGTGTGACACTTCCGTGGCAGTGTGATTGGTTACGGCGTCTCCGTTTGTAGGTGTGCTATAAAAGCATTGCCTTTTTGTTTTGGGAGGCGTATGAGTCGACTCTAGTTTGTAGGTTCTGGTAGGGTGGATGGTTGTGTTGTGCCCGACACACCATTTCACATTTGTAGGGTACATTTGGATCTGCAGGTCCATTGTACATATGTCTGGCATTTGTTTTATCGATCCTTGTGATTCGATATGCAAATGTATGCGTTTTGTTTTGTTGTAGGAGCTCGGTTGGCATTGAAAATATGAGACTTTGAAATGTAGGTATTTTGATAATGTTGGATCTGAAAATATGAAGCTTTGTCGGCTTTTAGATAACATTAGATATTTATATGTTCTTGTGAAAATACGAAAATATTGATTTGATATGATATTATGACTATATTATTTTGATTTAATATTATCTATTAAAAAATGTCTTTTCTTAAGTCTTTGTATGCGTTAAACGATTTTATTTGTCAGAAAATAGAGTTTATCTATCTTGAACATTACTATATGTATTTCTATATCCGCGCACTGAGCAATTGGCTCAGCCGCATTTTTTCTTTCCCTGCGGCAGGTATTAAGAAAGAGTAAAGAAATGGAATTATAGATAGCTTCCGCGCATAATGGATTGTTGGAAATCAAGGTCAAGGATCGTTTAGGCTATTAGCACTCTTTTGTTATTGTTTATGTTCGAAAATGATACTTCCTATTCGAGTTTAGAAGTGGGGTGTTACAAATGGTATCAGAGCTTTAGGTTTTTTCTTGTAGTAAACGTGTCTAGGTTTGACCTATGAGTTATTTGAAGAGTGATTAGTAAACTTTCGAAACCCTTAAGGTGCATACTTTCTAGATACTTTCTTGTACACATTTAGGTTGACATGTGAAATAGGGAAGGAATGTCCATACTAGTTTGGGTTTCAGGAATATGACTCTTAGGAATTTGGTACATCAAAATAGTGATAAGATATCTAATAGACAAAATTTAGGCATCATATAATGTATATATTACAACCGTTAACATATAGACATAAGAGTTTTTAATTCGGATGTTTTGGAGTGAACTAACATTTGTTTGGATAAAAGATTTATTATTAAGTTTTAAATTTTCAGTTATCCACAAGAAACGAATTTAAAATTATAAAAGGGTTGTAAATGAGATTTGAGGGTATAAGCTTGTATAGTTTTCTGATCAACAAAAGGAACACCCAAACAAGTAAGTTTAAGGAGGAAGAAACTATATAGTGATACGTATATCCTTAATCATGTTATGAGCTTCATGATATAATTTTAATTTCGAGGCCGGAATTTTTTAAGAGGGGTAGAATTGTAATACCCCGAATTTATAAACATAATAATAAATAAATCATGTCTAATAAGTAGGTAAATGTGATTATTGATATTTGTAATTTTAAGAATTTTAGTTGATGGGCCTCATCCACATATTAAACGAATTGATAAATGTGACAAATTGGATAACCGGTCAAAATTTCTCATATTTCGGCTTTAGAGAAACTCTTGTGACTATAAATTTGTTATATCCCAATTAAATTATATTAAATTAATACATATATGAAGCCTTGATAAGGATAAGACTAGGAAGTTTAAATAGGAGATAATCTTTAGCGATGATCCCGAAAGTGAGGTGTTTGGGAATTCCGTTTTATTAGTTATGTATATGTACATATATCGGGCCACACTCGTCCAATAACCCCACGTAACTCTCATCTAGCTTTCACTATAAATTTGTTTATTGACTCATGCCGATTTACTCATTCACAAATAACAATACGACCTCACAACAATATATATATCCGATCTCGAGGAACCACGCATTATAGTGTCCATCTTTGGAGGTCATTATGTGGGATAGTAGTCTTCGTCACTAGGAGAATAACAGGAGGAAGTTTCGAGAGCTATTAAGTTTGTTTCGAGTTGGTCACGAATCCACTGAGGTATATTTTGTTTAACCGTTTCGATTGTTAAGATTATATTTGTTTTTCTTGTTGAATCGTTATGGGTCAATACTATCGTTAAAGGAAACTAAAATCAATTTTTCACGTTGGTGATGTCAAAAGAAAGTTTTTCGAACTATAATATAGGTACGACATTAATTAATCCGCTAGTACTATATATGTTGTAGGACGAATTGAAGCATTGTAAAAGCAGAACATACGAAAGTCAACTTTTTGAAATTAATTTTCGCATGAAGCCATGAGCACACGAATTGGACAATGTGCATGGAAGTCCTTTACGTAATTCACTTTTAGCATTTGAGGTGCCTTAGTGTTTTAGAAATTGAATATGTAGATTCTTAAGCCCAAAAATATCCATTAAGTTACCAGTTAATTATTATATATTCGGAGATCGACTTCGAGATATTGTGAAATCAGTAGTACATTGTGACTATATGAAATCTAATTTAACAGTTCGATGTAGACTTGTTTGAGGACTTTGGTGCACCCGAATTTAAGACGTTTAAACACTCCTTGAGGTACGGATTCCTATTTTAGACTATGTTCGTTATATAATAGTACGGATTCCTTTTTTAAACTTTGTTAGTTATATTAAGTTACAGATTTCTATTTTTAAACTTGTACGTATACATATATATCAAACTATGATTTGAATTCCGTTTGTTCCTTCTGCGTTACTCTGTTGTTAAAGTGATTTTGATATGTCTTTTAAGGTCTCAAAACTATTTTGTTCGTATATGCTATATGTTAGTTATGATCCGAAGGTTTTAAATAAATTCTGAATTTTTGAAATATATGTAAGAAATATCTTTGAATATGTTGAAATTTTTATTCGAAACAAGAATGCTTTTGAAACATTGTACGATATGATTATTTTTGAAAAGCTATCTATAAAGTTGTTTTTGTATATGAGATTATGATATGAAACCTCGAGCTAACCACCTCTAGGGGTACTACAGGCACATCATTGGGGGAACCAATGGTGTGACACTTCCGTGACAGTGTGATTGGTTACGCGTCTCCGTTTGTAGGTGTGCTATAAAAGCATTGCCTTTTATTTTGGGAGGCGTATGAGTCGACTCTAGTTTGTAGGTTCTAGTAGGGTGGATGGTTGTGTTGTGCCTGACACACCATTTCACATTTGTAGGGTACATTTGGATCTGTAGGTTCATTGTACATATGTCTGTCATTTGTTTTATCGATCCTTGTGAATCTATATGAAAATGTATGCGTTTTTTTTTATGTAGGAGCTCAGTTGGCTTTGAAAATATGAGACTTTGAAATTTAGGCATTTTTGATAATGTTGGATCTGAAAATATGAAGCTTTGTCGGCTTTTTGATAACGTTGGATATTGATATGTACTTGTGAAAATACGAAAATATTGATTTGATATGATATTATGATTATATTGTTTTGAATTAATATCATCTATAAAAAAATGTCTTTTCTTAAATCATTGTATGCGTTAAACGATTTTCTTTGTCAGAAAATAGAGTTTGTCTATCTTGAACATTACTATATGTATTTCTATATCCGTGCACTGAGCAATTGGCTCAGCTGCAGTTTTTCTTTCTCTGCGGCAGATATTAAGAAAGAGTAAAGAAATGGAATTATAGCTATCTTTCGTGCATAATGGATTGTTGGAGATCAAGGTCAAGGATCGTTTAGGCTATTAGCACTCTTTTTTAATTGTTTAAGTTCGAAAATGATACTTCCTATTCGAGTTTAGAAGTGGGGTGCTACATTATACCCATTAAATTAACATTGATTAGGTCACAATTATGCATTTGAAAACATCAATTGATCCTTGAATCAATTGCATACATGAATCTCTCTTTTTGATCATCAAAACGACTCGAAACCGCAACGTTTTGTACAAAAACACAATTGAACACATATGGATCCAATTAAACACCTGAAATTTACTCATATACATATAATCAACATAATTATTAAATATAATATATATAAAAACAACATAATTCAACATTAAAGTTTGCATCTTGATAGTTAATCAACTCAATTAACGATTTTACTCACGAAAACGTCGTTTTTAACCGAAAACATCAACTTTAAACAACCCCAACCCTCATGGTCGAATCTACAGGGACAAAACCTACTTTAAAACTTAATCAACATTCAATTAATGATATTATACCTGTAGGGTTGATCAACGGATCGAAAAGCAAACAAAAACCCTTCCGAAATCCCCCGAAATCGACTAGAACTTGAAGAATTGGCCTAGGGTTTTGTGTGTAAGAGTTTTCTAGGGTTTGGATCTGATTAAAAGGTATTTGGGTCATGCATCATGCTCTATATATACTGAAACAACTTTCAAAACTTTGCATCTAGGCCCTCGCACTTCCTTACAACTCGTGTCATCACTTAATTGCTCGTTTAACGCATACGGGAACACTTAACGACTCTTAAATCCTATCGGGAACACTAAATGACTTTATTAATCATTATCTACTTTAATTTCATTACTTTAAATCACTTTAACACATATCCTACGTTAATCATTTAATTCACACAAACACATATAAAACACATATTAACTAACGGTCACTAATGACGTGTTAACGGTTAGTGTCAAAAAGTTTTGGGATTTTACAATTCTCCCCTCTTTAATAGGATTCTGTCCTCAGAATCATCTCACGATATCAACACCTCCATTTCTCTTCTCACTTCTTCCCACACACGTATAAGTCAACATTTTACCACATTTACCACTTAATATTCAATCGCACTTCCAACCATTTCCTTCTCGTCATTTTTCATTTCATGTTTTTCATTAATCAATGTGAATACCGTCAAATGGACACGCCCGCATCATGATACATTTACAATTATGTTCCGGACCACAATTGTAACTATATCATTCCTCACACGTGTACCTTTAACTATATCCACACATCATAATGTCCAATATTTCCAACACATTCTATCATGGCAAAACTTAACTTAACAACAAAACACACACAAAGACACATTCACATATAACACAATAATGAAACAATATATACTATTTCTGCCGCATACAACATTCGTGTATCACAATGTCTTGCACCCTTCATTTGGGTGACAACCTTTTCCACCAATGTACCTTTCCTTACGTACATAACATTTCATACCTCATTTCCATTGTGGTCATTGTCAATAACCTAGTGGGCTGAACATCATTGATCACATCTCATCTCACATAATTTTCCAACTTCAATCACCTTTCTTAATACATACCACACCTTACGGCCTTACCAACTAACTTTCATTCGCAAACACTTCACGTATAACTCAAAACACGAACTTATATAACTTTGACATGAGGATAGGGTACAATACCTAAAGGAATCATCTATCATAATTACGAAAATAATTCGCAACGGATAAAGCGATAAAATAGAGGACTAAAGGCTATCAACATAATTTACCTCTATAAGCAAATATAGTTCACATAAAGCCTTAATCCTACACTCTAGGGATGAGCTCAGTACCCATACCGTACCGAACTGTACCGATCCCAAAAATACCAAAACCAAATTCATCGTAAAATGGAAATCGATACCGTACCGAAAAGGCGTATACCAGTACCGGTTCGGTACCGATATTTTTGGTACCATACCGTCTTGTACCGATTTTACATGTCTTGTTTCTTGTTTATGCTTCCTGGTGCGGTATTGATGAGCGTTCATTTTGTGATAAAAACCTCTATCAAAAGGCCACATTTCAATGTTTAAAATGAGTTAACATTCCAGAACTATTGGTACTTAATGGATTCGATATATACGCAGGTTCACGGAAGATGTGAGTGAGGGTAAATGGCATCAAGCAACTCAATATGAAGGCCTATTAAGTTACAAGACACAAGGAGGTGATTCGGGAGTCGAACGAAGCAAATCGGACAGCAGCAGAAGCTGCCAGCGCCTCTGGCACCTAGCAAGCGCCGCTGGCCCATCCCCATCGTCGCTGGGCGGCCCATATCAGAAACCGACTCAGAACCCTATTTAAGCCAAAGCAGCCCTCAAAACCCTAAGAGAGGGCCGATTCAGCAGCCCTAGCCACCACCTACAAACCCTAGGTCGACTTTGCAGATTCTAATGAGGTTTTGGAGCTTCTAACACCTTCTGATCTTCATCTTCTACCTAGATCTATCTCTTTTATTTACTTTCAGTTGGTAAACAATGTCTTTCATCTTTTCAGACTTTGTTATTCCTTTAATAATGGTAGGCTAATAGGCTGAATACTTGTTTGGATCGATGTGATCATGTAGATGTTTATTTATTTTACTTTATTTGTTAGATCTGTTGGAGTGTGTTTTATTGTTTATCGTAGATCCATGTTTTACTAGTTTTTCAAATTATTATTGGTTCTATATCTGCATTTATTGATTTAATTATGATGATCGGTCTATAATCATACACTAGAATTAATACATAAAGATGGAAAACACTAGTCGGTCTATAACTAGATGTAAAAGGTGATTCACTTATAACTGAGGGATCCAGAACCATAGTAATTAGGATGAATAGAACATGATGCTTAACAATGTCAGACGCGATCCAGTGACATGGAAACGTGCACTGTGGTCACCGGAGGAAATTATTATCTGGTTATGGCTTAAGAGCCGGGTATACTAAAAAATGAATTAGCAACACGAACTTTAGGTCATTAATGCTTAAACAATGAATCTAACGAGAATTTGTTTAAAGAGTAGTGTGAGTCTAGGGACAACACTAGTTACTTAGGCAAAGTGAATCTAACGAGAATTTGAGCCGTGATTAAGTTTCCAATATTCGTTATAAGGCTATGGAATATATCTCTAACGGTATACAAAGGAATTCACACATGGGATTAATCATCAACACGCAAAGAAGACTAGGTCTCGCAACATAATCGGACTTCTAGTTGAATTCAAACGAGGAGAAAGGCTTCAACGTTCACTTGACTGGTTAATATACTCTCCAACGTTTCAATATTGAGGACCTGGAAGATCCCTACTATTTCGCATAGTTAGTTAGCATCTAGGTCTATATAAACGAATGAGGTTGATCGACATAGGATATACATTATTCACTAGCAATATCTCTGAACACTTGTATTCACACACTACTCTCTACACTCTCATCTTTATTCTCACACTTAGCAATAATCGATCAACCGAATTCCACCATTGTAATCATTTTAACAATCATTAATAAGAGAACAAAGGCAGGGACGATTGCTTCCTTCCGGGGTTTTTATGTCGGCGATCCATGTAAGTCCCCCGGGTCTTACCGAACCGAGATTGACTTAAGGATATGTCGAGGTGCGGAAATTCCACGAGATAACCCACGATTTTTTGTATCTACCTTTGATGATATAAATCTATCACCTTTTTGCGTGAATACTCAACACTCGGGGAACGGCTCTCCGGACAAACCTTACCAACCAACGTGGTAACTTAAGTCTACGAGCCGTTCGGGGCCGGGTGTGTGTTTGCGGTTCGTGCGTGAGTCGAGTACCACCCACAAGATCAACCGTGTGTGTTTCTTGGTTTTCTCTCTCTAGGTTTTGCTCGTTTCTCTCTCTACACTCTTATTAGAACACACAAGACACACACCCTCTATTTATAGTCAAGTGACAAGAACTCTCAAAACCATTGGGTTTGAGTGTTCTCATGTCAAGCCCATTAGGGTTTTGGCCTTGTTTGAGAGTTCTTGTGTACAAGCATACTTTTGCTTTTTATCACAGAAACTCTCAAACCATTTGAGAGTTCTTATGAACAAGCAAACTTTTGCTTGTTCCTCAGAAACTCTCAAATGACCATTTGAGTGTTCTTTCCACAAGCAAACTTTTGCTCGTTCCCAAGAACCCTCAAATGACCTTTTGAGTGTTCTCTCCACAAGCAACTAATTGCAAGTTCCCGAGAACACTCAAATAACACTTAGGAATATTTGAGTTAATGTTTTAACTGCTGTCAAGACGCAGAACCAACATTAACTCAGCCAATGTTTATACTGCTGTAAATATACGCAGAACCAACATTAGCTATGACAATGTTTCTACTGCTGTAAATACGCAGAAACAACATTGTCTATATTACCTATTGGAAGTATTAATTAAGTTAATGTTTCTCCTGCTGTTAATACGCAGAAACACAATTAACTTAACTTCTCTCTGGAAGTACATTAAGTTAATATTTCAACTGCTGTTAAACACAGAAACAATATTAACTTAATGACTCTTTACATGTTATGTCTAAAACCTGCAAAATACAAATAATAAACAAACACATAAACATAAATGGATCCCAATATGATCAACAATATATGCCAAGGTAATATTATTGACAAACGGTAATTACAAGATAAATTACAAGACTTGAATATGTAAATATACATCACACATCTAGAATGATCATGTCACCGAGAAACATGCACCAACAGTCTCCCCCTTGACATTAGCATCTAGATGTGGTCTTCAAGTCTTCGTTTGTCATCCTAATTGCTGGCCAAAAACCCTCTTCAAGAACTTCGGAAGTTGTCTACTTTCTCCTGCTCTTCTTCTTCCTTTTGACATGAGTCTCTTCCTCAAAATCAGAATCGGACTCTGTCACTGACTCCTTGCCTCTGCCAGCGGCAACTCTACGAGCTCTTTCTTGATCAGCAAGAGATCCTGGATCCTTAGGCTTGATCATGTCGGCCATTGCATTCTGATATGCCACATCATCATGTCCGAACTTAAGAAAGATCTCGTTCTTAAGAGTCAAGGTGCCAGAAGAGTCAGATGATATAACATTATCTCCAGAAAACGGTAGAACATTCCGATGACCAACTCTTACATCTCCAGTTGGTCGTTCCTGGTCACCAACTCCTACATCTCCAGTTGGTGAGGGAAAAGCATCGGCAGGAGCTTTCCCTTTGTCTTCAGTTGTGGGGGCTCGAGAGGTACCAGCAGCACCAGGCTGGTTTTGCCCCCCCTGAGATATGGCAGTCCTCGTGCCCATTGGAAATCTTGAAGTCTCTCTTGGTCTGCTAGGATCATCTCCCTCGTCCTCTCTACTTTCCCTCCTAAGGGCATCATCCTTGCAGGTCAGCTGTATCTCCCCCTGAGACTTTAGATTTCCAATAATCTCATTCAGCTGGTCATAGTCGTCATCGAAGCTTGTCAAACCCGCAGTCTGGCTCTTTATCACTTCATTGTGGTTTCCAATCTTTTGACAATCTGTTTTAGGTGCTCAGATGTCTCAGATTGGATCTTCTGTAGAGCCTCATGCCTTCTTTGAAGCTGAGCATTCCTAGATCTCAGCTCTTCAAGCTCCTGACGATGTGATTCTTCCTGCTTAGACAGATTCTCCGTGAAGCCATCAACCAAGGCTCTCATTTCAGCCACTTGCTTTACCAACTCAGATACATCATCAGTATCGGTTGTGGAGCTTCTTGGTTGGGAAGAGATCACCGATGGTCGAGGAGAGATAGTCGGTGGTACAGTCGGTCTTGACTCTGGCTGTCTAATCGTGGATGCATGTGGTTGTTGGATTGCAAAAGTTCCAACAACTGGAAGTGTAACAGTGCTATGAGGAACTGATGTTGTGGCATCACTGGTGAAAGATATGAATGCAGACCCTGTAGCTGATAGTCTTATTCTTGGTCTTGAATGCTCAACCGGTGGCCTCATCATCAATCCCTTACCTGCTCCCCTAGGTCTAGCAGTTAACTCCTCAGTATCACTCTGCACATGCTTAGACATATGCCTCGGTCCCTCTTCAACTGCCACGCTCATCATTGCACTAAGTCTGGGTGGCTTATGTGTGCCCGATGTTCCTTCTCCAGCTCTCCTTCTCCTCTTGAGCTGTAAAGGAGAACTATCTTCTTCTTCCTCCTCCTCAGGCTGAAAGTTTGCATCAGCCTTCAGTTCCCTTTCAGATTGAGCAGCACGTGTCTTGTAAAGCCTGCGTGCTCGTTCTTGAGGGTCCTCTTGACCATCATCATCACTGGAGCTGTCATCTTGATCACTCGCAGTGGCATGAGAATCACTACTTGCCTCATCATCGGCCTCGTGATCCTCGAACAACTCGTCAATCTCTGCCTCCAGATTAGCCCGAGCGTCATACTGTTGAACCTGATTAATATCATCGTCAGGCTCCAACAGTTGTCGTGCAACCTCCGCAGCATCTTCAACATTTCCTTGACCCTGTTATACTTGGAAGAACAGATCATCAACTGCTTCAGCATGAAATGGGGGTTGTTGCACGGGAGGTTGTTGTTGCTGTTGTTGTTGTTGTTGTTGTTGTTCTTGGCATGCTGCAGGTGGTTGTTGGGGAACTTGCTGTGGAGCTGCAACAACATTTCCTTCAACGTCAGACCCATCATGGGCAAATCCATCATTATCCGGTGCAACATATGCCGGATTGATGACTGCACCAAATAGAAGTCTGTCTGTTGGTCAAGCTGGAGGTTGGAGTGGACCTCTATACGTGTAACTATCTCGAAATAGGAGATTTGGCATAGTAGTTACATGCTCAACCGGACCCACCTGTGGTAGATTGGGCAGACGAGCATTGATGATCATCATGATAAACCGAGGATACATCAAGAAACGCTCGTTGGCAGCTGCACCAATTTGCCTTCTAATCTCGTTGAAGAAGTAACGAGAAAAGCTGTACGGCTTGTTCAGCACAAGGGAGACAACTTGAGACTGGGTCTCGACATTCAGCTTGTCGTACCCTGACTTCCTGTTGCTAAGAGCAACCATGACCACGTGACTGAAGAACTTCCATTTCCCGTGAATACAGTTCTTCGTGAAGGTGTTCTGGTTTGGATCCCCGACATAACCCAATCTTCTGTAAACTCCATATCGTAGTGCCAGTGGGTATGCGATGGGGCCATTAGCTCCCCCCTCTTGGGCTTCAGTACCCAAACCAAGTATCTGGATCAAATCCTGAGGAGTGAACTGGATGACTTGATTATTCACCGTTGCTTCAATCCTCTCATTGTCTCCAGCAATGTATCTAGCGGATGCCCAAAATTGACGAAGATATGTCAATCTGATCACTGGATTAGCAGTGAGAACCCTTTGAATTCTGGATCGTCGAAGGAATTCCAGAATAGGAACAAACTCTGCTGCATTCTCCTGGTGAACATCCAAATTAATCAAAAAATTATGATTATTATGGAATCGTCTCTCAGCCATCTTCACAAAGATACAAACAACAACCAAACAAACGGTTAGCAACAACTAATAAAGTCGAATTTTAAAGCTCCTAACATTTTCTAAACCCTGAAAATCTAAGTTTCACTGGTTCCGAGAATGTTATCAACTTTAATAATCGACAAACAGGTTGAACGATAAAATTCTTAACACTTTTAATGATATAGAAACCATTTGTTTCTTAATCAACCAAGATGTTACCAATTTTATCTAATCAACACATCGATATTAAAACATTTAATGTTTTCCAAGGTTGCGAAACCATTTGTTTCATAACCTTCTAAAACATTTAGTTTTAATAAACGACACTTTGAACTTTACTAAATTTAACTAAAACCATTTGTTTTTCTTAAATTTTAAAGTTCAAAAGTATAAGACAATTCGCACTTTCTAATTTGACTCATTCGATAATTTTCTCATTTTGAAAATCTTCCGAAGTCCTAGATCAAGCGAATTCCTTATACACACACATATGGTGACACTACACACATATGGTGTCGGGTTTGACTTAGTCAATGCGAGTTATGTTTCATCTTTTACTTTCTAAAATTTTTAAAATAAAAAAAAAAATTAAGTCAAGAAACACGCATATGTGTAATGAACACGCAAATGATGCCATAACACGCAAATGGTGTGCATTACACAAAGAACTCGCAAATTAAGTCATATGCGTGTTCCAGATGATGATGTCATCATCATAACACGCAAATCCTGGAAATGTTTGAATATGAACTGGGTACGTATAAACACGCATATGGTGAAGAACACGCAATCAACTGTTCATCTTTCAAAAATTTATCCAGTCGATTTAACCCCAAAACTCTTAAATATGGTAAGAATAACATTCTATTTGACCGATTTATCAGTTTTTCGGTTCCATTTCTTCATCCATTTCATTATTAATGTCCTATTTAGAGATTTATTATCCAAAATAAAAAAATATCTAAATCTTGACAAATACTCATGAAATCTGGATTAAGAAACCTTGTTAATCATATACCTTTGTTCGATACATGTTAATGTAAGTGTTTCTTGTGTCTTAAACACAAAAATATCAAGTTTTGTGAATCGATGGATGTGAGTGAACAGTGCAAAGAAGATCACGCAAATGAGAGGGTTTTCGACGGAACACGCGAATGAGTATATTAAATGCGTATTTTTGGTCAGATATTTCTTTGTATACCCCTTCACAACACGAAAACCCTAAGACACATACACAAACACGCATATCTGGCCCAGTAAGCCAGAACACGCAAATGAGGCCCAAGATGTAACACGCAATGTTAGCCCACTTAACTCAAACACGCATACTTACCCCATTTGGCAGAACACGCATATGTAGTTCACTTGGCAAAACATGCATATCACACTTAGCCTAATTTTCTCGATTCATGTGA